>RCWM02000759.1:0-416001 GCA_003667255.2 Euschistus heros
CGATTTTATTTGTTCATTAGACGGATCCATATATTAATGGACATGAAAGATAATTCATTAATTATATATGTTGTGTACTGAAATGAATATTATTTCACATTATCAATACTTAATTCGTATTTGTCGTACATGTATGTTTTCGCTTGTTTTAGGGCTTGAAAATGTGGCAATAGCCATGAAACATTGCCCATTTTAGAAAATCATTGTTAATATAATATGGTTTTTAAATAAATAATGTTGGGAGATTAAATTGCTTTTATAAAACACCTTAAAATTATTATTTATTGTACCGACGTTTCGGCCTTGACTGTAAGCCTTCATCAAGTCTATTAGGAAACATAAAACAAAAATATAGGACAAAAAAGTGAATTAAAAAAAAAAGAAGAAAAATATGACAGTATAAAAATTAAAAAAATAAGTTTAAAAACAATGAAATTAACAAATTAAATATTTTATTTTCATAAAGATAAAAAAAAAGATCACAATCAAATATGAGTAGATCAATTTATGCTTGATATTTACGTGAAAATTGAACCAGAAAGACTAAACTTTATTCGAAAAAATCAAAAAAGTTGAGAAGTTGAGACTTTATTCACTTAAAGTATTCCATAAGAAAAGCTGATGGTCTGGTATCAGAGCCTTGAGTAAGATGGTAGTGCTGCCTCGAAGCTTCACTAGAGGACTGTTAAAATAATATAAAATTCAACTTTTGCAAATTGCCAAATTTACTTATTGAAATTATTCTAAGAATGGAAATTCTTTAGATTTTTTTAATAATAATTATCAATGCTAAGCTTAACGTTTACTAATTTAAGCTGCCCTTAATCCTAATGGTATTAAACCGTAGCAGGGCAGGGTACGTTCAGCTAGTATATATATATATAACCAAACATTATCCGATGCCCGAACTATTTAAAATTCTGTATACAAATTTCCTATCAGAATGCATTCAATATTTTGAACTTCCACAAAAAATTTTGTTAAAAAAAAAAGTGTTAAAACGTAGCAACAACTCCAAAGAACCCCGTTTATTCTACACTCAATAACTCATACACCCCCTCCCCACCCCCACTACACTCTCGGCTGTCATAGACCCAACTCATTTCCTCTCTGCCAGAAATTTCCTGACAACCCATTCCCTCTTTTATCACTACGAATGTTATTTCCCTTGGCACTACTCATCAAAGAAACCACTAAATGTCCCTTTCAAAACTCTTATCTATTCTTCTTTCAGCTTCACACCACCGAAAAAAAATCTTTACCATAAGAAACGAAAATAAATCTGATATTGATAACAAACATTTGACAGACCGACGGACGTATCGAATGTCACAAAACAGTCCTATCTTCTTACGTAACTAGTTTTTTGTCAATATAATTTTGTTAACTTGATAGCTTTTAGAGTCATGTCAAACTCATATTGAACAATTATCTTAGGTATCTTGGGATGTATTTATCCGATGCCCGCCGAACTATTTTAAATTCTGTATACAAGTTTCCTATCAGAATGCATTTAATATTTCGAACTTCCCCAAAAAATATTTTTTGTATGATAGTAGCCTATTGTGTCAAAGTACTACTCTAGTATACTCTTAAGCTCTGCGTGTGTTTATTCGTAACCGGCCAGGAAAAGTTGTCATTGATTTCATTGTACTTGAATTGTCTACCTGTAGGCTAGCCCGTCCTTCGTGTACCAGTTGGAGTACCTATCGAAGCTAACCTCCTAACAGACTTAAACAAACGTGACTTTTATAGTATATTTATGTGTACGCACCCATATATACCTGTACCACTTACAACCCATGAAGGGTCTCGGGTTCAGTACTTAGGTAGGCTGTACTGTTTCTAAGCCAACGGTTGTGAAAGGAGGTGGTTTTGGCCAGAATCACGCTCAACCGCCAGGTTTTTCCCCAATTAAGGGTACCCACTTTTTAGGAGGCTGGGTGTGCCCCAGGAGGGTCTCCCGACCTCGAATTCGATCCACGGCCGAAATAACAGAAAATAAATTTTCTGCCTTCAGTCGGACTCGAACTCGGGCCCGGAGTCTGTTAGGAGGTTAGCTTCGATAGGTACTCCAACTGGTACACGAAGGACGGGCTAGCCTACAGGTAGACAATTCAAGTACAATGAAATCAATGACAACTTTTCCTGGCCGGTTACGAATAAACACCGCAGAGCTTAAGAGTATACTAGAGTATTACTTTGACACATAGGCTACTATCATACAAAAAATATTTTTTTGTGGAAGTTCGAAATATTAAATGCATTCTGATAGGAAACTTGTATACAGAATTTTATAAATAAATTATAGCATTCTATAAAAGCCAACTTTCACCACTTTATGCCGAAACTGGCATTATATCTTTACCAAGTCATTACGATTCATCGTCCATCTCATATTTACAATTTGCTGTAAATCAAGAAATTCATCCACCCCCAACCCACAAGATCCCGTTCTTTTGACCTTTACACTCCTTTTCCATAGAACCGCTTCATTCCAGTGTTCCTTCCTAGGCCGTTCACACCACCTTCTGGGATTCCCTCTCTCCTGAAATCAGACATGCTCCTACCCCAGGCTCATTTAAGACTCCTTTTTCAACACCTGCTCACAATCCAGACAGGCGCTTACTAACAGATTATGAAATGAATTATGTTCATTTGCAGTAATTCAGTAAAATCCTATACAATGAATTGTAAAAAAACGATTGTCTAATCCAGTATGTTTATTAAAAACATGTTTATGAGGCGTTTTTGATATTGATTTTATTTAGATCATGTTTAAACACTATTATTATATTATTTTTCTCATTTTTAAGTTGTTTTATTTTTCCTCTACTTCTCTTCCAGTATCATTCATTATTTTTTTTTTTTTTAAGCTTGTATAAATACAACTCTGTTATAATTTTATAATTTTTATACATCAAAATCTTTTCTATTATATTTATTATTGTATCTGCTCAAAATTTATGTATCCAGACAACATTAACGTTTTTATTTATTTGTTTATTGCGGCTTAACGTCCTTATCTACTCCAACTCCCTAGCTGGAGGACGACAGGAAGGACAAGTTATCCTACAGGTTGTCTTATCTATTGTAGTGTAGGCTGGGAAGATCAACATTCATTCATGGGTCAGCCACGAAATAAATATTGACCCGCCTAAGTGGAATTCAAACCCACGACATTTAGTGTTGAGCGCGCTGAGACCCTCGCCTCAATTCACTCGAGTTTTACAATTAATTTCATTTAACTATATATGAGTTGAGGCGAGGGTCTCAGCGCGCTCAACACTAAATGTCGTGGGTTTGAATTCCACTTAGGCGGGTCAATATTTATTTCGTGGCTGACCCATGAATGAATGTTGATCTTCCCAGCCTACACTACAATAGATAAGACAACCTGTAGGATAACTTGTCCTTCCTGTCGTCCTCCAGCTAGGGAGTTGGAGTAGATAAGGACGTTAAGCCGCAATAACAAATAAATAAAAACGTTAATGTTGTCTGGATACATAAATTTTGAGCAGATACAATAATAAATATAATAGAAAAGATTTGATGTATAAAAATTATAAAATTATAACAGAGTTGTATTTATACAAGCTTAAAAAAAAAAAAATAATAATGATACTGGAAGAGAAGTAGAGGAAAATAAACAACTTAAAAATGAGAAAAATAATATAATAATAGTGTTTAAACATTGATCTAAATAAAATCAATATCAAAAACGCCTCATAAACATGTTTTTAATACACATACTGGATTAGACAATCGTTTTTTATACAATTCATTTGTATAGGATTTTACTGAATTACTGCAAATTGAACATAATTCATTTCATAATCTGTTAGTAAGCGCGCCTGTCTGGATTGTGAGCAGGTGTTGAAAAAGGAGTCTTAAATGAGCCTGGGGTAGGAGCATGTCTGATTTCAGGAGAGAGGGAATCCCAGAAGGTGGTGGAACGGCCTAGGAAGGAACACTGGAATGAAGCGGTTCTATGGAAAGGAGTGTAAAGGTCAAAAGAACGGGATCTTGTGGGTTGGGGGTGGATGAATTTCTTGATTTACAGCAAATTGTAAATATGAGATGGACGATGAATCGTAATGACTTGGTAAAGATATAATGCCAGTTTCGGCATAAAGTGGTGAAAGTTGGCTTTTATAGAATGCTATAATTTATTTATAAAATTCTGTATACAAGTTTCCTATCAGAATGCATTTAATATTTCGAACTTCCACAAAAAAATATTTTTTGTATGATAGTAGCCTATTGTGTCAAAGTACTACTCTAGTATACTCTTAAGCTCTGCGGTGTTTATTTCGTAACCGGCCAGGAAAAGTTGTCATTGATTTCATTGTACTTGAATTGTCTACCTGTAGGCTAGCCCGTCCTTCGTGTACCAGTTGGAGTACCTATCGAAGCTAACCTCCTAACAGACTCCGGGCCCGAGTTCGAGTCCGACTGAAGGCAGAAAATTTATTTTCTGTTTATTTCGGCCGTGGATCGAATTCGAGGTCGGGAGACCCTCCTGGGGCACACCCAGCCTCCTAAAAAGTGGGTACCCTTAATTGGGAAAAACCTGGCGGTTGAGCGTGATTCTGGCCAAACCACCTCCTTTCACAACCGTTGGCTTAGAAACAGTACAGCCTACCTAAGTACTGAACCCGAGACCCTTCATGGGTTGTAAGTGGTACAGGTATATATGGGTGCGTACACATAAATATACTATAAAAGTCACGTTTGTTTAAGTCTGTTAGGAGGTTAGCTTCGATAGGTACTCCAACTGGTACACGAAGGACGGGCTAGCCTACAGGTAGACAATTCAAGTACAATGAAATCAATGACAACTTTTCCTGGCCGGTTACGAATAAACACCGCAGAGCTTAAGAGTATACTAGAGTAGTACTTTGACACAATAGGCTACTATCATACAAAAAATATTTTTTTGTGGAAGTTCGAAATATTAAATGCATTCTGATAGGAAACTTGTATACAGAATTTTAAATAGTTCGGCGGGCATCGGATTAAATACATCCCAAGATACCTAAGATAATTGTTCAATATGAGTTTGACATGACTCTAAAAGCTATCAAGTTAACAAAATTATATTGACAAACTAGTTACGTAAGAAGATAGGACTGTTTTTGTGACATTCGATACGTCCGTCGGTCTGTCAAATGTTTGTTATCAATATCAGATTTATTTTCGTTTCTTATGGTAAGATTTTTTTTCGGTGGGTGTGAAGCTGAAAGAAGAATAGATAAGAGTTTTGAAAGGGACATTTAGTGGTTTCTTTGATGAGTAGTGCCAAGGGAAATAACATTCGTAGTGATAAAAGAGGGGAATGGGTTTCAGGAAATTCTGGCAGAGAGGAAATGAGTTGGGTCTATGACAGCCGAGAGTGTAGTGGGGGTGGGGAGGGGGTGTATGAGTTATTGAGTGTAGAATAAACGGGGTTCTTTGGAGTTGTTGCTACGTTTTAACACTTTTTTTTTTAACAAAATTTTTTTGCGGAAGTTCAAAATATTGAATGCATTCTGATAGGAAATTTGTATACAGAATTTTAAATAGTTCGGGCATCGGATAATGTTTTGGTTATATATATATATACTAGCTGAACGTACCCTGCCCTGCTACGGTTTAATACCATTAGGATTAAGGGCAGCTTAAATTAGTAAACGTTAAGCTTAGCATTGATAATTATTATTTAAATAAATCTAAAGAATTTCCATTCTTAGAATAATTTCAATAAGTAAATTTGGCAATTTGCAAAAGTTAATTTTATATTATTTTAACAGTCCTCTAGTGAAGCTTCGAGGCAGCACTACCATCTTACTCAGCTCTGATACCAGACCATCAGCTTTTCTTATGGAATACTTTAAGTAATAAAGTCTCAACTTCTCAACTTTTTTGATTTTTTCGAATAAAGTTTAGTCTTTCTGGTTCACAATTTTCACGTAAATATCAAGCATAAATTGGTTGAGGAGATTACGAAATTAAAGTAAATAAGGTTCTTCACCTCCTCGCACCATCAACATTTAGGCGTAAAAATCAGCTGCAAACACAGTTTTCTAAAGTGGTGTATTGGTGTTACCTGAGACGATACTGAAGAGAATCATACTGATTCTTATCAGTTTTTTTTCCCTGCTGTGGAGAACAATGTCTCGCTTTTCAAACACCTGACCAACAATCAAGACAGCAACTTCGTTAGTGGTAGGAGTATTGTAACGTCCTCAGTGAGCATTTGAAGGCTTTTTGTTAGCCCCGATAACTACATGGAAATGTAAATCTTTGGAAACAGACTCAACAGCAACTCTGAAGTCCTTGATATACCTGTTATGTTCATGAAGAATTTGCTGGAGTTGGCCTATGAATGCAGGCTTTACATTTTGAAAGTAACCACAGCGAATGCATCTTTCATGTTCGTCATCGCCAACAAAATGTATCCGAATAAAAGACGGTTGCTGTTGTGTTCCAGGTATCAAACTCCCTATTCTGTGATAGATACCTATCCTCGCACCTTCAATGTTGGCATGAAATCTCCTTCTTTTATCTCTTTTGCTCCAAACGACGTCATTTGGAAACAACCGTTCTATTTCCAAATATTATTTAGAAAATGCTCAGCCTCAGGATGTTCTTAAGTAAGGAGGCTGTTCAAGTGTTCAGGATTTTCTTGAAAGGGAGGAAATTGGACTTTCCCGTTACTGCATCACATGGCAGGGCTCTCGTCCTTCCATTTTACAGCATAACACCAATTTAAAGTAGACCGTTGTCCAATATCGACTGTTTTTTTTTTTTTCTTTTTGCATATTCCGTTTTTGGGTCTACTGGCTGTAACCTTTCCTTTGAACATCTTTCATCGTGTTTCGTTACAGGATTATTTTCTCAGTACTTTTTTGAAGACTTTCTATGAATTTCAGGATGGGTTTTCTTATACTTCTGTACAGCCCCTCTAAGTATATTTGGGTGGTAACAAAATATGTGTGTATAGCATATCCTTTAACTTCGGGTTGGCTCTCTTTATGTTTGTTAACCACTTTTCTAGTAAGCTCAGGATGATTTGTCATATATTTCACAGCTTCCCTGTTGACCTCTACATTTGCATGAATATGTTTTGCAGCCGAGTTCCTTGTTGTGGACTGAATCTGCGAATCATTTCCTATGTTCTCTACTTTTAGATTGATGAATTTACTTCAATGTTCCCATAGACTCACCTGAACTGAGAAAAAAATAGATTCTAGGTTCAAAGAATGAAATTCAGAAAGGCTAGGTACAACTTGGGCCTGGTTGGGAAAGCCGATTTGAAGATGGTCAATTATAGTTCAGGACAATTATCTTGTGACCGGAAAGATTTCGTGTTAAATGAGTGGTATTTGACAAATATATAGTAGATATATGTAAGTTATCTTCAATTTAAAAGTAAAGACTTTTTTAAAAAAGAAGTTTATTCAATAAAAGTTACAATATCAGAAAGAAGAGTGGCGTGGAGACGGCTCTGGATGTACTGAGAGAGAATTACAAAATTTCTTGAGGTTTATAAAGGGTTACAATGGCTTCTTCTAGGAAGCTTTATGCTAACATTACAGTTCACAGGAGAGCAAGTTCCCACGAGGGGTTTCTAAGAAATAGATTACAATGGTTAGGAGTCAAAGCTTAAAATTAAAAATATCTAAGGAAAAATATATAGTGTAACTCCTCCCCACCTAGATACGAATTTCACTGCTTTGGGTGAAATGAGTTACAATTCTAGTTTTGTAAAATAATAAATAAAAGTTACAAAGGTTAATATAAAGATGATAATACAAATAAAAATTATCCACAAAATAATTATGTGTAGAGTGTTAGAGTTATAGGTATGTTTTGTTGATACAAGATGTGAAAGATGTGAGGTTTGTAATTCATGAAATTTTAAATTTTTAATTTCTAATGTAGTGTTTAAAAGCTGTGAGGCTTGAATATTTAAAGTTTGTTTATCAAACAATGTTAGAGAACCATGAGTTTGACTGGATGAAAATACAGTTTTATTATGATACAAAATTGAATTAAAGTTTGTTTTAACTAAATAAATTCCTGTCATATGATAGTTTACTGTTTCTTTTTCTTGTTGAACTTGAAGATCATCCGGGTTGTAAAATGCTATGAGAATGTAGCGTGTTCCTGGGATTTCTTCGATGTGGTTTTCTTCTTGATGTAGACGTGTGTAAAGACAATTTACACTGGATGATTTTTGTAAAATATCTTGAATACATAAGTCATCGTGGTGAGATAAGTCAGCTGTATGACAGTGGTGAATGCTGTTTCTTTTGATACATTGATGATTAAGAAATTTAAAGTTGTTATTAATATTTAAGAGATATTTGAACTTTGGAATTATTGTTATGATTTCATCCTTTACAATAGATGGAATGGGGTATAAATTATACAAACTATAAACAGTTTTTTTCTTCAAAAATTGGAAGTGCTAAAGTATAAATAATCTCATTTTCATGCAAAGCACATTGTACAGATATTGTGCGTTCTATATCTAGGATAAATTTAAATTGAAATGGATAAAGAAATTTGTTATTGTAATGTGGAGCTATCTTTTCTAATTCTTGAAACAATGTTTTTGTATTAATTATAGCTGGATGTAGAATATTTAATTTACAAAATGTTAAAGAAGTTTCTATATCAGAAATAGTAGTAGAAATTAAAGAGAAAATAAGTTGGATGTGATCTAATAATTCTTTAATTGTTAACAAGTTAACTACGGTTCCTATATCATTAATTTTTTCGTGCAATATGCAGCGTATTCTCTTGTATGGTTTTAATAGTATTATTAAATTGAGTAATTAAATCACTGTTTATGGAATATTGGTTATGTATTTGGTCAACAATCTGGTCCTGATTTTCTTTAAGAGTTTTCATTAATTCAGAAAATTCTTTTTTATCATACGCATCTAAGTTACCGGTTATACCTTTTATAATAGTGCCTAAAGCGTTTATTAATCCTCTTTTAACTCGGTTATTCCTGGTATCATGTAGTTTAATATTATTTATTTTTTCGTTAATTATAAATCTTGTACTGTTAATTATATTAATGTGAACTTTTAATTCTTTTAATACTGAATTGTTATAATGTGATTCATTTAGGTAATTTTCAAATTGCCAATTTACGAAAAGATATTCCGTAAATAGTGGTCCTAAGTCTAAGAAGTGTATTATTGTGTGTTGGGATGTTTGCAATTTAGCGTGTCCTAGGTTGATAGGTATGACGCCGAGGTTAGAAGTAACATTTTTTATTTCTATCATCCCTGCAGTGAGAGTTGATACTAACCTAAAAATTAAATTATAAAAATTAAAGTCTAATCATTTAATTATACTATTTTATTGTATAAAATATTTTCCATAATTTGGCTTATAATGCCATCTCTTAAACTAGTAAGAGTTCATATTCCCTGAACTCGTTATGTTGTTTATCAACAATAATTATTCTTTTTATCATTCTTTATTTTTTTTTTTTTTTTATTATCGTTATATAGTTTGGGCATTTTATCTGCCATCTTTTCACATCAATATAAGTCGTATCCAGCGACCTTATTGTGTATATTAAATTGTTATTTATATTAAATTATTTCTTATGCTTTTTATTTTAAAGAAAAATAAAATTATTTTAAAGCAAAAAAAAATTATTTACTAATATTAAAAAAAATTAGTTTTAAATAAACATAATTATTATAGCTTGTAATTATAGCTTGTCTTAAGCGAAAGAATGTGTCCGGTGCGAGTGCTTTATCTCAGTTCTAAGAATGCTGACTCGGTCCAGCTCTTTCATCTGGGGGTCTACCAACATGGTACGTTTGTCCTTTCTTTTGCGGTCGTTTTATATATTTTTAAATGAATTTTTTTTTTCTCGCGTGTTATAATGTTTTTTATCAATTACAGCGGTTTTACTATGTTTAATTATTTTTTTAATCTTTTCCTTTTTAAATTTATTTTTTAATTTTGATTGTTTTTGCCTATTAGCTACAAATACTGTTTCCGGGATTTCGTTTGGCAATTCTTCGCGATTTTTATTCATCCTGGTTATATATTTTTCTTTTGCTACCTGATTCCTATGATTTATTTGTTCATGCAAAATTTTTACTCTTTCTTTATGTTTTGCAACATAATCATTTATGATTTGATTATTGAGATCTATTGCAACGGGCGAGTCTATATCTAAATGTCCAGATATTATTTCGATTGGCTTTAGTTGTGTGATGGAATGAATAGTGTTGTTATACGCGAGTACGGCATATTTAATTTTTTTTTTCCATTGCGTCTTTTTTGAATTCGTCTCTATTATTTAATAACCGTAAATGTTCTATTAATGTGCTATGAAATCTTTCAATGGGTCCGTTTGATTGAGGTGATTGAGTAGCTGTATAATGTAGTTGGATTCTGTGTAATTTTAATAAATCGGATAATAATGAGTTTCTAAATTCTAAACCGTTATCTGTTATTATTTGTTTTGGTAACCCGTGATGAGAAAAATGAGAAATTAATTTATTAACGACTTCAGTTGCTTGACCATTTTTTAATTATAAACTTGCGCAAATTTTGAAAAGGAGTCGATTAGAGTTAAATATTTTTTGTTTTCTAGTGTGATTGTATCCATGTGAACTATTTCAAATGGTTTAGATGGTGTTTGAGTAACGTTATATTGGAGTTTTAAAGGATTCCGATCATATTTTGATACCGTACAAATTTCGCAATTATTAATTTGAATTCGAATTAAGTTTTTCATATTAGGCCAATAATACAATCTTTTTATTCGATTAAATGTTTCCTCCGAACCGCGGTGGTTTGTTTTGCCAATGTGGTAATCATTTATTAAACTATTTTGTTCATCAGGATCTTGAATATCGATTAATCTACTTGTAGTTTTTACAAAATTTAATTCCGAATGTTTAAAATATTTTACCATGGTTTCATAAAATTGGGTATAAAAATCAGTTTCAAAGAATAAATAATATTTAACTTTTGGTTCAACGAATTCTTTAATTAATTTTATTATATCTTGTTCGAAATTTTCCTTTGATATCTGAGCGATAATTCTGTTTTTAGTATTATTAAACAGTTTTTTCGATTTTGGGTTTCGCGGGATTAATATCAACTAAATTTAAAATAATCTGATTTTTTCCTAAATTTACTGGAGAGTCTGCTATTGGTATTTCGATTATTGTATTTCCTAAAGTATTAGAGTGAACGGAATTTGTTTCAGATTCTTCTGTTATATTATCTAAATTTTCATTTTCATCAAAATTTACGATAAGAGATGCATTTTCCGATGTTTCATTTTCGCGGTAAAATTGTTCTATTAAATCATTAATAATAGTATCAGGGTCTTCAGATTCTGTTAAATTAATTTCTACTCGCGATAGTGCGTCAGCGACTTTGTTTTCATGACCTTTCTTATATTTTATTTCAAAATTAAATTCTTCGAGTTTTAGTTTTCCAACGATATAATTTTGAGTTCGGATCTTTTAATGATTGTAACCACTGAAGTGGTTTGTGATCCGTTTGAATGATAAATTTTCTGCCATAAAGATATGGTCGGAAATATTTGGTAGCCCAAACAATAGCTAGAAGTTCGCGTTCAATAGTGGACAGTTTTGATTCACTTTCGTTTAAAGTACGGTTCGCGTAAGCTATCGGAAGATCTCGTCCTCCGTGCGTCTGTGACAATACAGCGCCCAAGGCTACGTTTGATGCATCTGTCGTTAAACAAAATGTTTTTTGTTGAAGTCCGGATATTGCAGGATGGGATTATTAATCAAAATATTTTTACTGGTTTCAAAACTATCTAAATAATTTTTTTATCCGCGATGTTAATTTTCGATCCTTTTTTTAAACATTGGGTCAAAGGTTTTGTGAGGTGTGCAAAATTTGGAATAAAACGGCGATAATATCCTAGTATCCAAGGAAAGCTTTAATTTGTTTAGTAGTCTTCGGTATGGGATAATTTTTTATAGCAAGGATTTTATTAGGGTTTGGTTTTACTCCGTTTGATGTGACGAGATGTCCTAAATATTCTATTTCCTTTTTTAGAAATTCGGTTTTATCGGGCTGAATTTTTAAGTTAGATTCTCTTGTTTTAATTAAATTTATATTATGAGATTCGTTATTTTTAAAAATTCTGATTGGTTTCACAAGGATTGGGGTTTTAATAGTTAATCTAATGACCGATCCGAATTATTTTTTACCGTACATATAGCTTCGTTATTTTTAATTGAAATTAAACCTTCATGAATTTTAAGACAATTATTGAAATCGGTATGAGGAATGATTCCTTCTCCATTTGAGATATTTTTGATTGGAATTTTGATTACGGTTTCAGAATCGTTGTTTAAGATGTAAGTATATTCAGATTGAGGGGGTCTGTTGTCATAATGAATTGTTAAATTGCCAAAAGGTGTGATTAGTATATCATTTACTAAATCAATTTTCGCACCTAATAATTTAAGACTGTCTGTTCCAAACAATAAATCGAATTTAGGATGGAAGTCAAAAATGCCAAATTTCAGGAGAGTTTTGGTGTTGGGAAATAATTTAGATGAATCTACATTAGCATTAAAATTTTGTATAGAAGAACCGTGCGCGCTAGTAAGTTTAAATGGTTCGTGAGTAATGTTATTAAAAAAATATTTATTTGCTACAAGGACGGATACAAGCGATTTTGTGCACGCAGTGTCTATTAGAATTTTTAAGTTTGACTTTGGTGGAATTATATATGGAAGAGCACTAAAACGGGTTAAATTAAATAGGTCTATTACGTCCATGGTTCCTGTGCTAGGCTGGGATCTAAAAAATTACTTTGATCACTATCCAGATTATTTTGATCAGTGTATTGTTGATTTTCTTGATGATCGTCTGGAAATGATACAGTGGGATAGTCGGGTGGTTGAGCATTTGGTAATTCAGTAATTTTCGGATTCACTTACGGACTGTTCCGAGTTTAGATTATGAAGTTCTTCAATTTCTAGGTTTGGGTTTTTCCGAACTGGGGTATTGAGAAAAGATTTAAATTTTACACTTTGATCAGGTTGTCTCTGATATTGGGAATTACTTCTATAATTACTATTGACACTCATAGGGGTTGACTGATTAGGTTGTTGGGGTCTATATTGATGACATTGGTGTGGTATATATTGATTAGGTTGTTGGGGTCTATATTGATTAGGTTGTTGGGGTCTATACTGATTAGGTTGTTGGGGTCTATACTGATTTGAGATTACATTTTTAGCAGGTTGAATTGCTTTGTACTGGTTTACTGGAAATAGTTTATAAATTGTTGGCGATTTTTGTGTATTGGTTTGTTATCGTTTTGGTGTGGGCGATAAGTGTCGATGACAAATTGAAAATCGTTCGTTAGCATGTTTATTGCCTGATTTAGGTCTATCGGATTTTTGGTTCTCATGAAAGAGCCAAGCGGTTCTTTCAGTCCTTTTAACAAAACTCTTAGTGCTAATTTTTCGATATATTTCGTGAGGACTAACGCCTCCATCGGCATTTCGCTCCTTAAATAACTAATTTGCAACTGTAATGTTTTTTGTATTTTATTATAAAATTCGAAAGGGGTTTCGTTGCCTTGTTTCATTCCCGCCATTTCAATATTTAGAGTGTACGCGTCGCGTTTGTCGGCGTACCCTTGTTTTAACGCATTTTTTAATATCGTCCCAGGTATTGATATATTTACTATTAACCATGTCGGCGGCAGCTCCTTTAATTTTAGCACGAATTGATCCTATTAAATAATCGTTTTGGAAATCGGCAGTATTTTCGTGATTATAAAATTTGTTTTTATTAATTTATCAGAAATTTCTAGAAATCGCGTTAGTGACATAGGGTCACCATGGAAATCAGGTATCATCTCTAGATACTCTTTCTTTAATGTGGGAGGTGCCATTTTTATAAAATATTTAATATAACAAACAAAAAATAAAATGAGATAGTATGCAATGAAATTAAAATAATATGAAATGAAAATTAAATTTATCCTTAATATACAGTAACTTAATATTTAACTTAATATTAAATAAAAAATTATATTTTAAATAACAAAATATTTCTTTATAGTTATAGTAATGAAATCATAACCTTTTCTTTAAAAATAGAATAGATTTTATTCAAAATTATTAAATTGAAAAATAAAAAAAAAAGTTTAATATTGAGATAATATCTCTTAAATAAAAAAAAATCACTTACACTAAGATGACTTCGATAGTCAGATCCATGCCAGTTTAACGTCTCGTCTTCCTCTGAATGGACTCGTCAGCAAACAGTTGATACTGATCCTTGATATGCCCTCAAGTTTGACGATGTCCTACGACGACTGCGCCAGTTATCTTCAATTTAAAAGTAAAGACTTTTTTAAAAAAGAAGTTTATTCAATAAAAGTTACAATATCAGAAAGAAGAGTGGCGTGGAGACGGCTCTGGATGTACTGAGAGAGAATTACAAAATTTCTTGAGGTTTATAAAGGGTTACAATGGCTTCTTCTAGGAAGCTTTATGCTAACATTACAGTTCACAGGAGAGCAAGTTCCCACGAGGGGTTTCTAAGAAATAGATTACAATGGTTAGGAGTCAAAGCTTAAAATTAAAAATATCTAAGGAAAAATATATAGTGTAACTTGTATATATATATATATATATATATATATATATATATATATATATATATATATATATATGAATACATTTCTTGACTGTTACCATTAAATGTTTAGTAAGGTTCTTGAGGTTCAATCAATAAATAAAAACAAATATTTTGGCGACGTTTCGAGACTAGATTGTTCTCATAATCATGCCCTACAGTGAAAAAATAGGATACAATAAAATTATATAAGTTATACAAGTTATTTCAAAACATAGTTAGCTACAATATAAGTATATAACAACATGCGTTAAAATAATAAAAATACACATAATTACAGAATATAGAGGAGTAGGAAACTACTTCAAGAAACAATGTTACTGATCTATGATATGGTATCGAAAATTAAAAAAAAAAAAAAAAATATGTTTTGAGAGAAAAGATGAATTAAAATTAATAGATCATTGTTAAAAACATTATTTTAATCCTAGATTTTTTATTAAAATTTATTTTAAATTTTGACATAGTTATTTGAAACTAACTTTCAGTCTATTGTGAAGATTATACATTCGGGACCCGATTAACCAATGTTGTTGGGACCGAGATAGGCTCGGATAACCAATCGTGACGAAAAACAAATAAGGGAAAATATAGCAGAAAAAATAATATAGGACAAGTGACTTAATAATTAAATTGATTAGGTGTTTGAAGAGAACGTAAAAGCATAAATAGATATTTAATTTGTCAGAAATAAGTTTATCGATCCATCTGGTTGGATTTTAACTTTTAACCATAAAAGTACAGTTTACCAAACCTCGTTTCTTGCACTTAAGACTATACATTTTAATTACTATTAAAGTAAAATTTATTATTGTAAACCTTCCGAGAACTATGAAGATGCTGTAGTTAAAATTTCATAGTTTTAACATTGCAAACTCTGTTGCAGAATGGCCATACATCAGTCGATTTTTAAACTGCAATGGGATCCTCATGTCGCTCCATACATTTATAGCTTTTCAACCGACTTCAAAAAAAAAAAAAGGAGGTTCTCAACTCATCTGTAATTTTTTTTTATTTGTGTATGTTACGCGATTACTCGGTCATTCTGAATCAATTTTGATGATTCTTTTTTAGATCGGTAGGGCATACTTCAGAGGTGGTCCCATAAAAAATATTTTGAAATCAACGCAGCACTTTTTAAGAAAAATAAAAAAAACAGTTAATAAAAATCATATAATAATCTAAAATCTCCATGGTAACTAAATCTAATAATATAATTATTAACAAAAATTGATAATTTACATATATATTCAACTCTCGATGTGTCGTACTTCGATAACCTGAATTCTTAAATAATTCGAACAAAATCTATGGTCGGAAGTACATTACACTTAAATTTCACCTCAAAGAGACGATATCAGACAGAAAACGTTAAAAATTGTGTAAATAAGTCGAACTGAAAATAGGGTCCAAAAGAGAGAACTTCCAGGACCACGTCTTTGAAATGAACTATTAGAAGTCATCGCCTCTATAACTCGAACTCAAATAAAAAGAATTTCATGTGTAATTTATATTCCGGTTTCCCGTCATTGTTTATCTTTCCAGTTCATAGTTACACCAGTCACTTATTATTAGTTATTCACTTGAGTGAATAATTTTACAGTGGCTATTGAAAATTTCTTCAATTAACGAAAAGTTAAAATTGATTTGTAAAGTGGAGAAATGAGAAAGAAGTCGGGCATCTGTTGCTAGTGAATTCCGAATTCCGCGTAGTTCTCTTTCAACCATCCTAAAGAATAAAGAAAAGATCGCCACTGGTGGATCGCGGTAAGTCTACTTTCAGGCACCCTCAGAAAAAAGCGCAGTTCAGTTGAAAGTTATATGATAACTGGTACCGGGTATATAATTTTCTGTATCAATGATTTTATATGTATGTACAAACAACATACACATTAAAGAAAAATATACGTAATGATTTCAACTACAATTTTGTGTTCAATTGTTTCCATTATATGAAGATAAGTGGAATGATAACCTCGATAAGTCTTTGTTCAGTCGGTCGGACTATTTTTTAGGGTAGCTTGAAGATCGAGAATTGACTGTATAAACAAAAATACTCTCACCACTAAAAAGTAAAAAATAAAAATAATTTTTAGAAAAAAAAAAAACAAAACCGACTTCAAGATTAAACCTACATATACAAACTTGAACTAAAAAAAAAAAAAAATATTTTAATTTCTTCGAAACAAAAACCATTAAATGACAATCAACGAAATTATCGACACTTATATACCTATTCACAATTTAAGATAATTTATTTTTGGAGTCTGTGTCAACAAAAACAAACAGAATTTGAACTGTCCTTGGCTGGCACCGACTCCAAAAATAAATTATCATAAATTGTGAATAGGTATATAAGTGTCGATAATTTCGTTGATTGTCATTTAATGGTTTTTGTTTCGAAGCAATGAAGATATTATTTTTTATTTGTTAGTTCAATTTTGGATATGTAGGTTTAATCTTGAAGTCGGTTTTTTTTTTCTAAAAATTATTTTTATTTAAATAACAATTGAATTGATATTAAGTAAATTTTATCATAGATTTCTACTTTATATAAAGCCGTACCTTTGTAACTTCATTGTGCAACACATATTTTTTGCTTTTTTATGGCAATATAATTTACAACAACAACAACAACAATGGCGCTACGGTCCATGCAGAACCTTGGCCTCTTCCACGATTCCCCCCCATTTGTTTCTGTCACCAGCTGCTCTCCTCCAATACCTCACACCAAGTGTCTTTAAGTCTGCCTCAACATCTTCCCTCCAGCGCAATCTAGGCCTTCCTTTTTCTCTCTTGCCTCCTTCGGGACGCCCATTCAGCATGATTTTTGGCAATCTGTTGGGGCTCATTCTCTGAACATGGCCCAGCCATCTTAATCTCCTTTGCTTTATTGTAGCAACCAAATCTGGAGCTTTGTGCAGTTCCCTTAGCTCCTGGTTGCTCTTTATTCTCCATATATTTCCATCTTTAGTAGGGCCGTATATCCTCCTCAAAATTTTTTCTCTCCCATCTATTTATAATGCTTTCATTCTTTGCAGTGAGCGTCCAGGTTTCACTCCCATACATTACGACTGGTTTAAGGACGGTTTCGTAAACCCTTATTTTCATATAATCATTAAATTTTATTATTGCTAAACCTTCCTTGAACTATGAAGATGATGTGGTCAAAATTTGGTACGGATTACTTCAGTAGTTTTCGCGTTTAGTGATCACAACTCTTTAAGTTAAAGGATGCCCATATTAAAATATAGGCTCAAAAGCCATGATACGAGATGAAGAGATTAACTAAATCTCCACCCAAGGCTATACTTGGGCCTCAACATAATGGGATCCTCCAAGGAACAGCTCTCAGATTGCGTTTACTCTGTACCAATTAAATTTTTTTCATCCTCAAAGCTTAAACCCCTCCCCAACCCCCGCTTAAATATATAATATTTAAGAAACTTTAAACATCCATGTAGTTATTTTTATATTTTTTATGGAAAATAATTTAATGAGCCGCAGTAAAATATAGCTAAAAACGTAAGCGTTCCTTTATCATTTACAAATACGAATAAATCAGTGGTGTGTCGGTACCAAACATTTTGACTCTGGGCACTGGCACCGATAACAAGAAATCGATTTCCGATTTTCGGTACAGATAATTTTTTAGATATATCTAAAAAAAAAAGCGAAACAAATCTATTATATAAATCAAGAAATAAATCTATTATTAAACCGCTAGTTGCATTTATTATTCAAAACATATAATATAGGTTAATTATTACAATTATACAATCTACAATAATATAATTCATTTCACAAAAATGCTTATTTACGAAGATAAACATTCCAAGGTTTCATTTATTAATTTAGATATTGAATATCTTGTTAAGCACTTTCCCTTAAAATTGGATACGAACTGGATTTGTTCTGGTTGAGTATTAGAGATTAAAAACTAATATTTACTCCTAATAAAATAAAAAAATAATGATTATTCTTGGATATATCGTCCTTCAAGAATAACAATATATAATAAAATGGTGTTATTTCGTTGATTAGGGATTGTAATCTATTTCTTCATTTTTCAAAACGATCAAATGACTACAACAAACTGAGGTTCAGCCTGCAGCTGCATGGGATCTGTAATTAATTTTGTACAAAGAAGGCTTGGTTATAAGGAGAAGAATTGATGTATAATGATAACAATTAGATATCACAAAACTATTGCCAACCTTAGTGGGATCGATCGGTTTCTAGGAATCGACTTTAAACCATCGATTCTCGAGACACATCGAGAATCGACACATTCCTAAAATAAATAAATAAAAATAATCTCAAAATACCTTTATTTTTTGCCAGTTTATTTATATTGGACAATTTATTTGTAGGTTGGATGCTTGTAATTGGTTTATGATTATTATTATTACATTGGTATACACTTTTTTTTTTTTTTTTTTTTTTCATACATCAATAATGTTTGGAGAGAAACAGATTTTTTTTAAGTTTTTGAAATTAACTTTGAGGTTATTTGTTTGAGCTGAATTGTAACATGAAGCAACACTCAAATTTATATCAGTCGAGGTCTGATGAGGGTTTCATATTATTAATTCTATAGACCCTTCGATCAGTATTTATGCGGACCCGATCCGTTTAAAAAAGTTGAATGAAAATTCAGCAAAAAGTAGTATATTATGACGCTAATATCGCTCATTTGCTGTAACAATGACAAAACTTAAAAACTTAAATTTCGCAGGACAGTCTTGTGAATAAAGTACAGGACTGTCTGTAGACATAGAATGGTGACATATCCCGCTCTGTCTTAGTGAATAGTTAAAGCTCAAATATAACCTTCTACCGGCTAAAACTTCATTGGTGAATGGTTCATCATTCAGTCTAAAGCTTGTATTTGAGTTATGTCGTTGTTGCAGCTATGAGCGATATGTTGAATATTAATAATTTGAAAGAAGTCTTCCAGTAAACTGGACACCGTACATATGGAAACGAAAATAATTCATCAGTTCCTAATTGTAATGATCCTTCTATACTAAGAAGCCTACCTCAACATACAAAAGAATTTAATCCTGGCCAGTAATATTGGAAGCCGTCCTCACTGCCGATCCAGGACAAAGACTTTATAACCTGCTGCTATGGAGACCACTTTTCCAGTAATGAACCCTGGAAAATACTGGAACAAAAACGATTGCAATACGCTTTTTAAAGCAGAAAATAAGGTTCGTTTTCGTATATATTATTTAATATATTAGTAAACTTTTTCTAATTACTTGTTATGTTATACAATGGTTATTACTTTTTTTTTTCCTTTTTTTTTTTTTTAATAGAGAACGTTAAGTATAATAAAATTTTATATACATCATAACTAGGGAATGGACTCATATGTAAAATAAAAAATGAAATACACATATTTGAGATGAGGTACACTGTGATGGTACAGAGATATCAATACAATAAGGATTGATGATTTATTTGCCATATCAATTGAAATACATCACGTAGGAAATAATATAAAATAAAATATTTAAGAACTATTACTACTACTACTACTACTAAACTTACATGTTTGATTAAATGATCAGATAAATATTATCAAGAGTTCCATTTTAAATTTGTTTCCAGTAGGAACAGAATAACGAACTAAAGTCTTGTAAAACTTGTATCTTAGTCTTCTGTTCGAATTGCAGAAAATTTAGTTTAATTTTAAATATAAAAAGGTTTTCCTTACAACATCGCTATCCACCTAAATGAAAATAACCATAAATTCATATACGACTCGGTAGTGAAAATCATGTAGAAAATAGACGAAATAATTATATAATTTAAAACCAATCCAGATTTTTGTTTAAATGACCCAAAAAAACAATTCCAATAGTTCCATTTTAAATTTGTTTCAAATAGGAACAGAAAATTCAATGTCATAGAGGAAACTCCAAACATGTAAACTACCTGGCCCTTCCCCTTCCACTCTTGATATATTTCAGAAGTCCTTTTGACCTCCTCAGGTGAGGACCAATATATTTGATTTGTTGTCTTACATTTTTGAAAACTTTAGTATATGTTTATAATCTTTGTAACAAAGAACTGATTATGAATATTTAACACTAGTTTTCAAGTAAAATAATTCCAATAGAAGTGGCAGTTTTATATATATATATAAAACTTCTAAAATAAATTTCTTAACTGTTACTATTAAATGTTTAGTAAGGTTCTTGAGGTTCAGTAAATTTTTAGGTACAAAGTTTTGTACCTGCATCTTTGGGAATATCTACCCAGTCCTTTTACCTTAATTTTTAAGAAACAGGGATTTCCCCACTACCTTTGTAATTGTCTGTTCAATATTCCCCTAGGTTAGTTGTGTACTAAAATTGTTAGTCTATTCCATATCCACTAGTAACATTTTAAGTAGCTTCATACTCCTCTATATTCTGTAATTATATATACTTTTATAATTCTAACACATATTGTTATATACTTGTACTTTAGCTAACTTTATGTTTTGAAATAACTTGTATAACTTATATAATTTTATTGTAACCTGTTTTTTAACTGTAGGGCATGATTATGAGAACAATATAGTCTAGAAACGTCGCCAAAATAGTTGTTTTTAGTTATTGACTGAACCTCAAAAACCTTACTAAACATTATATATATATATATATATATATATATGTAAATTTCGTTTGTTATCCATTAACACTGACTACGAAAATTTCAAATCTCACATTATTGAACACACTAGGCATTACAAGGACTGGCTACACCCAGCAGAATTTCCATTGATTATTATTATTATTATGCTAGTCTCATTTTTATAAATAAAATTTTAGAAGATGTAATAAAGTATAAATTAGGCCCAGAATAATCAAGCAGAACAATTCGCTATCCTTAAATTTCTAGAATACTTACAAACTTTGAGGGCAAAAGATAAAACTATTTGAATACTAACGGAAAGCCAATGTACTTATGCATGATAACAAACAGGCACAGCCACAATCCCATCATTGAAAAAATACGAAAAAAGAGTTCTTATTCCTAGAACAAATAACAAATCCTAAAGATGAATCTAAAACAAAAATTATCAAAAAATCAATTACCAAATTATTAGAGGAAATAATCAATATAGGCCATATTTTCACTTCTATCAAGCTATTTTTAAGCGAAAAATATATTGATGAATAAAATAGCCGACTAGTTAGCGCTTTTTGCCGACTACAAAAGCAGCCGATTAGCCTAGCCACCGACTCTAATAATAATAATATTGGAACCAAGAATACAGAAGTGAGGTGGTGGGCTAGGCTATCAGCTGGTATCGACCACCGCCTCCTTCATCACCACCGGCCCATCATCATCAACACATTCATCACCTTCAGCGATAGTTTCAGTAATGTCAACCATTACCCTCATCAAGGCTTCATTTCGAAATAGCCACGATAGCAGTGATAAGAACCTTAGTAAACAAGAAAATCGATTAGAATTAATCTATTACTGAAAGCTGATTTTTAAAAACTACTTCTAATAGTAAGAGTAACCTGTTACAGGGGAAGTCAAATGGTTATTTTAGCCACAACGATTTATCGTTAAATACAATGTACAAATAATTAGTTCTGGCATGAACTATTTTCACTAAAATCACACCAGACTTAAACATATTGGCCTTATATGTACCTGAATTTATGAAATAACAATCTCAAGTTTACAAAATTTCTATAACTTAGTCATTTTAATTAGTTTAACTAAATTCAAATATATCTGTCTATACCTCGGAGGTACACGACACTATGTTCTTTTTTTACCAAAAATACATTATTACGTATTCTTCTTCACCTTTTTCCCCGTTATACAGAGTTATAGAATTCTATGTCCTAGGCAAATTAATCTAAGGTAAATTACATAAAAATGTTTTTATTTATTTATTTTTTGGGGGAGGGCATAACGTCCTTATGTACTCCAATTAGGGCAGGAAGGACGAGTTACCAACCTATTCTAGCCTGGATAAAAAGTTAAGATTTATTTCGTACACATAAGTATAATAAACAGTTCAGTAACTAAAATATTTTCTCTTTAAACTGCTCTCCTGTAAAGTTACGGAAATGTGACATAGTGTTCTGTACCACCGAAGTACAGATATATATAAATAAATAAAGGCTTAGAGTACCAGAAGGATGGATGCCGACACCACTAACCGTTGACCACAAACCTCTCTCCAACCCACCCCCTCAAAACCCAAATCTCCAAGGTCAGCCTTGACGCAATCCACCCATCTACGTCTTGGTCTACCTCTCGGTAGTTTACCCTACAGCTTAAAACTGGTCACTTTTTTCGGGATTCAATCATTACTAAACCCAAGGACTTTACACGTCCATTTTAACCGTCGCGCTGCTATTGCCTGAACAGTATTTACCGGATATAACTCGCACTGTTCTGTATTGTGATGAATATATAATATTATGTCCTGCATAAATTTATATATAGATATATTTCTTGACTGTTACAATTAGATGCTTAATAAGGTTCTTGAGGTTCAGTCAATAAAATAACAACTTATTTTGGCGACGTTTCGAGACTATATTGTTCTCATAACAATAATCTCATAACATAATCTGTATTGTTCATGTCAAAGTTATTGGTGGATATTATTGGATCATATTGACCAATGAGATATGCTATTGACCTATAGCATATCCACTAATAACTTTGGCATGATTATGAGAACAATATAGTCTCGAAATGTTGCCAAAATAATTTGTTATTTTATTGACTGAACCTCAAGAACCTTATTAAACATTTAATTGTCACAGTCAAGAAATATATCCATATTAACACATCGAGTTAATAGTGGAAAATATCTATAGTGGAAGAATGGGGTTTTACGAAAAAATCAAGGTCCTGAAGAATCACAGTGATGAGGGAGCTTTAGAAATCCAACAGAAAGCTAGTGAGTGTATAGAATACAAGGACATTCCTACTAAGGTGCAAGGAATGATTATGAAAACAATGTAGTCTAGAAACGTCGCCAAAATAAGTTGTTTTCTATTTCTATCCTATTTTTCTATCTTATTTTATCTTATTTTCTATTATTTTTTCTATCTTATTTACTAAAAAATAACTAAAATTGCATTGTGAAGTTTTAGGATCACATATTTTGCATTTTATGAAACAGGCATAAAGAACTGTTAATAGGAGGGTCCGTCCAACTTCATGCCGCCCAAATCAATTATGAAATGAAAAACCTTACGATCGTAATGGCCTTGGAACGAGAATATCGGGGAGCCCGTGGCAGGGGACAAAATGAATAATCGAGAAGTGACCTGAGGACCTGGGATGCACAGCTCTCTAGTGCAACCCTGTCCTCGGGTATCGATTATAGCACTCAGCCCTGAATCGATTATTAAAAACTATTAGCGACTATTAATAATAGAGGTAAAATTTCTAGTATGAAATCGTAGTTGCGTATTTCAATAAAACTTAAGGATAAAACAATCATTCTGACCCGCACTTAAGTAACTTTTCATTCATTTCGTGATATTAAGTACACAATAGATGAAATGAAACTGATTAAATATATCACAGAGTAATACAATAAAGTTATAAAATGTTTACTATGTAAAAAAGAAATTTACAATGTAGTATCATAATTCTCATAAGAGATGAGCACCTAATCTCAAGACAACTTCCATTAATCGGAATTTGTTTTCACGTCATAATGCTCATTTGTTTTTATTTTCGAATTAAAGATCCACCAAAGGCAGGCAAATCTTTTTGTAGTCATCGTATTGCGGTATGATCCTACAATATCGGAAAACGTGATCTTGAAAAATCAAAATTTATTAGGAGAAATTAATACACATTTCTGAACCATAATGTTAAAACTACAAGTACAAATAAATGTTATAATAATTCACATAAATCGTAACAGAGAATCAAACTGACCCAGAGTTCAGGTATATTATACGTAGGTTATAAATACCTCTAGCCTGGGACATCCGGATTGGTTGATAATAAAGTTGGGTGGACGGGTATTGAAGAAGTACTGTGAATATTGAAGGCTATTCTGACAAAAATATATTCTATATCCACAATTTCTTGAGCTTTAGATATCGGTAAACAATTCATTGGTAACCTCAAACATCGATAAACCGACATTTAGTCATTTATTAATAATTGATTTTTTTTTTTTTGATTTTTTAAAATGCCATTTTATATATTCCCACCATGTTACAATGTTATTCCTGTTTATTTTGTCGCTTTAGTTAATTTATTTAATAACTTAAATATAAGCAAAATGATTCCAATCGTTTAAAATTTAAAAGTAGTTGGTTAAGAATTAAGAAGTAGGCAGTAGGTACATATACTCGGACAAAAAAAGCACCGCGTGCAGGTGCAACCAGATTTTGCCAACTATCAACTACCCCAAACTTTTAAAAACTTTCCCATATTTAAACAAATTTTCTTTCTTTTCTTATTTAACACTCCGCGTTCTTCTTTCATGTATTCTTCCCTTTTTTGGTCTAGTTCCTGGGTTTGAAATTTTTATAGTTAGAAATTAAAATTATTCGTAAAAATTAAAAATTGGATAACAAATTAGGTTTTTTTTTTAAATTTCAACCACCTAATCTGTATAATAGTACCAGGTTAAAAACTTACTGCTAAGCGTGAAAATACCATTGAAGAAATAATACTCAAATGTATATTTGGTCTTTAATTTTCAAATTCAACAAATCAAACTTCAACTTTTTTTTTTATTATTACAATTAATTGAAATTCACAACTGTACAAAATATATACATCAATAAATGTGCTGTTAGCTATTACAATAATGTGACAAAACTTGAAAAGAACCACTCATCAGTAGCACTGAATTTTACACTAGAATTCTTTAAGGCTTAGGATATGGTATTGGCTTGAGAGGCAATGAAGTGATCATTGTTGGAAAAAAAAAACGGAAGAACCGCGTTTTTCTTTCATGTATCTATCCCTTTTTTTAGTCTAGTTCCTGGGGTGGAAATTTTTACTTCAATTATTAGTTAAATGTTCTTTACTTAAGAGAGCTGGCAAAACCGCGAAAGGGATTCTAGTTTATTAATATTTATAACATATTAAAGTTAAACTCTTTGTTTAACTAACTTACTTTATCCTTGCATGAGATAGAATAACGCTTACAAGGTAGACATTATATCATTTTTACGTAACGGTTTTAGAGCTCTTCCCTCCTTCTTTCTCTCCTCCCACCTTTTCCTCATTCTTCCCGCTTGCTCCTTCCTTCTTTCCTCGGTCCACGCTATTCCTTTTCTCGCATCTCTCTTCCCCACATCTATCAAAACAGTCTTGTTCTGTCATTTTCTGTCTCTCAGTTTCTCCCTTCATCTATTTGATATACCCCCATCACTCTTGTATCCTCTCATTAAATAGCGAAGATTTCTCTATTCAATCTCTTTGGGTGCATCCTCACCATACGCTCAAAGAACCTTAATCTTATAGAACCTCAAAAGGTAGTCACTACTAATAGAAATTTTAAAAATCATTTTTAGAATTAGAAAGAATCATAAAAAACAAAGAAAGGTAAGAATTCAAAACTCATTAGTGGTACAATACAAAAAATCCAGTTGCAGTAAGCTCAAATGGTTAGTATCAAAATGGTTGCGGAAGGAGCAACAATTAGTTACAGATAAATCATTTCCCACTTCTGTGGATGTAGTTTCAGTTGAGTCTGCGACGACTGTTGGTGCATTTGGAATTCCTTATTTGGTCTTATTGTTATTAATATTAATACCATAACTTATATTTAAATATTAAAAAAAACTAAAAAAAAAAAAAAAAAAAACACAATATCGTATTAATTCCATATAGTATTTTCCATTTTTTTTTTTTTCTTGATAAGCAAGCTGAATTAGGTCATTTGGGATTAGGGACGGGTTTTCCTACTGTGACTAGAGATTCGTCTTACTTTCCTATTACGTCCTTCCCTAGCGTTGCCGCCTTGCTATTGTTCAATATTTACGAATTATCATTTTAAAACACTTTAATTGCACTTTTTATCAATTGAAAAAATGTACAAAAGATTTAAAAAAAAAAAAATATTATTAAAATAAATGCTCACAAAACAAAATAAAGTCTGGTATATTTAGAAGCATTTGGATACATGAAGAGCAATGTTCCCGAAACAAAAAAAAAAAAAAAAAAAAAAAAATATTGCTATATTGAGTTTTTTTTTTTTTTTTTTTTTTTTTTTTTTTTTACTTTTGTTTATTCATCAGATGAGCTCAAATATAAAATAAACCGCATTTTAGGCCATCATGAGAGATAGTAACCAGTAGTGCATGCATCCATCTTGTTGGATATTAACAAACTCAACTTCAACTTAGTTTTTAGGATTGACGAATTAATTGCCACATCTATTTGAATTATTTTATTTGAAAACTAGTTTCCAATGCTAATCATTCATCTTCAGTTCTAAAACATACAACATTGTTTCAAAACACCAGCCCTTTAGATTAAATATGCTAAAGTTTTTCATAAATGTAAGAAAATAAATCAAATATATTGGTAATTACTTAAGGAGAATTAACAGTTACCTGAAATATATCCATATAGTCCAATCAATAAACATATTGTAAAGTCCATGAAATATGCGATTATTTTTTACCTCAGGGCTTCGTTATGAGTAATTAAAAAATAAACATGTTAAAAGTACCCACCTCTTGGAGGTGAGCTAACTGTGGGGGGAGGGAAGAAAGGAGGAGGGAACTGTGGTTTCCGATGGCTGTACTTCGAGGATTGACTTGATAGTCATGTTGTAGATCCTGTCTCTCTAAGTTTGTGCTTTCCTCAGGAATCTCATTTCTATTGCCAAGCTCTGACTTTTGCGTTTTAAGGTGTGTATTATATTAAGACTTCTAGGAATAAAACCACACTCACTCAGGAATAGGAATTGGAGTAAGAACCAAATAAAAAGGAAGTTAAACAAAAATTGCTGCAAAATTTGAAACAATTTTAGTATCACGAAATACTATTGCAAGATGTGTAGACCAGAATAATCAACATGTATCCAAAAAAATTGTATTAGGTAATTTTAATACTTTTCACACTGTCCGGACGAAAGCACTGACTTATCCGGAATAAGGTAACTATTAATTAAGAAAAGAAGAATTTTAAGTAGAGCTGTAAGGATCCGAATACTCAAAATATATTCGAATAATCTCGCTTCTCACTATCCAACCTTGAAAATCTGATATGTACTTTAGAACAGCTCAGAATGTTTAAATGTTGATGTTTTAATAACTGTTGATAATCAAATGTCTTAAATACTTACTAACTATCTCAAAGAGGAAAAGCAGTTCTAATTAAAATTTATTAATTAATTGGCATGGAGAGAAATGTGTAATTATGTAAATTGTGTATATTAGTATGAATCAGATAAAATTCATAAAATTTGATAATCTAGTTTTTTAGATACCTACTAACAATTTCAAAGGGTTGAAAAAAAATGCTAATTTTCTATTTTAATTAGTAGGGTGGGGTGGTGAGGAAGGAAGGTAAATATGTATTTTAGAATTTAACCAAAATTTACATTGATATAAGCGTTATACTATATCATGCAAGGATAAAGTAAGTTAGTTAAACAAAGAGTTTAACTTTATTATGTTATAAATATAAACATTTTCTTTCCACGATAGTTTTCAGAAAAAACGTCAGAATCAAACTTTTTTACTCACGAATCTTAATTGAATTTATTGTTATTTTCATTTAGATAGATAGCGAAGTTGGAATTTTGGGTCTTATTATTATATGCTCTTATATGTTCTTTTTCTCTTTGATTTACCGATTGTCCAGTTTTTCTCGTGTATTTAGGTTCACAGTCGCTACATTTTAGTTCATATACACAGTTTTTTTGGAAAGGGTCTACTCTGTCCTTAGGCAATTAATTCACCAATCCTAATTGTATTGATCCCTCTATACCATCATGCCTTCCTCAAGCGAACTTAATTTTTATTCAATATCATTTCTGGTTTATTGTGTAGTAAGGTAGGAAGAGATGTGTAGCGGCACTAAATCCCACTTTATCCGCCTTTTATAATATTGACATTTTTAACCGATCATCAATATCAGTTAAGATGGTATTGCTTCACTATAATGTGTTTTTTATTGGCTCTAGGAGGCATTAAACATCTAATGTAGGGAAAGGGTATGAGCTAGGGAGGCTATTAAATTTTAAATGGCGCCGAAAATGTGATAGGGGATGAATTAGGACCTACTTCACCTACTTTATTAATTTGATGGAATCTATTATTGATTATAAATTAAAAAAAAAAATATAATATTAACGTAAAAGCCTTTACCAAGACATCTCACTAAACCATATGTAGATGAATCCAAATTGTTTTTCCATAAAAATCGGTGACAGAATTACCACCAGTAATGATCTATGCTTCAAAGGGTGAATAAAATATAGTAGTGAACGGCCTCCAGCCACCTCAGACATAAATCGAGTTTTATCGAAGCAGTTACTAAGATCGATACGGTAGCACGCAATGCGTGAGCCGAAGCACTGTGGGGAAGGAACTGACAGCTACTACACTACTAAAAGTACACTAACAATAATCTACTGAGCTACTGAAGTACTGAGAGAGTAGCAGGAGGAGGCGGATATTGTTCGAAATATGATCACTACAACTTTCCACGCCTCGCCTCATCACGAAACCCAGTTTAGATGGCAAAATAGTTTTGCTTGAAATATCTAAACAAAATGAATTCATGCTTGCGTTGAGGTGAAACTTAACCCGTATTATTAACACTATTATTATTTATTTGTGATCTCGCGTTTTGCAGATTCTAAACTAAGGTCGGACATGAGTCAAATCAGGTGATTTCGTTACTTCTTTCCGAATGATGAAGTCATATCGTTTTCATTGGGAATGACATACATCGCATTTTTTAATAGTTTACTTTCCAGCATCCTTTGCACGTGCCCAAGTCACCGTTATCTTCCCACATTGATACCAGAAACGATGTTTGGTTCAGCAAAACAGTATTAATTAATAGAAAACAAAATCAAATAGAGTGTAAACACAAATTTCTCAACTCGTGTCTACGAATATTGAATTACCCTATTATTCAACAATACACATTGTAGAACTGCAGGCGATTTCCAGAGCTCTTTACTCATCCGTCAACAGTGCGAATTCAAATATTTTAATATCTACTGATTCAACGTCAGCACTTCAAAGTATAGATAATTTTAGCAAAACGAGCCACACAATTGACAGGATCCGTGGTCATTTAGAAATGATGAAATACATAAAATAAAGCTGCTAAAGAAGCTACTATGATGAATACCGCACCAATTCAAGTATATGAACCAAATGATGTTAAGGCGTTTTTGAAGAATAGTGTCAAGAAAAATTGGAAAATCAAGTGTTTCGAAACTCCACTGACTAAAAAACTAAGAAATATAAAAAAAGTAGGAAGCAGTGGAGAAGCGCCATAAGAGGTAATATAAGAGAAGAAGTGGTACGAGAAGGTTGAGCATCGGACATTCCAACCTGATTCATGATTATTTAATAACAAAAGAGACCCAACCACAATGTGAAAGATGTCAATCTCCAATTACTATTACACACATAATAGAAGATTGTACATTACTGCAACAAGAGTTAGACAAAAATAAAATACTAGAATACACAAAACTTGCTCTAGGGGACTCAAGAAATTCTATAGACAAAATTATAAATCTTTTTAAAGAACATTTGCTATACCATAAAAAAATTTTTAGGAAAAAAACAAAACCGACTTCAAGATTAAACCTATATAATCAAACTTGAACTAAAAAATAAAAAATAATATTTTAATTGCTTCGAAACAAAAACCATTAAATGACAATCAAAAAAATTATCGATACTTATATACCTATTCACTATTTATGATCAGTTATTTTTAGAGTCGGTGCCAGCCAAGAAGGGCAGTTTAATCTTGCCTTAGCAATAAACTTTCGAATGGCCGGAGACAGCGGTGTGGCGGTGATGAAACAGTGGGAGCATCTTTACAATTACCATTTCTTTTCAAATTCTGTTTGTTTTGGTTGGCACCGACTCCAAAAATAACTGATCATAAATTGTGAATAGGTATATAAGTATCGATAATTTCGTTGATTGTCATTTAATGGTTTTTTGTTTCGAAGCAATTCAAATATTATTTTTTAGTTCAAGTTTGATTATATAGGTTTAATCTTGAAATCGGTTTTGTTTTTTTTTTCTAAAAATTATTTTTATTTTTTACTTTTTAGTGGTGAGTGTATTTTTGTTAATACAGTCAATTCTCGATCTTCCCCTGAAAAATAGTTCGACTTACTGAACAAAGAATTATCGAGTTTATCATTCCACTTACCTTCATGTAAATGGGAAAATTGAACACAAAATTGTAGTTGAAATCATTATGTAAATTTTCATTAATGGGAAAGTTGTTTGTACATACATATAAAATCATTGATACAGAAAATTAAATACCCGGTACCAATTTATCATATAACTTTCAACTGAACTGCGCTTTTTTCTGAGGGTGCCAATAAGTACACTTACCGCCTTCCACCAGCGGCGATCTTTTTTTTATTCTTTAAGATGGTTGAAAGAGAAATACGCGGAATTCGGAATTCACTAGCAACAAACGCCCAACTTCTTTCTCATTTCCCTACTTTGCAAATCAATTTCAACTTTTCGTTAATTGAAAGAATTTACAATGCCACTTTAAAATATTCACTCGAGTGAATAACTAATGATAAGTGCTGATGTAACTATGAACTGGAAAGATAAACAATTAAGGGAAACCGGAAAACAAATTACACATGAAATTCTTTTAATTTGAGTTCGAGTTATCGAGGCGATGACTTCTAAAAGTTCGTTTCATAGAAGTGGTCCTAGAAGTTCTTCTTTTTGAACCCTATTTTCAGTTCTACTTATTTTCAACACGATTTTCACGTTCTTTGTCTGAAATCGTTTCATTGAGGTGAGACCGCAGGTTTTATTCGACTTTAAGAATTTAAGAATTAAGCTTATCGAAGTACAACACATCGACAGTTGACTGTATGTGTAAATTATTTTTGTTAATAATTTACATTTTGTTACCATGGAGATTTTAAATAATCATAATCATAAATATGTTTAAATGTAAGGTTATATAACAGTGATTTTTATTAACTGTTTTTTTTTATTTTTCTTAAAAAGTGCTGCGTTGATTTCAAAATATTTTTTATGGGACTACCTCTGAAGTATGCCCCACCGGCCAAAAAAAGAATCATCAAAATTGATTAAGAATTGACGGAGGTTCTCAACTTATCTGTATTTTTTTTAATTTTTTTTTTTTTTTTTTTTTTGTATGTTACGCGATTACTCCGTCAATTCTGAATCAATTTTGATGATTATTTTTTAGATCGGTAGGGCATACTTTAGAGATGGCCCCATAAAAAAAAATTTAACGCAGCACTTTTTAAGATAAATCAAAAAAACAGTTAATAAGTGATTTTGTTAACTGTTTTTTTTATTTTTCTTAAAAAGTGCTACGTTGATTTCAAAATATTTTTTATGGGACTACCTCTGAGGACCACCTCTAAAGTATTCCCTATCGATCTAAAAAAGAATCATCAAAATTGATTCAGAATTGATGGAGTAATCACGTAACATACACACACACACAAAAAAAAAAAAAAAAAAAAAAAAAAAAAAAAAAAAAAAAAAAAAAAAATACAGACGAGTTGAGAACCTCCTCTTTTTTTTTGATGCCGGTTGAAAATATAATACGCAAATTATGTTTATACAGGACGAAGAAAAATAAATTTTCAACATTTAGATGCAAAGGGCGTAGTAACCTAGAAATTGGTCGCCCGAAGAAATACCTCAATCTACAATCTTCATGAATTTCTTGAGCTTATTATCTATACTATTATATACGAATACAAGCAATTTTTTGTTTGCGACCACTAACCGCGAAAACTACAGAACCAATCTGTACTAAATTGTAGCCACGATATCTTCATAGTTTAAGAAACCTTTAACAATAATAAAATTTAAAGATTTTCAATTATATTGCCATAAAAAATCGATAAACATGCAGTACGGAGTGAAGTTTGATAATCTACCGATAGGTGGCGAGCACCATTCGAGATAAGTTATAAAGGTACGGTGTTATATAAAGCTAGAAATTTATAGTAAAATTTATTTATTTTCAACTCAATTGTTATTAAAAAACCTATAAATATATAGAGCAACATGTGAGTCCTAGTGCTGTTTAAAAATCAACCAATATATTCTGCAACACAGTTTGCAATGGTAAAACTATTAAACCCAACTGTACCAAATTTTAACTATTAAAATTTATATCTTGAATGCCATAAACGAGATTTGCCAAACTGACATATACTCTTATGGTTAGAAATTAAAATCCAAACAGAGGGATCGATAAAATTATTTCTGCCGAACTGGATATTTAATTATGCTCTCACGTACTCTTCAAACACATAATGAATGCAAAGATCTAAGATAAGAGGAACAGACAACAAAACATATCCTGCAGCCATGCAACATAGGATTCCATCAGAGGCAACAGGTTCCTACATCCCTTCTCCACCCATTTGGAGACAAAACTCTATGATACACTTTATGACCTTCCGATATAGCCATCTTCAAGTAATATCGAAGGAGAAGAAGAAGAATCATAGAAAATTAGTTATTTATGAGCAATCAAGAGGAAACTTAATCTTGAAGGAAAACTTCAAAATACATTTTTTTCAAAATCACAAACCACATTCAACGAAGTAACATAAATAAAAAATGCAGTGTAACTGGATTGTCAAACAAAAAACATATTATGCAAGAAGTGTGAACGTACACCGGTTTATTTTCCGAAAACTGTCTTTTCCGATTTTCATATATGAAATGCATGTCAAAAAATTATTGTTAGAGTCACAATTAGCTAGTTATAATCAAATGAATGAAAGATAACTTTACACTTAATCCCTTACAGGAGTTCTACAGAGCTGTAAATTACCAAAACCTAACCTCAAAACATCCATATAATGTATTATAAGGAATATATAATTAACTCAACTTGCTTTGAAATCTGAATATTGAAGAACGTGTGTATGAATTGCGTCATATGTATTTACTCGTGCACTGAAGAGAATCCTTTTGATTGAGGTTGCAGTGAACAAGAGAGCGCCTGATGAACCTTTGACAGGATTACAAGGATTAGTTGTAATTAGTGACTGTTTCCTGAGCTTGGGAATTTGGAATCCTGAGGAGCAGGTGGCGTGGTATACCATCCTAAGGCGGCTTCATCCTTTATTATAGCAGCAGGAGATCCTTTTGTCCCTTTATGTTCCAACCCTAAGGACCAACGCACCTGAAAGCTTCTCGTCTCTTACTTTATTTAAACATTAGTTTTAACTTCGTATCATTATATTTCAAATACACCCACGTTGATAACATTGAAGCACCGCTCCACCACTGCTACCGCAAAAAACTACCTTTTTTATCCATTATTACCTTCTTTCGGTTTATTTCGACGAATTTCTGAACATATTACATAATTTCGTTTTTGAACTTCATTACAAAATTATCTAGCTCATTATAGTTAGGTAGGATTGGCACCATCACGGAATATCGATAGACCTTAGCCTTATTGTTATTCATGATATTGCAAACCAGGTTCACACCACGACCCACTGCGACTTCAACCATCGGAAAGAGGAGCGATTTATGGAACCTTTTTTCCCACTCGGGAAGTTTGTCTGGTAGAAAGGGAGGGGTTTTAATAGCAGTACATTTGCCCGTAGATATTATTTTATAAAATCAAATAGACTTATAATGACTATCCGCCAGTGGCTGGTAACTGTAGGATCTCCTTTTGACACCAGTTCCCGCCATATTTCTGAGGAATCTACTGACAACACATCACCCCGGATCCAATTAAATAGGTCCTAAACTGTAGGTCCAAGCGACCAATGTTACATAACAAAAAGTGTTTTCCATTAATTTTCTGATGAAAGAACAGTTGTCAAATTTTCAAATTCAGAGCAACACCTATACGTTTATGTAACGGGTTATATTACCTAACGTTGTAGAAGTCGCTGAGCATGAAGTCGGGCAATGAGCGGTTTTGTGTCACATCAACATTAAAGTCTCCACATATTATAACTGGTGAAGTAAGATAAGGCTCGTAATCAGTTATAATTTTAACGATCTTTTTGGAATATTTAAACAATGACCGTAAAATAAAGTGTTTAATTGCTGCTAACGCTTTACTCAGTTGGATATACATACACGCATTGAAGATGCCATTGGCCTTTACGTTTACTAGACAGACATCACCAGATGTTGCGTCTTTCATTTCCAAATAAATTTCTGAATAGTCCATGTTAACTCTATTACAACCAGTAAAGGTTATAATATATTGCGATATATGGCGACTCCACCAGCTCTGCGACTTGATGCTGATGATACCGCTACCAATGATATAGTTGCAATTTGTCTGTTCTTAGCGGTACTACAATATGATCACAATTTAAAACTAGGAATATTCACTGGCATGGAATTTTTTATCTAAGTTTCGCTGATTGCCAAATAATCAGATCGGTTGATAATTGTACCCGTAGAGAGGTCTACTAAGTGCCTTCCCGCCACTGCTTGACTCGGTCATATGGTGTTTTATTATTACCGTTCGATTGTTCTTGAGAAGCCCTTTCCAACCATATACGATCTCGGAATTTGGTGTTGGCTCTTCGACGCGTATAGGCCGACTTTATACATTTTTGATAATATTTTTTTATTCCAACACCTTATTATATTCACCGTCACTACTTTAAACTAATTATAGACCACCATCCAAAAGACACATCCATACCACAAAACATTTCAACCTTTCAGTGATACAAGATGGTGAGGGGATAGAGTAGGGTTGCCATAGCAGGCTATGTACTGACCGGGACATAATTCAAAACACAAGAAAATTAGTAGGGGAAAAGTGTTTTAGGTAGTCTGTTATCAACTTTACAATGAGCTGGATGAGAGAACTCCTAGACTAAAATAAAGACTGGAGGTGCTGCTGGGTTTTGCTCCCATTCATGCCTTTTAAGCCATTTAGATCCTAACATCACATTCACTGGTTGTCAAATTTTAATTGACAGGTGTGAATAAATATATACTGTCAAAAAAAAAAAAAAAAATCAGATATTTTAAGTATCAGTATTCTGAGATAACAATCACTATTGGAGACTCGATGGCCGACCTAGTTGGGGCGAGGGTCTCAGTGCGCTTGGTCCTGAAGGTCGTGGGTTCGAATCCCACAAGTTTATTTCGTAGCGGACCCACGAAATAAATCTTGACCATTCCATCATGGTTAAAACAGGTTGCTAACTTGTATGATAATCCAACCTTCCTGCCCAAGTTGGAGTACCTATGGACATTAAACCCCAACGAACATAAACAACAACCACCATTAAAAATGGTCAATAGGACTGGCTGCTATTGTTTCCATTTTTAATGTGAACAAAGTTATTATAATTAAGGTTATTTTGGTTCTATATCGGCTATTGGAGGCAACTCATAATCCCGGTCACTGAGGACGCTATCCCGCGTATCTCAATTGGGTATCGGGTGTAGTGTAGGCTTCCAGAGGTTCGCTCTCCTGGAGGTTCGATCCATGGACAGTCTGGAAGATCATATAGCTCCTAGATTGCCTGCTGATCCTGAACAACCAGTATCCATGGATCTAGAATGTCACATTACTAGTAAATGCCCTTGAACCCAAATGTTAGCACGTCAGTGGGTGACTGATTGTCGGCAAATTGACCCAAAGAGAAAGGTAATCTAGCAATATGCAGCCTGCCCCTGCACAAAGGAAACCATGTTTTGCTTCAACCTGAGAGGGTGTCACTACATCTTTGAATACATTGCTATATTATAGTCGGATATTTAAACAATTTAATACAATCTTAAGCGGTTAAAGCAATAAATGCAAAACTAATAAATAAAAATAAAAATAAAAAAAATATCCCCACTTGAGCCTGTCGACTGAAAAAAGAATAACATGGAACATGTTTTAGGGGTTGCCATCTTGACCGTTGATGTTCAGGTTTTCTATTATATTTTTTTTTTTCGCTTACCTGTGATTCATTTGTCTGTATGAGCCAAATCGGGTCACCGATGAAACATGTTTCATGTTAAAAACATATATATACACATATTGTAATAGTTTCTTTTAGTATTCTATTTATGAACAGGTCTTATTTTCTGCCGTTGTAATTTTCGTGGTCCTCTTCAACATGTTTGAAATCTACTTTATTTATTATAAGAGTAATATTATGAACGGTTATAGTTATTGTTAAACAAATGAGTTTCTCAGAGAAACATATAAGCAACAAATGAGCATATGCTTTATACAGTTTATAGTAAAAATCAGATCATCATGCACCCGATATTATAAATTTGATTTATATTTTAAAAAATCGATACCTCACTCACTGGGAAAAACCATAGATCATAGATATGTCTGTCTGTAATCTACTGGACTTCCCAATTCACGTAATAGAATTAATAGGTCCAAAGTACTTTATTTAATGATTAAATGAAATTAACAATTAATCATAATTCGAAATAAACATTGTTGAGAGAAAGTGAGAGTTTCAAACGTGAATTTTTTTCATTGAAACCAATACACCTCCTAAATGGAAGGTCCTAGAGAGAAATTATATACAAAAAATATTTTCAATTAAATTCCGGTAAGGGGACATATGGCAAAATTTTAATCCGAGCCACGCCAAAAGAGCTAGAGAGTGTCAAAATGATACATTTTTGAGGGTGAAGTTACAACAAAAATGTATAGACCCCAGGCTAAAAGACTAAATGATATCCATGTTAAAATATTTATTTTATGAAAACATATCATATATCTATATCTAGTTGTAACCGGAATCTAATTGCATTGCCAATTTTAAATTTAAATTGGATTGGGTTCACGGCTCTTTAAAAAAAGAGAAAATTCATTTAATTACATCTCAAAGAAATCTAATACCACAGGTAGGGACTAGGGTTGGTGTTTCAAAGGAGTTATTAACTAATCTATCCCATAGTATAAAAGGACAAGACATTTTTTGTTTGTGATCACTAACCGCGAGAACTACAAAAACCAATCTGAACCAAATTTTAACCACACCATCTTCATAGTTCAAGAAAGTTTTAGCAATAATAAAATTTACATATTTTCAATTAAATTGTTGTAAAAAAAGCCATAGATGTGTGGCGCGCTGAGAAGTTTGAAATTGACCGAAAGGTGGCGAACTACATTCAAGAGAGGTTACATAGATAAGGTGTTATATAAAGCTAGAAATTGATAATACAATTTATTTATATTTAATTAAATTATTAAAAAATAGTTGAATATGTGGTGCGGCTTAAGGATCCCGGTCAAGTTCGAGAAAATATGTTTTGTTAATATTCCAGAATACACTAGAACCTCAATAATCCGAACTAATTGGGACCGGGGGTGGTTCGGACAATCAAATCGTTCGGATTACCAAACAAGAGCATTCCAGGCATAGTATGTAGCATACAAAAAATGTTCCCATAAAATAAGAAGCACCTTGTATTGTTAAAGGTAAATAGTTTGTTTTATGAAAAATGTTATATAAGGTTATTACAAGAAAGAAAAAAAAGGGCAATACCGAATACCGAAAGGCATTCCAAGAACCTAAACCCTAGTTCTTGGATGTTCGTAAATCAAAATAAATGGAGGATTAAAATATGAAATACTACTCTGCTACAGTAAGCTAACTATATTTTATGAAATGTATTGCACATGAATTTCTGAATATTTTACATATTATGTATACAATCTTATACACACAGAAAGTACAGTACTGTACAAACAAAGAAAATGTGCTGTACAGAAAGATAAAAAAGTTAAAGAAAGCAAAAAACTAAACTTTTGGAAAATAGTCACTCCTTTTTTTCTGAACTAAGGTTGAAGAACGTTTTTTGCCAGGTAAATCACGGATTTTCAGAAAATAATTTTTACTTTTCCCAAAACGGCGTTTGGATTATCGAGATTCTTCTGTATAGTCCACAATGATAAAACTGCTTAACCCACCCGTTCCATATTTTAACTATATCATATTCATAGTTCTACGAAGGTTCAGAAGTACTATAATCATAATTTAAATGAACAATATTGAATGTCAGAAACGTGATTTGCCCCACTGTTACATAATTTTATGGTTAGAAATTAGAACCTAACCAGATGAAATCAATAGAATTATTTCTGCCAAATAAAATTATAAATAATACAAAATGCCGATCCTTTAATTGATAGTAATGATAATGAGGTCCATTATCTGCAAGAGTTAATAGTCTCTGTCCATCTGGATTACCAACTCTTACATTAAAATTAAAATTTAGATGTCAAATTATGCTTTTCTGTTATATCATGCTTTTATTTATGCATAGAAGTATCACTGGGGAAACAATGCTCAAATGCATACCTCAATACAATATTTTTAACGATAAATAAATAATAATTCCATTATTAGTTAAAATTGTCTAAGTTCTTTAGTTGTAAGAGCGGGCGAAGCCGAGACGGGAGTTGCTGGTATGATAATAAGCCTGTTGGATAAACTGATAGTTTACTTAACCTGTCGTATTATTTTATTTACAGCGAACTGTGGAAGTAACAGGAAGTACAAATTATAATAATGTTGACGATACTTCCTTTCTGATAATTTCATCAAGACTAGAGATGGGCCGATTAGTAGCTTATTCAACTATTTTATATTTTTACGCTTAGAAATAGGTTCACTGAAATACGTGCTTGTTAGAATTATATGTAAGATATTTTTGTGTTATAAATATTTAATTACATAAACACGAGATCTTGGTATGATTGAATTAGAAATTTTACAACAACCTACCTAATCTAAGTAATGTAAATTACTGACTTTCGCGTCATTTTTCTATAATAACACTTCGTTACAGACCTGCTCATTTGCAAAAAGACAGAAGAAGAAATACAAGTTAAACAAAAACCTGTAGCTACTTGTACTGACGGCTGTAAGGTTACAAACAAAGCACCACGAACATTGCCGATGTCACCGCAATTTCAACGAAAGTAAGGATTGGTTTGGCCGACACGTCGCCCCATCTCCAACCAACAATAAACTTCCTCAGTCTTTGTAGAATCAGTAAATTCCCCCACCCAATTGATATACAATACTATGCTACTTGATAAATGTTTCAACTTTTATAAAAACTATTATTAAAATTTATGTTTGGAAATTCTGATTACCTGGGACAAGAATTTCAAATAAATATGTAATCCAATGTGAATGAAATAGATTCTATATTCAGAGGATGTAATGAAGAACAAAGAATTAGTAGACATTTTTATAAATAGTAATGTTATTTTTACTGAAAATTGTTAGTGAGTTCATGTATGCAATTGTTTTGCTGATAAATTAAGTTCACAAGACATTTTTAAACAAGCATTAATAAATGGAGTAAATCATTACTACTATATCATGAAGTGAAAGATGTAAATATAATAAGATATCTAAGGATGTACGTATTAAATAACTGACCTGCTCTCGAAGAATAGACAAACAATACGAAGAGAGAAGCGAACAGCAGCGGCGGAGGCGGCAGACTGGAGGTGAGAGCGCCCCCACTCCAGTGCTCCAGTTCTCCAGTCCTCCAGCCCCGCACCCTCTCAGTCCACTAATTGCATCATCAGTTATATTTCTATAAACTGTCCCAGGCCGATGAAAATAAATATATCAATTTATTGCGAATTTATAATTTTTTTTTTTTTTTTTTTTAATTATTAACTATGATCTGTTTCATTAAATTGATCTCATCTGGACAAACGTTTTTACTTGGAATACACATACAAGACTAAAACGACAAGAAACTGCCTTCCGGTTTCGACTACTCCAACATTTACTTGACCTTCCAATTGGGTAATACCAAAAGATTCATTTACATAACAGTAATTAGACCAATTTGAACATATGGTGCTGTAGGGCTCTACTAAGTAAATCATCCATCTCATATTCAATCCTTGGAATCTAAAATTCTTAGAAAAATCCTCAATGCTCCTTAATTTGTCACAAATAAACTTATCCACAAAGATCTTAATATACCTTACGTTTTTGACTTAGCTCAAACCAGAAATTGAGCCTTTCATTGTAAACTCCACAACCATTTAAATTCATTGGTATCACAACTTGCTTCGCATTCCATTCTAGATAACCCTTCGAGGCACTTGAAAAGAAGATGGCCTCGAGACCTTCTAATATAGAATTTCATTATATAGAACCTCTACAATAGCTACCAATGGGTTGTTTATTTAAAACCCAGTGGCATTTTCGCCTAGCAGTAGATGCAGTGAAAAGAAGACCGGTGCTGTGTATGAGAGAAGAGGGAGGACATTTTGAACAATTATTGTAAATTAAGTATATATATTTTAATTAAATTATCTTAAAAGTTTCTCAAATTGCAAATATTAGAATACGATAAATAGGTAATTGCTATTAAATTACTTTTCTATTAATAAAACATAATAAAACTATTTAATGGGGTCACCTGTGGTGTAGTGGTTAGCATAGCAACCTACTAAACCCAAGATCGCGGGTTCGCAGCCCGGCAGATGACCTTAGGATTTTTTAAAGGGAGTAAAAAATCCTTAGCTATGCCGTCCTTCGGAAGGGACGTAAAATGGGGGTCCCGAGCCTGTGCGATGCCAGGTACTCGTTAAAGATCCCTATCCTAATTATACCTGGATAGGCAAAATTTAGGACTCCCACCGTAGCATCGTCCGATTAGCCATAGCAGCATAAAGTGACGTTAAACGAAATAAACAATAAAGCTATTTAACATTTCTGAGCATTCTCTCAGTATTTCCCAAAACACCGATGTTGCATCTCCCTGTTTTTTGTGATTAATAAGCGATTTCAGTATCAATTTTAAAAATTATCACTATTCATGATATACCATTCGAAAGATGTTTGTTTGTAGAAGTTTTTTTTTTTTTTTGAGAAAAATGCAGTCGAAGTTTTGGAACGAAATTTGAAACTTCCTGTTTAGGATGCGGCTATTTTGAAGTTTAAAAAACCTATTTCAATGGAAATTTAATTCTCTTTCTAATGAGCATATTGAGATTGCTCTAGCTTTTATAGTTATAAATTTTAAATATAGACTATTATTTGTCAAAAAATAGAAATTTCTTGAAAAAAAAAACATAAAATTTAAAATATTTACGAAACAGATGAGAATCGAGCTATAGTTTATAGGGAGTTTTTTGTTGCAGATGATGCCTAAAAAACGCCTTCCGAAGTTACTGCAGTCTTATGCTGAACACCCTGTATAGTATAGAAATTTATGTAATTTGATATAGATTAGACCTAAGTCATAATTATTATTGATAGTTTATATTAGATTAAGAACCTAATTGTATTTATTAGTCTGTAAATAAATCAGTGATTAGTATTTAATTGTAGTTCGATTAGCTATACCCCCGGCAGCCCGTAATAATAATTACTAACATATACTATATATAAATGCGTTTAACATATATTATATAAATGCTTCTAACGGCTTACTAAATTATTATCATTTTTTAAATCAAACTTTGTTTATGATTTTTAGAAAAAGAACTTTATTTTTTTCTGTACCGAGAATTGAAAATTTTTGTACCGCCAAATCACCGATATAAACCAAATCAACTAATAACTCTGCGTGCTTTAACCCACCTCCTGAACACAAGTATCCTAACCTTTCAGCCCTTAAACACCCTCATATAGAACTGCTTCCTTTAAAAAATCCTTCATCACTTGAGCTAACTCCTTCTGGAATTCCTAACCCATTCATATTCCTAAAGCTTCTTCCCTACCTCCATTTAAACATCATTTAATTTTACACCCTCTGAATAATGAATCTCCCGAAAATATGTTAATATTTAGATTTGTTTTATCTTCTCGTATATGATTCCATTTTTATTTTTCTCCTGTTGACCAAATGCGATATAACTACTGATGCTTTGAAATTTATTGAAGTAGCACGGCTTGGCTATTGTACCAGTTAGCATTAAGATTTAGGGAACAGTTGATTGCACAATAAAGATTATTTTTGCTTTCTTAAGAGATTATGATACAAACATGGATATATGTATGTTTTTAAAAATATTTTGTATGCATACGTAATTTAATATTTCCTATATAATGAATGTTTCGAGTTTTCAAGAAAGAATTAAATTTATTCAATATTGCTTACTGAAGAATAAAGAGTGATTTAAAAAGTAACAACACTAAAACATTGATGTGTTTATCTAGAATCAATTATTACACTTAAAGAAAGATTATGATATTAACGAAAAAGAAATTCGATAACTTTTAATGTTCAATAAATTAAATGAATAATTGCGAGGTAGTACATTTTCTTCTTTTCTTATATATATATATATATATATGTATTTTTTTTTTTTTTTTTTTTTTTTTTTTTTTTTTTTTTTTTTTTTCTCTTGACTGTTATTATTATGTGTTAAATAAGGTTCAGTCAATAAATAAAAATAACTATTTGGCGACGTTTTGAGAATATATTGTTCTCATAATCATGCCCTACACTGAAAAAACAGGTTACAATAAAATTATATAAGTAATACAAGTCATTTTAAAACATAAAGTTAGTTACAATATAAATATATAACAACATGCGTTATAATAATTATCTAGGTATATATAATTACAAAATATGAAGGTGTAGGAGTCTACTTACAATGTTACTGGTCGATATGCTATTTGTATGTACTACTAAATTATAACAATTCTAGTACACAAGAGGGTTGGTATTTTCAAAACTAGTGCTATTCCCAGATACAGGAACGAAAAGGATTTCCATATTTCCATAAAGGATAAGTTTTCATTTAAATAAACCTATTTATTAGCGTCGAAATATAAATTTATAAAAATCTCAGACTAGTCACCACTTTTTGCCGACTACAGAAGCAGCCGATTCGTCGGTAGTTGCAAATACATTTTGTATTTTTTTTCTGCAAGGTATTTAATTAAAGTTGTAAGTTCTACAAAAATATATTCTGACGATGAGGAGAAATCTCTATTTTTTAATTACAATCGGTTTCCACAAGAAAAATAAACGTTCAAAATTATTCTTTCAATGTTGACTTGAGTTAAATTCCGAAGCCTTACATAAATAAATTCCTGAGGTTGAAAAGCAACCGAGGAAAGAGGCCACCTAAAATTGGCTAAATGAAAACTTCTCTAATATCAAGCCGAGTTAATATTACATTTTTCGGCTCTATAAGTAATAAAAGAGAAAAAAAAACGAATTGCAGAGGGTCAGGGAGGGGGGGGGGGGGGGGGAGGAGGTGAACAGAATGGTTCTCCGCTAGTCCAATGATTAGAATAGGGAGTAGTACAGGGTCTTTATTCCAATTTGGAAATACCACATTCTAGAATATATTGAGTGATGTATGCTTATATTCAGAGGTGTTCAATATATATATGAACTTTATCCATATATATATATATATATATATATATATATATATATATATATAATAAAGTTAGGGATTGGTACAACAAAACTATCTTTCGAATGTGGCCCAACTGCTGTCTGTTACCGAGAAGGGATGTGGATTCCTTTTTTTTTGTTAAGAGCTGTGAGGAGTTATCACCGCAAATATTTCTAATTGGTAATTGAAAAGATACTGATACCTATCTTAATTATATGCAAAGAGCACAACCTCAAACATAACATTGTAAAGTACGATTATATTCAGAAGATCCAGTGGAAGGGGTCTGCATTTCTTTAGGACATTTTTTCAATAATAACGTGGAATAAATGTAAGTAAAAATTAATTTGTTCGATATATTTAATAGAAAATACTGATAAAATTATCAAACCATAAATAATTGGTGATACAAAGATGAGAGGAGGAGCGGGGAGAAAGGAGGAGTGGGGGGAGAAGTTTTTTAGAGGGAACAGGAAGTGTGCTGTGCTGAGTTTGGAGACCGTCTGAAGTTGTCATCCAACAATTATCGCTCAGGTTCAGGGCAATGGAGGGGGGATAAGCGAATGGTGGATCAGTGTATACTAAAAAGACAATTTAACCTATACCTGGCCAGGCTACCAATTAAGGTTTTGTTTACAAACCATGTTCAGATACCTCTACTCTCTATTCATTTTAAATAGAACCCCTAAAGAAACAAATTATTGTAAACTAGTTAAGATAAATCGTGATTAATTATATTATTCGAATTATATGTTAGTCACACAAATTAAATATTTTAATGGTTCAAATAAATGTTTCGATTTTACTTGATTCCCTTTCACCAATTTGGATTCCGTAATAGCCATTCCACCGTCCAACAAGGCCTCAGAGTCGTTGATCACATATCCTCAGCAGTTGAAAGAAAAACAATATTGCTCAGGCGCATTTCTGGACATAGCACAAGCTTTCGACTGGGTATGGCATGATGGTTTGCTTTTCGAACTCAAAACCCGTTTACCTCAATCAGTCTTTCTAGTTCTTTAATCCTACCTCTCTAAGCTTCCATCCCGTCCAGATCCCTTAATAGCATCCTATAATCTCCAATCCCACTTATCCCTGATTGAAGACCGGTGCAATGACTGGCGGATCAAAGTAAATGAATCGAAATGCACCAACGTTTTCCCTTATAACGTTATACCCTTCGCCGCAAATCCGATCCTCTTATCTATTTCAATGGTATTCCACTACCTAAAGCTAATACAGTTCGGTATCTTGGTTTATACCTAGACAAAAGACTTACATGGAACTCACATACTCTACTCAAAAGGCAAGAACTTAACACGCGCTTCAGCCAATTTAATGGACTACTAAATAGAACATCTCTCCTTTCCATTAAAAACAAACTTTTATACGAAACCATCATTAAACCCATTTGGACTTATGGACTTAAACTGCGGGGGACAGCAAAACAGTCGAATATCAATCACATTCAATCCTTCCAATCCAAAATCCTCCGAACTGTATTAAATGCTCCTTACTATGTTTTCAACAACAAAACCCAACACAATGGTCTCAATATACCACACCTCCTCGACCTTATACCCCTTAAATTTTCGAAATTCCATCGCAACCTATCTGTTGGGAAGAGGGGCTTACCTTTATTGGCTGCCTACCACTGTCCCCTTTCCAGCCGGTTCTACAGCGTCCTTAATTATTAAAACATATGAAATAACAAGAAATTGGAAAAAAATATAAAACAAAAGAAAATAATCCTTTCCAATCATGTAACAGATTAATTATATATATTTACAAAAAAGAACAAACCAAACAAACAAAAAAATCTTATGGAAAATATTCAATTAAAACAAATTTTACAATTGAGAACAAACTTACATCTATAAATAATTTATAACAAGATAACTAAAGTTTTGTAAATAGAAAATATCATTTAACCTTAATATATTGAAAAATGACAAATTAAATAAATGAAATGTTTAAGATAAAGTTCAAGCAACTCACGAAGTGAAGAATAATTATTTCAGCAACTCACGAAGTGAAGAGTAATTATCTCCAGATCTTCATTAAACGATGAAAGAAGCGAAGTTCAATACGATTGCTCTAACTGTAGCGGGTGATGCACACTTTGCCATTCCATGATCCAAATACCATCAACTGTTGGCACGAGGTGTTCTTTTCTATCGTTAGAAGCCAAGACTGTACAAGCCAATAATATGAGGTGCGATCTTTATAACATCTAAATCCAAACAGTCGATGTAAGCGGTTGAAACGATGCGGTCAGAAGTTAGACTGTCCTATTATTGGTGTCGTGACTGGACGTCATAAAAACATATGTTTTTTTTATTTGTTTTTTTTTAAACAAATGACGAACTACAATAAATGAACTTATCGCCTAAAATTGACAAATAATATTCTAAACTAAAACTAATTTTTGATTTTCATAATTGGAAAGGTGAAGAAAAGCAATAATAAATTTAAAAAAAATAAATAATAATAAAAAAAATTAATTCTATAATTCAAAACAACCAAAAAAACATAATTTTAAACCAAGCCTAAACACTATCCTTTCATCCTAACCATCTGGCTCAATCTTTATCCAATTCCACATATCCTGATAACCCACCTCACAGACTAAAAGTGAGTGGGTAGTGGCCCCTAGATCTTATGTAAAATTTATTTATTGTGGAGTTGGCAATGGCCAGATTCTCAACTCATGCCAAGTGTGAATGTACTATAGCGCTCTCACTCAATGTGTGAATGTAATCATACGCCATATATATTACTTATTGCCCACATCTGTGGCAGATTGTAATAATTGCTCAATAAAAGTATTAATAAAAAAAATTACTTGTTTTTCTTCTTTAATTTTAATTTATTTTTTTACACTCTTTAATTATCCAGTTATGAAATACATATACATATAATCTTACATTATTTTAACATCATCCAACAATATCTCATCGGCGCCCGAATAAAATAAAAATAATTTTAATATTTTCAGTGTTTCCAACATTCAAAAAATTTTTTTTTTAGTATAATTAAGATAGTTTATTTATGTAACATTATTTTTGAAGTGGTTTACTAATAAACTACCCCCCCCCCTCCAAATAAAAAAAATTAAAAACCTTGTACCAGCTTTGGTAGATAGAATATCCAGCGAGGGGCTCCACCAAATCGGCCCGACCCGCAATGCTCCCGCGAGATCGATTCCGACGTTTCACATTTATCGATAGCTGTTTCCAATAACCTCTCGTATAAAAATCCACTTCTACATTTTCGACTAGGGTTGTATTGTTTAGTGTGTTATATTACTAATTTTTCTTCTTTCATGTATAAAGGTGAAAGAGAAGTTAATAACATGGATTTAGTGTTTTTTATTTAAAATTTTAACATGAGAAGGTATAACAGAGGTTAATAATCGTTTGAACATGGATTTAGAGTTTGTGGGTAATAAAGGAAAATAATATCCCCTCTAGAAAAGTAGCAACTAAAACATCAAAATAAATCGTAACATGGTTAGAATCGATAAAAGGTATTCTAGGCGTATGATGGGCTGAAGCGGCTCGTTCGAAGTAGTACCCCAGCTTTTAATAAAATCTCCTTTCATTATAGATAGTGCTTCTGAAACATATATTACAGTATAAAAGGACATATTAGATATCTGACAGTTGACAAATGAAAAAAAGAAAACTTTCTTCTATGACAACCAAATATTATAGGTGGATATCATTCCCAGACAGTGTACCTCAGTATACCATTTCGTACCATCCGTCACGCATTAGCTTATAGAACTGAGACCGGAAGGGTGTCCCAACCAATAAGAAAGCCAATCACATCGAGTCTTACAATTAGTTTATTAAACCTTTGTTCGTCCCACAAACTTGCTATATAAGAGTCTTATGAGGTTGAAACAGTTCTGTGGAGGAAACGTATAAAGTTTCAGCTTGGTCTAAAGTGTGTGCTTTTGTAGCTTCTCTATCCGCCATCTCATTTCCTCTTCTTGCTCGGTAGCATCAAATATAAAGACAGTAGTTTTACCAGCATTTTTGAGTTTGTTTAGAGTGTGGTATATATCCTGGATGATGAGTTTTACTGAATAGGGATTTTTAATCCATCAAAGGGAACTTACGGAATCAGAACAAATCAAAGCAGTCTTCATTAGCTGAGATTCCTAGTTAAAGCGATTTTAGGTTGATTGCTAATTCCGCTGTAAAAATAGAGCACAGGTTATTCAGTTTATATCTCAGAGTTCTTTTATTGTTTATTATTGCAGTTTGAACTATTTTATCGAGTAAATATTACAAGCTAGGTCAATCAAAGGCAATACGTAATATTGATGACAATGAAGTAGAAAAGTAGCGACTGTTCTGGGCGTATGAAGGGCTGAAGCGGCTCGTTCAAAGTAGTACCCCAGCTTTTAATATAATCTCCTTTCATTATAGATAGTGCTTCTGAAACATATATTACAGTATAAAAGGACATATTAGATATCTGACAGTTGACAAATGAAAAAAAAAGAAACCTTTCGTCTATGACAACCAAATATTAAAGGTGGATATCATCCCCAGACAGTGCACCTCAGTATACCATTTCGTACCATCCGTCACACATTAGCTCTTAGAATTGAGACCGGAAGGATGTCCCAACCAATAAGCAAGCCAATCACATTGAGTCCTTTATTTAAAGTTTCCACTTTTTTTTGGATTATTTCCTTTCAAGATAATTAGAAGTAACCTAAAGCTGGAGAAGCCTCGCCTTCTGTATTCTCTTGCAATATCCACTTCTTTTACAATCTCGTATTTATATTCCGTGTTGCCTGTTCTAAGATATATAATTAATAGAAACAATATAACCATTAGTATTTCTTATACATTTATTGCTATTTCTATTCAGTCTATGACCTTCTATCTATTTTTAAGCTGTTTATACATCCACCGAGATAGATTTACTAAAACAATTCGCTCCTGGGATGTCTTAGAGACCATCTTCAATAAACTGGAGAGAAATGTGAAGAAGAGGCCGATAGGAAAAAACATTTTGTTTATAAACTTGTCTATCCCTCTTGCCTGTGGTATTGTGATCTGGTTACAGGGCAACGCATCTACCAATATTCTTGTTTTATTGTTCACATGCAAACTCATGGTGTTGTCTTTGTGCTGTGGACAGTTTGTCAGCTTAGCCGATACAATCAGCTACTTTTTTGAATCAGGCTCAAAGTTTCTCATGAGAATGAAGCATCCGGTCCCCTTCAGGAGGTTGAAATGTTTAACTGAACTCGTCGACGCTGTAAACGAATTGGTATCGACCTCGAACGAAATAAACACCATTTATTCAATACAACTGCTTTTCATACTCTTCAATTGTTTCTGTACTGGTTTGTTTCACTTATACTTAATTATCCTAGACGTAAATGCCATCTGGAAAGATCCATCAGTGTGTTATCGTATTCCTGGTGACTGCTCACTGGCATTCTTTTATTTCTTCCAAGCCTGGAGTTTGGTCCATTCTGCGGCACAAGCCAATTTCAAGGTTTGTATTTGAAGGTTCGTGGGAAAGAATGATCAAGGTCTCATTGTTCCAATGCATCGGAATTTTCAAATCTATATGTACTCCTAGAGAACTATACTTTTTCTTGCCCAGATGGTTTTAAATACAATTTCTCAATTCCAAGTTTATGTTTACACTGCAAAACCATGGACAAAATGGACTATGGAACGTTCTTTCCCCTGATCCTTCCTTTTTTATATTTTTTAAAATTAATTATACTAACCATATTTCCGTAATTATCGCAATATATATATAAATATATATATATATATATATATATATATATATATATATACCTATTTTACTATATTATATACAATATATACACACACACATAGGGTGTCCCACGAATGTTTTGTCAGGCTAATAAAACCCAGAGTCTATGGAATTTCAATGCGATAATCAGGGATCTTATATTGCGTCATATTAGTTACCTTTTGAAGATATTCAACCCTTCCAGAATTTCTCCAGTATTCCTGGAATGGCTCCAGTACTGGAAATTTCACCATAAGTGACTGGTTTTCATGACGGATTCTGAAGGTGAGTCGAATTCTAAAACTGTTTTGTATCGGTTACTTTTTTTTGTATCGGAACTCCTGGTTTTTTAGATGACAAGTTAATTATGGATTCTGAAGGAAATTGAATTTTATTAATTAAGTAAATGTTACATTATTTGAAAATGCAATTGGGTTAATAATATTTTGTTTTTTACATAAAAGTACTATTTTATGTGTTCAAAGTGACGGCCTTCTTCATTTATGCATAACAAAAGTCTAGAACAGAAGTCTCGCTGAGCTTGCTGTATTTCTTCCGGTGGAATGAAAAGATTCGCATTTTGTATTTCTGCCCTCATTTCTTCTACTGTCGACGGTCTATTCGTGTAGACGAGATCTTTCAATCTTCCTCAAAATAAATAATCTAAAATTGTTAAGTCCGGAGATCTTGCTGGCCAATTAATAAGCAGACCCCTTCCAATGCATCGATTGGAAAACATGTGTTTTATAACGTTTCTAGCTCTAATGGAATAGTGAGCCGGACACCCATCCTGTTGGAACCACATCACCATACGTTTTTCAAGCGTCACCTCTTCCAGTAAAATCGGAAGATCTTGTTCAATGAACTTCGAATAGCTGACGGAATTTAATGATTTTTCGAAGAAATGTGGTCCATTGATCTGGTCCCCTATAATGCCGCACCAGACGTTCACTTTCCACCTGTGTTGCTGGTCACGTTGTAACATCCAGTGAGGATTTTCTCTGGACCAATAATGTGCGTTGTGCATGTTCATTAAGCCAGTGCTGGTGGTTCATTAAGACTGATAACTTGCTGGTGTCATCAGTGCTATATTACCCATAGCGTGGTGTTTATTGAATACTATATCAATTTTAAACATGGTCTTTGATAATCTATAGCCACCTCTATCGATATGTTAGCTATTTGATTTATTAGATGTGGTGAAGAGCCGTGTATTCAGCTAGGAATGTCCAAAGACAATGCTGTCGAGAATTCAGCATGGTACCTTGGAAGGCTGATAACCATCGATAATTCTACGACATCGGATTTAAAAGTGAAGATTGCTTGTGGGAACCGCTGCACGCGGGGTTTTCAAAACGAACTTCACCTTAAGAACCTCTCAAATAAGACAAAGCTTATAATTTTTATAATAGTAATAGGGCCGATTGTTACTTATTGCAGTGAATCATGGACGTTCACCGCAGAAAACGAAAGAATTCTAAAAGTCTGGGAGAGAAAGGCATATTCGGTGCTGTAAAAGTTGGAGACGCCAGGCAAATAAGGAAAAATAAGGTACACCAGGAGTTATTAGGTTAGGAAGATATTGTCTTTTATATCCGGATGGGGCGATTGAGATGGTTTGGACAGGTGGAAAGGATGAATCCCAGTGGGATCACCAAAGAATTCCTTCAAGGAAAGCCTGAGGGAGTAAGAATGCGCAGGAGGCCTCGACGAAGTTGAGGCAGAGCTAAAATATATAAGTGTACACAGCTGGAGAAGAGATTCTAAGCACAGAGCCGAATAGAGCAAACTGTTGAAGGAAGTCAAGGTCCAATACGGACTAGTGGCAATGATACGAAACATAAATATTAACTATAATTAATCCCAGCTGACACCATAGCCCCATATATTGAGTTCTTATCTATAACAGCGTTAAGGTCTGAGTCGGCATATGGGTCTTGTTTCTTCCAGACCTTCATCAGGCAGCTTCTGCAGCCTACTCCGCCTCCGGGCTCTTCCGTAAAAGTGGTACTTTTTTTCCCAGAGCAATCCTCATATAGGCAGTTTTTCTCTTCCGCCTAGCTTTTGAATTTCGTTTCCTTGTTGGACATCTGCATGGATAGTAAACGAAGGTTCCTCATAAGGTTTACCGACAAAGGACCAAGTAGGTAATTTGCGTCTGGCCTATACCCTAATAGAATATGCTATTAATATTTGAATTACTGATTTGGTAAACAACATAAGTCAAAAGTTAGAAATTTAACAGGACGGCAAAAAAAAATGTAAATTTGGATAACTCCAACAATGAATGTTGCCTTTGGTTACAAGTTGTCGAGAACTCGTTTGAAAATTTATAAACCATTATTTTGGAGCTGGCAACATCAATGAACGTTCAAAAAAATTGAATCTTCAACTTTGCCTTGTGTTGTTTCTTCACTCAATAAGAACAATTTTACACATTTGGGCAGCAAATCTGCTTATATTAAAAAACTTAAGTTTCTAATCAGAATAAAAAGAGTAATTCCATAATAAAACTTAATGGAAGCAATATTGTTTATTATAAAAATCTGTAACAAGAAAAAAACAATAAAAATAAATCGTCTTTGATTTCAACATTCGCGTCCTGCTCGGCCACAGGCTAGAAAAAATATTGCTGTAGAGCACTTGATAAAACTCTGGAAGAATATAGATCTCACGTTTCTTACTGTCACTCATTTTTTTATGACTTACGAGTATGTTGTTTCTAGAATCACCCATTCATTTAATAATAATGCCCTCAGTATTTGATATATAATAATAATTTATCTTACTTATTTCTCAGGGATCAATAATACATTACATCAGCTCAGGTTGTGAGGACGGTATTAGGAAGGGTTGGGATATTAGTCCAATGTCCTAGGCTGGCCTCACCCATTATTTCCTGGAATAATTCAATTAGATTATATTGGTATGTAGTTACTTCTGCTTCTTATAGCAGAGCACATTGCATAGAATATACAAGAATGTGTAGAGCACATTGGTCGTTATACACATCATCTTTTACCATCTAACAAAGAAGTATGGTTTTGACAGACAAATACATTTTCAAGTACCAATTCAAAAACTGAGACTGATGTGATGGACTGGAAGGTCCTAAACATAGGAAGATTCCTAGAGAATGAAATCCTTGATCAATTAACTTTGAAGCTATTTTAAGGTTTTATAATTGTTGTTGTTACAAATAACATGAACACTGTTAAGGATAAAAAACAGGATTATTTCTTACCCGCAATCAGAAATTTGAATGCCAATGTTCCAACTAAATTATATCAATTTCAACCAAATAATAAAAAAACGAATGAAATAATAATCATTAAATAAAATCATATAATTCAATTTTCTTTAAACAATTTATGGTGCAACAAATCTATACTGTTCACTATCGCCCAAACTCTTACTGTTGACGAGATGTACCTCACCATGAGTGTAACTTTTCTAAGCTGTTGTCTGAGCTAAAGTGTTTCGTCAAAACCTGATCCAAGCTAAATTTGTACATTCGGGTTTTTACAAAAACCTTAATCGAAAAAAATACACATAACGAAATTGGCAATCACCGACGATATGACTATCATTGACGGTCAAGATGGCAACCCCTAAAACATGTTCCGTGTTATTCTTTCTTTAGCCGAAAGGCTGAAGGGGACAGTTTTTTTTTTTAATCATTTATTCACTGGAATGTAATTTAATTACACATAATATAATAACACATAATATAATACACATAATATAATAAAAAAAAAAAAAAAAAAAAACACTCAATATTTAAAGTTTTGCAGCAGCAAATAAAAGTGAATTTGAAAAATCATTAGTAATGAAGATTGATTTTGGATATTTAAAATTGGATGGAAATGTTCCAGTGTTATTTTATAGCTATTTATTTATTTATTTGGTCCCCTTCAGGAAGTTGAAATGTTTAGCTGAGCTCGTCGACGCTGTAAGCGAATTGGTATCGACTTTGAATGAAATAAACACCATTTATTCAATACAACTGCTTTTCATACTCTTCAATTGTTTCTGTTCTGGTTCGTTTCACTTATACTTTACAAACATAGACATAAATGCCATCATGAAAAATCCGTCGGTGCGCTATTTTGTACCTGGTGACTCCTTAATGGCTTTCTTTTATTTCTTCCAAGCCTGGAGTTTGGTCCATTCTGCGGCACAAGCCAGTTTCAAGGTTTGTATTTGAAGGTGCGTGGGAAAGAATGATCAGGGTCTCATTGTTCCAATGCATCGGAATTTTCAAATCTATATGTACTCCTAGAGAGCTATACTCCTTCTTGCCCACATGATTTTAAATATAATAAATATAACTCAGTTATCAGTTTTATTTTTACACGGCAAAACCATGGCCAAAATAGACTATGGAACGTTCTTTCCCCTGATCCTTCCTTTTTTACATTGTCATAATTAATTATATTAAAAATATTTCCGTAATTATCTCAATATATATATATATTTTGTTATAATAAGTATATGAACGTAATTTTGCCACCTCTGTGGTTTTTCAGTTGGCGTTAATGTGTTGAATAGTGGGTTAGTCGAGTATTTGAGGCTATAAAAGAATTTGATATGCCTCCTTGTAATGTATTCTGTCACCTTTGGTAAGTCTAGTGTTTTGTGTATTATGTCAGTTTCAGTCCTTTGTAACGTTGTATGTCGAACGATACCCCGTTCTGAAACTGTTGGAGTCTGTTTGATGTCGATTGTGATATGTTTGCCAACATAGGAGCTCCATAAAGGAGAGCCAATCTCAGCAAACATTTATAAATCATTAGTTTGAGGCGGAGCGAGAGGTTCGGTGTACTTAGCAGGTGATTTAGCCTGTATGATTTTGTTCTCACCGACTTAAGCTTTCGGTTGCAGTGGCTTAAAAGTGTAAGGTGCCTGTCTGGAGTGACTCCCAGATACACTATATTGCCCGCTGGCCTCTTAGCGATTCCTGCTACTTTATAGGTTTTAGGAAGAGGACGCTTATTTTTTTGGAAGGAGAAGATAATGCAGTCAGTCTTCTTGGGGTTAACTGCAATATTTAATCCTTCCAATTTTTGCGTGATTTCATTACAAACCTCCTCCGCCTGCCGTAGAGCCTTCGTGGCGTTTAATGAACTACTATATATAGCAATGTCATCGGCGTAGGCCGCCACAGTCGCTTTTCTGTACCTAGCACCAACAGTTTTCAGCCGTGTATATTGAGAACAATACTGGAGAAAGCACAGACCCTTGAGGGACGCCGCATGTGAGAGGGACTTCTTTGGATAATGCCTGGCCGACTCGCACCCTGATTTTACGCTGATCAAGAAATGACCACAATAAAGTTGAAAGTTGCTCCGGGGATTCGTGATCCTGCAGTATCTTACATAGCAACCCATATGACACTGAGTCGAACGCCTCCGTGCAGTCAATTGATATCATTGCAGTCACTTCATTTTTAGCAATGTGTTGGCTTACTTCCGCCTGTAGTTTCGCCAGATGGTGTTCCGGGCTGAGGACGGCCTGGAATCCGGTCTGCTCGGGTGGAATAATTGAGATTTCTGAACAGAAAGTTTTTAAATAATTTAGAATAATTTTTTCGAAAATTTTGCCTAAGTGCGGAAGTAAGCTTACTGGTCTGTAATCAGCTGCCTGAGCGCCAGTCTTCGCGGGTTTCAAAAGCGGGAAGAGAATGGCCTGTTTCCATGCCTCTGGAAAGTACCGTAGCCTGAGACATGAATTATAAAGATTGGTAAGGTGGACTATACCTCTCCTGGGCAATTGTTTTAACAATATTGTTTGTATCCCATCATGACCAGGGGCTTTATTTCCCCTCGAACGACGAAGGATGGCCTTCAACTGTTTCGGAGATACGAACATATAGTTGTTTCCAGGCTCTTCTATTTCAGGTGCTTCTAGTGGGGTCCCAGTACGCCTTTTTATGGCCATATCGTAATGGTCCACGAACTTCGATGCTTGTTCCTCTGCTGTAAGCAATTTGTCACCATCGTGGAGTATCATAGAAGTTCTCCTTCTAGTAGACGTTTTCAACAGTCTCCAAAATTTTCTATGGTCACCGTGTGTGGCCCTCAATTTCTCGTGCCAAAGAGTGGTCCTCCATTGTTTCATGAGGTTGCGGATTTGGGTAGTGAGAGAATTGACGACTGATTTGACCTCTTGATCTCTGGTCCTGTACCACTTATTCTTCCACTTATTGCGTAAAGCAATAAGTGTCAAAATGTGGCCTGGCGGTGTTCGCAAAGCAGGTGGAAGAGGGCAAAACTTCGGTATGGCCGTTTCAGCGGCTTGCTGTATGGTGGCCGTGAAGAACTTTATATAATCATCGATTTCTCTCTTCGTGCGGAGGGTAGGCACAATCGATAATTCATGGTAGACTTGAGATTTATATAGATCCCAATCCGCCTCTTGGTATTTAAATTTCGTCTGAGCTGGAATAGGCATCATGCCATCTATCTGATACAGCACAGGCCTGTGATCTGAAGTGATGAAATCCAACGCAATGCAGTCAGAGAATCGATGGGGCTGCCTAGAAAGCAATAAGTCTACTGTAGACCTAAACGCCGCGTTCGCCTTATGTCTAAAGGTATGACTATTGGGATAAACGACGGTGTAAGGACTTTTTAAAATCTTTTTTCCAGCTTCATTTGATGAAGAATTGTTCCATAATGGATGACGAGCGTTCAGATCACCAACGATCCAATGGTTCGCTCGCTTAGCGCATTCATTTAAAAGCTGAGAGAATTCCCTTACAGAAGACCTAGGTCTTCTATAAATTCCAGTGATCATAGTAGGCTTTTCGAGAAGGACTTGGATTGTTTTATGATGAATCCTAGGATCTGTAATAGACACTGGAGTAGGAATTTCTCTCCACCTGGTTCCGTACCTTGCGGCAATCAAAACACCTCCTACTCATCTCTAGTCAGCTCGTATCCTGGCAGCCGTAAGTGCCGAAAGTTTGTTCGCGTGTCAGTGAGGATCACTACGGTGGGTTGGGTCTGTGCTATCAACGCATAGATTTCAGTTATTTTGGGAATTAGTCCGTCAGTGTTAAAATTTAGCAAGGAGAGTTGCGTATTCATTTCGTTGCTAAGATACCTGAAAACATATTAATGAATGAAGTAATTTGTTGAGTTAGTTCGTTTATGGACGTCGTCAAAGTTGAAGTCATTTGTTGGGTCTGGTTTGTTATAGACGTTAACAAAGTCTCCACCCAAGGAGGTGGACTAGCTGTCTCTGTCCGTTTTGCGTAAGTGTCATTTATGTCATAATGTTTGTCGGTCCGTTGCGTCGGTTTTGGTGGGGGCCGGGGGTTGACAGTCGATGGTGCTTCTCGATCAGATTCAAGTTGGACTTGAGCCGGCGCTGCTGTAGGCTTGGATCTCAGTTGCTCTATTCTTTCCAGTAGCACCTTTCTCGCTGAGCAACCAGTAAATAACGCCACATGCGTCTCACCGCAGTTGGCGCTTTTAACCGGTGTATCCTTTCGGGGACACTCATTAACAGCGTGGGGTCCTGCACACCTCACACAGACGACTGCTCTACCACAGTGGTTTTTTGTGTGCCCAAACTGCTGATATCTATAGCATTGCACTATTTCTTTTCTTCCTCTGTAAGGCTTCACATTAAAACGTACCATATTAATTTGTCTAAGTTTTAGGATATCTTCTATTTTGACTCCTGAAGCCGTTGTGACTAAAATAAGAGGAAGATCATGCTTGCCTCCATCTTTATCACTTTTACGGAGACGGCGAACATCTAGAATCCCCTGTAGTCGTTGTCCTAATTCTTCTCTGACATCTTCTACATCGTGATCTATGTCCAAACCATAAATCACAAATTGTTTGTTTTTCGGGCCGCCGGACACGGCGTAAGTGTGAAATGGACTCTGATTGTTTCGAAGATAGGAGGTTATACGCCCATGTTCTTCATAATTTTTGGGTAAGATGCGTATCCCCTCTCGCATCTTCTGCACTTCAAAGAATTGAAAGCCAGCTGCTTTCAGTTCCTTTGCTGCTTTTATTGTACTGGTGACACCAGAAACCACTATAGGTGGTGTTTTTTTCATTGAATTTTCACTTATATTATTATTGCTAAGTACTTCAAACGAATTGGAGGTACTCACCTGAAAATTAATCTGAGAATTCGGCTGCCGGCATACTTTCTTAGGTTGAACAAAATCATCCTCTTTTCTTGGGTGTGATTTTTCCCTGCTGAGAGCTTCGAAGATTTGGCTTCAGCCTCTTCTTCATCAAACTCCATCAGGCCACGCTTTCAGACCACACCACACCACGCCAATAAATGTATTTATTTTAAATGACTATTTTCACAAAATAACTGAAAAAAAAGCAAATTTATAGATAACTAAAAATATAACCTTTTTTTGCGTACTCAGCAACCTTATGTCCTAAGTGAAATAAGATAAAAAAAAGACGTATATATATACGTGGGCCAAAAAATTATCTCGGGTAGGGAGGTTCATTTTGAACCTATTTAAGGTCACTTACCTATATACAAAGTCTTACGGTTTTTTTTTTATGAATTTATTTGTATAAATGGCCAAATCCAAACATTTATGCCTTATAACTCCGTTGTTTACTGATATATCAACGCCATTTTTTTCCCCTGTAATTACTAATACATTTTCCATGTAAAATAAAAAAAGATATGGTGCAAAAAAACAAATACCAAAAAAGCGGAAGATCGTATATCTTGTGAAAAGCAAAAATAAAAATTATGAACTTCAAGTTTAGGTTCAATAAAAAAAAAAAGTAAGCGCAACAGCCAAATCCAAATTGTTTTAAAAACTTCTCTATTTAATACTCGTTAAAAAAATACCATTTGCAGGCACGCAGCACATCTAGTTTTTTTTATTTTTTATAAAGTAACAAAAAGGTGCCACCAGCGCACACTTACAATAATTATGAATCGAATCATATTTTTTATACAAAACGTAAAAAATTTGTGTTTCTTTATAGCATAGGTTAAACTGCATATGTTTCTCTTTCTTTCTCGGAATTTCGATTTTATCAGAGTAAACTTTATCTACATCATTGTAAACAAAAATCAGGGAACAAAATTAAACTAATTTTAAATTATTCATAAATTTTTTTTTTTTTTTTTTTTATTCTTTTATTAACAGAAATTTACAACTGTATTAGAAAACACATCTAGTAAATAGGCGGTATATGTGAGATATAATGACATGATAAAACTTGTAGAGAAACTACCCATTGGTAGTACTCTAATGAAAATTTACAAAAGTAGATCACGAGGCCATCTTCTTTTCAGACGCCTCGGAGGATTGCCAGGGATGGAATGGGAAGCTAGCTGTGCAACAAGTGGATTTGGATGAGTGTTAAGTTTATTATGAAAGGAGAGGTATCTGGTTCGGGCTAAATCGGCGACATATGGGATATTAAGGTCATTATGGATTAATTCATTTGTGACAAAGTAAGGAGCATTAAGGATTTTTCGAAGGATTTTGGATTGGAGTGATTGGATGCGGGAAGAATTCGATGGTTTAGTGGATCCCCACAACTCTATACCGTAAGTCCAAATAGGTCTGATAATCGTCATATATACAAGTTTCTTATAGTGAATCGGGAGATTTGAACGTTTGTCAAGTAAGTGTTGTAGCATTCGAAATCTACGTGCAGCTTCTTGTCTTTTCAATCTTGTATGAGGGTTCCAGGTAAGTCTCTTGTCCAGATGAAATCCAAGGTATCGTATTTGTTCCACATTAGTTAGCGGTACACCATTAAAGGATACTGGAGGACAGGATGAGGTAGGTTTTCGACGGAGGGTAAAGGTTATTTGTTGGGATTTGCTAGGATTTATCTTGACTCTCCAGTTATGACACCATTCTTCAAGGGAAGTAATATGTGACTGGAGTGTATGGGATGCAGAAAATGGATCATCATTGACTGATAACACGCTGGTGTCATCAGCAAAGGTTGTGAGGATAGTATGAGGATGAGTTGGAATATCAGCTGTATAAACGGTATAAAGAATGGGACCCAGGATACTACCTTGATGAATACCAGCGGTCTGGGGGAAGATGGATGAGTATTTAGAATTGTGGTTAACTCTAAATACTCTATCAGAAAGGTAGGAACGGAGGATGAGGAAATATGTAGATGGAAGGAATTGGCGAAGTTTATAAAGCAGTCCTGGATGCCATACCCGATCGAAGGCTTGTTCAACGTCAAGAAAGACACCCGTGCAATACATCTTGCGCTCCAATGCAGATGAGATAACATCCACCACACGATGGCACTGTTGGGTAGTGGAGTGAAACTGACGAAATCCAAACTGGTGGTCAGGAATAATGTGATTGGAATCGAGGAAGGGATAAAGGCGTTTCAAAAGGAGCTTTTCAAGGATTTTGCCCATGATAGGTAGGAGAGAGATAGGTCTGTATGAGGAAGGATTTTCTGGCGGTTTTTTAGGTTTTGGGATCATTTTAATAATTGATAATTTCCAAGAATCGGGAAAATATGTAGTACGGAGGATAGCGTTATAAATATAAGTTAGGAGTAATACTGCTTTCTTTGGAAGGCATTTGAGGATTTTTGAGGTAATAAGGTCATGTCCAGGAGCTTTGTTGGAGGGCAATCTATGGATTACGGATATAATATCTGAAGGGTGGAAGGCTTTAGGAGGAAGGGTCATTTGGAGAGGAATAGTCAGTTCTGCTTCAATACGTTCTACATGGTTAGGATTTAGGATGTCAGAATGAGGTTTAAAAGTATTATGTAATTGCTCACCAAATACCTGTGATTTTTCTGAATCAGATTTGGTCCAGGTTTGAGCTGGAGTAAGGAGAGGATGATTGAAGGTTTTGAATTTTAAAAGTTTTTTGGTAGTGGTCCATAATGATTTGTCGGAAATAGATAGTTGTTCAGTTTGTTTCTGTAAATTTTCAAATTTTAGTTTTTTAAGTTCTGATTTAAGTTTGTTAGTTAATTTGGTATAATTGGTTTTGTCAGAAGGGTATCGTGTTCTATGCCATTTGGCCCTTGCTCGACGTTTCTCTACTAATAAAACGCGAATATTTTGTGGTAATATACTTTCTGATGTTTTAATTCTATTTTGTGAAGTGTTTTCCGTAATGCAGGTTTGTATGGTTTTAGTAAGGTGTTCTATTGCCGCATCTATTTGTTGACAAGTTTTTAGTGGAATTTTGAGGTCAATATGGTTTTCTAAAGCCGAATGGAATTTGTCCCAGTCCACACGTCCAGTTATTAAGGATGGAGGAGAAGGTTTGATTATAGGAGTAGAATGTAGGGTAAGAAAAACTGGGCTATGGTCAGAGGAAAGATCATCTAAGGAATCTATTGTAGTTTGGGAAGTAGATATTTGAGAGGTAACGAAAATGTCCAGAATATCTGGGCGTTTTTTTAGGGATGTAGGCCAGTAGGTAGGATTGTTAGGAGAAAGGATAGGGTAATTGTTTAAGGATGATACACGGGAAAGTATACTACCTCGGGAATTGGATGTTCTACAGCCCCATCGCTGGTGTTTAGCGTTGTAGTCACCACCTGCAATGAAGCGCCGCCCAAAGGATTGGAATAAGGATTGTAGAATATTTTGGGAAAGGCTGTTTCCTGGAGGACAATATACAGCTGAAAGAGTAAGGTTAAATGGAAGGGAGGATAGGATTAGTGCGGTAGACTGAATGGTGTCAGTTGGAGAGGAAGGAATCAGGGTATGGGTTAGTGATCTATGGATAAGGATACAAGTACCGCCGTGGGCTGTTTTTGTCGGGGTGGTCAGTTCTGTAAGTAATGTAGCCATTAATGTGGAAATAAGAGGTAGGCGTCAAGTGAGTTTCGGTAATTAGGGCAACGTGAATGTTATTGTCGTGTAAGAATATGTCTAGTTCATTTCTGTGATTGAGCAAACCATTTGCGTTCCATAAAAGAACTGTCAAGGAGTTTCGGATCATCGAGGAGCAAAAGACGTGATTTCGGACAGGGCTCTTGTGAGAAGGGTAATTAAAGGTCTGATAGTTTCTTGGAGTTCATGAAGGAAGGAGTAAAGAATTGATGAGATATCACCAATACTTTGGGTGGAAATAGGGTAGGGTTCTGACGGTACCTGGAATGGGATTTGGTTTGGATTTTGTTGAGGAGGTATGGTTTGCTCATAAATTTGGGATGGAGTCTTGTTCTGTTGGTTTAAATGTTGTGGGGTCTGTTGGATAGTTGATGGAGAGGGATTGATTATTTTGGAAGGCCGGGATGGAAGGGATGATTGAGGCGCCTGGTTTTGTGGCCGTCGGTTTCTTCGTTCGACAGTTGTGAATTCTTCTCTTGAAGGAAGATGTTGAGATGATCCCACAGCTGAGGTTGATGGCAGAGATTGAGGATGTTGAACGGCTGATTCGATGGGTTGCTGATGCAGAGGTTGTTGAGCTTTTGATGTTGATGGAAGTGGAGGAAAGTGCTTGGGAAAACTATTGTTGAATAAAGTGTTCTGTGGATTCTGGAGGGATGTTACTACTGTTTCGGTTGTTTGAAGAACTGAAGTTTTTTTTGTAGCGGAGTTGGTGGCTCTTTGCTTCTGTCTATGTTTGTACACCTGGTAACCCTTATAGTTGGCAGGATGGCTCTCACCACAGAGGACACACAAGGCTGGCGTGTCTCGTGTTTTTAAGCAAGTTGCTGTTAAATGTGGTCCTGCACATTTGACACATCTTGCTTGGCGGTTGCAATACGTTTTCGTGTGGCCTAGGTTTTGGCATCTGGTGCACTGTACTATTTCTTTTTTGACTCTTGGTGCTTCAAATTTGACCACGGAGTACACCAGTCTTTTGATGTTGAAGACTTCCTCATTATTCTCTGCTGGCTCTAGATCCACAAAGAACAGTGGGAGTGGGTGTTTTTCTGAGCGGTGGAGTACGTTCGAGACGTGCCTGACGCTATGGCCCAACTGCTCCAGGTCTCTTTTGATGAAATCAGGAGTTACAGATTGGTGAAGGCCCCGTAGTACTACCCTGTAGGCCTTCTCTTCTTTTAATTGGTAGCAATGGAACTCGATGTTTTGAGCTTTTAGGTGGGCTACCAATGATTTATAATGCTCTTTTTTTTTTCTGTATTTATTTTTATGTCATGATATCTGGAGTAACATTGGAAATTCGGTTGACCAATTAATTCGGAAATATCATGACAAAATTGGATGTAGTTATCTACGCCGGTGACGTAAATAGGAGGTGGCTTTATATCTGTCAGAGGTTTTGGTGGTTGTTGTGCTGAGTTATCTGGAGGCATGTTAGTTAATGGCTGGAATCTGTTGGATATTTCAATAGGTGTAACTGCAGTGACGACAGCCTTACTGCGGGTTTGTGGTGGAGTGGAAGGTTGATTTGACTTTTTTTTCCTTTTGTTTTTTTTTTTTCTTCTTTTTTGTCGGGAGAGTTCCCAGGGGGCTCAAGGGCAGTATTTCTTTGTCTTTTTGACAAAGTTCTACCCTTAAGGAACTTCGAGTCCGATTCACTAAAGTCGGAACACGGCATTTCTTCTTCGGAGTCGAAGCATGATGATTTTTCGTACTCCATAGTATTAATAATTATTATTGCTAATGGATATTAAATTTGAATATTATTTAAACAAGAGAGAATAAAAAAAAGAAAAAAACAAATGAACATGTACAAATAAAAAAAAAAAAAAATCTAAATAATAATTAAAAAAAAAAAAAAAAAAAAAAAAAAAAAAAAAAAAAATTCTATTAGACGAGCTACGAACTTAGATGGGTAAGTGTAGAGGTCGAGCGCCCTACTCACTGCGCCACCTACGACGATAGTAAAAGGTAGGTCTATGTGAGTAATAGCCAGTCACAGCCGTCAGCAGGTCGAAACTCTACCTACATCGTGCCCAACCATCCCGTCACACACTCAAAGTCCTCCTTTATAAATTAGTTTCTAGGGACTCACCTAGCTGGATAATTACACTAATTGTTCAATTATGTATAAACACAATATTTATATGTTCTGTAGCTGATACGTGCACTAATACTACTGGTATCAATTGAGTAAACACGGAGCTGTTTCAGTTAGCTGCATAGCTGTAGCGGCCATGTTCCTCATTCATAAATTTAATTTGTAGAGTATCACAGGTATTGCTCAAAATGATCTCCACTATTTCTAATACAAGCACGATATCTTTTTCTTATTTCTGTGGTAGTTGTTCTAAAAATAAATTCTTCTTTCATTATGGTAAACGCGGCATTGATTTTTTAAATAAGTTCTTGTTTTGAAAAAGCCCACTACAACTTACCTGTAAGAGAATGTTTAAACAATTGTTTCCCACAATCCTGGATAGGAAGAGGGGGTCCAATCGAGTGGCCAGCACGGTCTCCAGACCTCACGCCCAAAAACAAAAACAACACTAAAAACACAAAACAAAACTTTTTTTTTTTTTGTTTTCTTCCTATAGATTATTTATAATTTTGAACCAACAGTCTCTGTCCCTAGTCACTTTCGTCCAGTTGGTTTCCACTCTTCGTGTAATTTCATCCCTCCACCTCATGTACTGCCTTCCCCTGCTTCTCACTTTGCCGACCGGTGCCCACTCGGTCCTGCTTTTCGACCATCTTTCATCCTTGACTCTCGCTAGGTGTCCAGCCCACCTCCATATATATACAGAGTGTTCAATATTCGACGGCCAAACCCTTTTTTTTTTCCCCACAGTTTTTGAAATTTTGAAACGAAACTCGCAGTGTCTTAACTGTGTCAAATAAAGTCTAGTTATAGCCTGCGCTCCAACCTTCTCCAGTTCTTCTCCAGCGGCCCTAAGTCTGTAATTCCCATGGGGATGTGATATTTTTTACGACGGATTTTGATAGAAAATTTTATACCAGTGAATTTTTTTATCCGGTGCACCGTTTCGCCGCAAATCGCGAAAAATCATTTTAAGAAAATAAGCATTCGAAAACTGGGATTGCAAATATAAAAAACCTTATACAAATATATGAAAGTATGGCCTTCCCGCAAATGGTACGACGAGCGGCGAGAGCAGGTCGACTTGAAAGGTTTCCCCCGAGAGGCTCAAATCGTCGACAAGCCCGAGATAAAACAAATATCATTTATGTACTGACTACGGTGAAAGCATATCCTCATCGGAGCATTCGAGACAAAGCTAAATATACCCACTTAATGACAGAACCTTAGCCTCAGTCTCTCAGCATCTTGGGGAGTTAGAGCCTGATGAAGTGAAATGCGGTACAGCCTCATACGGTGTTGTTTTAGTATGGCCCACATCGTTCCAATGCTTAAGTGGGTATCCCTGGCTATGTCTCGAATGCTCCGGTGAGGATACGCTTCCACCGTAGCCAGCACATAAATGATATTAGTTTCATCTCGAGCTTGTCGACGATTGGGAACCGAACAGCTGAAATGACTCTCACATAGATATTCCTCGAATTGTGAAGAGCCAAAGTAAAATTATATGATTTGATTTCTTGTTATTATTATTTTTTATGTGTTGTCAGATTCAGTCTATGTAAAAGATCTCATTTTTAGAAGTAAGAATAAAGTAATAAACATTAATTTCTTGAATTAATAAAAGCTAAATTAAAGTTGTATTGTATATTTCGATAAGGTTATTAAATTTTTTATTTGTCTATTTATTACCAAATAAAAAAAAACAACATATTGTTTATGCAATCCTTATTTTATTGCGGTACCTATAGCAAACATTGGCCCTTTTCACTGACTAATTATAGCTACAATAATTTTAAACTTTTATTTTCACTTGAATTGTTTGACGGTCCAACAATTTGAATGTCAACCATAATAATTATAATATATTAAAAAAAAAAAAAAAAAAACTTTTACTATAATGTGTTGTACACTACTTTGAAGATCCGAAAATCCGAAAAATCACCAATTGATATTATCTGCATAGTTAACTTATAGTTGTGATCAATATATCTTTTTATAAAGTCAACAAATGGAGTTATTGTCTATTTATTTTCTAATAGAGAAAACATTTTGTTCACTTACTGCAGGAAATCCAACACTATCTGACCCTTTTCACCGGTAATGTATTAGAGACAAATAATATAAAATATTCCAAATAAATATCATAAGTTACCTAGCCGATAGGTACCTATGTAATTATATATAAATTTACACATATAAATACATAAAAATAAATTAAAAAAAAAAATAAATAAAGGCTATAACCCGAAAGTTCGATACCGACACCACCAACTGTCGACCGCACACTTCCCTCCAAACCACTCCTCCAAAACCCAAATCCCCTAGGTTGGCACTGACGGAATCCTCCCATCTTCGTCTCGGTCTACCCCTCGGTCGTTTACCCGACGCACAGTGGGGCAAATGAGCAAAAAACTGCTTAGAATAAATTTTTTAAAGTTTTTTTTTCGTTAAATTAGCGACATATATGTGTTTACTATACCTTAAGGTTAATAGAGCTTAAGTTTCGTTGATTACTTAACAATGGGGAGCCTTCAGAGTAAAAAATCGCGAAAAAAGGGAAATTATTTTTAATAAATTTTCATTATTAATCGTTATTATTTTATTTCGATTTCACAATGAACATATTGTTTTCTATTGTTTCGAACTTGGTGGAGTACAAACCGAGATTATTTTGAAAATTAACTACCTAAGCCAAATTTTGACTTTTTGATTTTCCGATTATTATACATCCTACGGTTTTTGTTTCTCTTTGTGTCTCTTCAATTCCAACGCTAAACCCTTCTTAGAGGTGTATTATTATTTTTTGGAGGGGAATCTGCTTCCTTAGTAGAACAGCTCGTTAATCTTTGAACATAGTAAACATGGTTAACCTACCGACATTTGATGTATACATATTTCTACCATAAGTTCTTGGTATTCTTTATATTTTTTAATAAAAGTAGTAATATCAAACAGCAAAATAATGAATGTTGTTTCCAGGAACTCTCATTTCATGAACCCCGATGTTAGATGTGATTTAGTATTCTTTATTAGAACCACATCTTAAAAATAATCTTAAATTATCTAAAATTAAAAAGAATTTAATACTTTACTGGTTATTAGAATTGCTAAAATATAAAAGAAAATTACTTTTTAACATTTTATGTAGGTAGGTACTAATAACCTTGCATTATCATTACTGATGATTCCCAGAATAATTACTATAATTAATGTGCAAAATAACAGTCCAAACTTTTCTCGAGTAGTATTAGAAAACTAGTAGAAAAGTAAAGTTTTACTAACAAACTCAGAATAATGAAAAAAAAAAAATATAATAATAATAAGCGAGTCTTATTATCGCGTCTTATCCTATTTGGAAAATAAATAATCATATACTGGCTAAATACAAAGGCCTAACAAATTTCTTGATGTCTCATCGAATTGTATGTGAAAAACTACTACTAGAAGCCCACTTGGTTTTGAAAAAAAACCATATCAACAACGAAAATGATTTATTTTAAACCGATACATTTTCTCAAATTATTTTCTTTTTGTTTTATGATGCCATCCAATTGGTTTGAGGGATGAGACTATTAAACATCTTTACTGAACTAAGGGGTTCGTGAAATTTCAAGTTTATAGATATATTTTTCCAAGAGTTATTGAATTTTAAACACGTTTTTGCGTTTTTGCCCCACTGCGCTACGGCTCATAACTGATTACTTTTTTCAGAATTCGATCATTATTAAACCCAACGACTATATTTACCGAATATAACTCGCGCAGTTCCGCATTGTGAAGCCTTCTAAATTCTCCTGTTTCTTCATCCTTTTTGGGCCAAATATTCTACGCATTACTTTATTTTCGAAAACTTTCAGGCGTTGTTCCTCCCTTAACGTCAGTGGCCATGTTTCACATCCGTAGAGAACTATTGGTAGAATAATAGTTTTGTATATCCTAATTTTTAAATTTTTGGAGAGTAAATGTGAACTGAGTAATTTTGCGATCGATAAATAACATATGTAAATGTGAACATATATCAATAACATATAACAAAAACATATAAATACATAAGTAAATATATGTATATATATGAAGCCCATGGTACAGAAACCAGGTAAAAGATATTCGGGAAAACCATATACCTAACAATTGAAAATATTTTCTGTTCAGAATAAATTGTATTTTAGTTCATCGTTGTAAAGATAGAGCATAACAAAGAAGAACAATCTATTGGACGTAGAGATTTTTATACAAATAGTTCTAAATCTATAAAGAATCTCAGCTTATCTGCTAGACGAAGAAAACCTGAACTGAAAAGAAGAGCTGATAGTGAAAAAGAGTACGTACCCATATAATATTTATTATGATGTAATTTGAATACATAGTGTTGTCGTTTCGCTGAGTTGTTCAAATTCAACTTAGAAAATCGTAAATAAAAACAATGGCAGATAAATTAAATCAGTTTTATATTTGTCTCCTTGGAAATGTTTTAGAATTACTGTAATATAAGGTAATTTCATTGTTCCTATGTCTCGTGGATATGTAATTTTCCTTTTCATTCAATAATTCGTGATTTCAACCGTAACTAATTAAACCTGTTCTAGTATTTAACTATAAGTTAATCCTGCCTGATAGTAAATTTAACAAGACTTTATTGGGAAAATGAAATTTCAGATCGGACTAAAGGTTTTTGTGGTTATGGTGAAAAATGTGCCCAAAAAAAAACCTGTATTTCAAAACAGTAAGCGTTCATTAGCGTGCTGGTATGGATATTGATCAAAATTTAATATGCAGGTTCTTATAGTAAATTAACCGGCTTTCAGACGAAAAAAATAATTTTGAATCGAACTAGTAGTTCCGGAGTTATAGCTAAAATAGTGCCGATAAACCTGTTTTCGCGGAGAAGTGCGATATGAGGGGTGTTGAGTGGATGAAATATGTTACTATTTTTGACTTGACATCTTCATTAGGAGTTGTTGGAAGGTAGAGATACTAAAAGTCCCCGACCCTCGGGGAACGAGATTTCCCAGTTTACCGTGGAAGAAGAGAATAAGACCCCATCTCTCAGTTTTCAGATTATATCACGAAAATAGTGGACTTTAGAAAAATATGCTACGGATTAAAATTAAAGTTAATTTTCGAGATATACGTTATTAATAATAGATGATTATCGAGAGAAAAAATTGTTACCCCACTTTTTGTCAAATGTTTGCTTCAAGTGCCAAAGACGTATAAATGAAATTAAAGCAAATTTAATGCTCTACAACTTTGAGCCTGACTTGTTTTCTGAGAAACGATTGTGAAAGGCACTAGAAGCAGCGTTTGTCCGAACCGGTGCCCGCTACTCCTTTTCCGCGCTTTATCTCGAAAATGTTTGATCTAAAAAAAATAAATAAATAAATAAAACTAAAATTATAGAGAATATTATTATCTACAAGGTTTTTGACCTTTAACCTTGAATATCTAATTATGCTAAAATGCTGAGGACGGTGACTTTCCACCATTTATTTAGAATGCCAAAACGAAGGTATATGCGAAAATTCATCTTCATATCTTCCTTTTCGAGATTTGCTGTAAAAAGAATGCCATTGTAATCATTATCCTCAAATTTAATTGAGTAATGTATGCAGCTGTAAATATTAATAAATAGTTTTAAAAAAACGAAAAATACAACTTGTTAAGATAATTGTACTTTAGTTAAATTTCATTAGCACAACCACAAACATAATACAGTAAAACACGATTTGAGAAAACTATTTCGGATTAACTCGCACTTTACTATAATCTCCTTTCATTATAGATAGTGCTTCTAAAACATATAATATGTATTTATATCTAAAAGAAAACTGACAGACCATGCTAACACCTGTGGCAACTAACTATTATAGGTTGCTATGATTCCCTACAAGACAGCACACCTCAGTATCCATTAAACTACAACCGGTACTCCATTAGGCCCTTAGAAAATTAAGATCGGAAGGATGTCCCGACCAATGCGCGAGGCGATCGAATCAAGCCCTCTGCTTAATGTTTCTACACTTTTCGGAATATTTCCTTTCAAGATAATTAGAAATGACCTAAAGGTGGACAAGCCTCGCCTTCTCTATTCCCTCGCAATATCCAGTTCTTTCACTATCTACTATTTACATTTCTTCGCGTCAAAGATATATGAATCAGGTTATATCAATGCCCAACAACACATTTCGAGGCCCTTCAGCGAGCTCTATTATTTAGTTTGTATTTTGTTCCATACTATGACTTTCTATCTATTTTTAAGCTGTTTATTCATCCACCGGGATATATTTACTAAAACAATTCACACCTGGGATACCTTAGAGCCGATCTTCAATAAACTGGAGGGAAATGAGAAGAACAGACCGATAGAAAAAAACACCTTGTTTAGAATGTTGACTCCTCTTGTCTGTGGTATCGTTATCTGGATAGCAGGCATCGCACCTGGAAGTGACGCCTTATTATACACATGTGAACTTGTAGTGATAGCTTTGTGCTCCGGACAGTTTGTCAGCTTCGCCGATACAATCAGGTACTTTTTTAAACCAGGCTCAAAGTTTCTCATGAGAATGAAGCATCCGGTCCCCTTCAGGAAGCTTAAATGCTTAGATGAACTCGTAAACGCTGTAAACGAATTGGTATCGATTTCCAATGAAATCAACACCATTTATTCTAAACAAGTGCTCTTCATATTATTCAATTGTTTCTGCACTGGTTTGTTTCACGTCTATGTAATAATCCTAGACATCAATGCCATCTGGAAAGATCCATCGGTGTGTTATCATATACCTGGTAACTGCTTACTGGCATTCTTTTATTTCTTCCAAGCCTGGAGTTTGGTCCATTCTGCGGCACAAGCCAGTTTCAAGGTTTGTATTTGAAGGATCGTGGGAAAGAACGGTCAATGTCTCATTGTTACAATGCATCGGAATATTCAAATATATGTGTACTCCTAGAGAACTATACTCTTTCTTTCCCAGATGGTTTTAAATATAATTTCTCAGTTACAAGTTTTATGTTTACACTGCAAAACCTTGGCCAATGGATGTTCTTTCGCCTATGGACTATGGAACGTTCTTTCCCCTGATCCTTCCTTCTTTTATATTGTTTTTAATTAATTATATTTAAAAATATTTTTATAATTATCTCAATATATATATATATATATATATATATATATATATATATATATATATATATATATATATATATATAAGTTAAATAGACTGAAGAACAAAACTTTAAAAAAAAGAAATAAAAGGGATGATGACAGTTAAAGAATAACTGATTCATTGCTCTGAGGCAGCTCTATTTATACAAGTACAATGTTTGTTATGACTAGCGATAGGATTAAGGCTAATACTAGCCTGCTTTGGACCTTGACTTCCCCCCTCCAGTTTATGACTATCTTTCATAAACTCTAATATTGGGCACTTAATACCAATACAGTATTAAGGATTCCAGAGACTAATCCCCTCATGGTCAAAGGCCGAAGCAGATAGCGGTACATAAACATCCTAATCCTATCCCATCCCTAGTTCTACCAACTACATTTTAAATACACTGTCTTATGTGATACAAAGTCCATTTGATAATACAACAAAAGAAATTTTACTTCATAATTCTTAACTTAACATAGTACAACAGTTAAAACTTTATTTACAGTATAAAAACAATACTCAAAACTATCTTACAACTAAACACTCATCTACAAATAAAATGATCTCCTTTTTAAAAAAATAAGAAAACGCACGTACACACACACACGCACGCACGCACGCACGCACGCACGCACGCACGCACGCACGCACACACACACACACACACACACACACACACACACACACACACACACACACGCGCCAGACATAAAATAAAATAAAATAAATTTTACATAAACAAAATTTCCTTAAAATTTAAAAAAAAAAAAAAAAACATTTTCCTACAAAAAATAAAATTCTTCTTCTGTTGCTGGAAACGGGCCACTCTCAGATCAGGTTATAACCTGTCCCTCAATAGGAATTTTTAATTGTTCCACATGCACGTTTCTGCGCTTCCGCGGCTCTCTCCAGCGTCACCACATTGTGCTCTCTTATGCAAATTACCCGGAATGGCCCTTCATACCTGCAAATCTCTTTCCCTCGGTTCGTACTCTTTTTCCTGTAAACAACCATTCCAATTCTGATTTTTCCCGGAACATCCCGTACTCTTACGTTCTCCCTCTTAACCCGTTGTTTCTTCTCCTTGACTATGCGCTCACGCGCTTTTCCCCATAACTTACCGAATGTCCAACGTCGGTTGGAAATAAAATTTATCATCTCATCCCCCACCACGGTGTCGCGGAAGTCTCGGCGTCGCTCTCGGAGCCCAAAGACGATCTCCACCGGCGAATATCCCGTCGGGTTATGGATGGCACCGTTATACGCCGCAACCGCCTTTTCCATCGCGATGTCCGGCTCTAGTCCCTTCTCTACTTGGTATATTCGCAGGTGGTCACTTAGGGTCCTATAAAGCCTCTCAATCCCCCCCTCTGTCCTTGGGATGCCCTGGGGTATTGATGTGCCATTTAATATCCAACTCCTTGGCCTCCGCCCTGACCAACGCGCTGTCAAATTCAGACCCCCGTCCGACATAATGCGATCAGGGATCCCGTATGACCTGAAACAGACTCTGAACGCCCCCAATACCCGCCTCTGCCGATTTGGCCTGCACGAGGTGAGCTAGAGCCAATTTGCTAAATACGTCGAAAATGGTGACCCACTGGTATCCACGCCACTTAAATGTATCCACTTGGAGGTCCGATAAGGGGAACGCTACCGTAGGTGTCTCCTCCTGTACCCACCCTGGGGGATGCCGGTCGTATTTCGTGGTGAGGCATACCTCGCACGACCCAAGGACCTCTTGGATCGTCCGCTTCATGCCCCACCAGAAATACCTCCGTTTCAATGCTTGGAGAGTCTCCTGTGTCCCGCGGTGGTTCGCCTTCTCATGGTGGTATGATAGGGTTACCTCCTTCTGCTGTTCGACGTCCTGTACCACCTCTACCGACCTCAGGTATCTAATAAAAGATCGGTCGATCCCGATCTGCTCCTCCTTCTAAAGCCTTTTAACTCTGTCCCATATAGTGGCATTCCCGATATAGAGGTGATATGCCTTTCCCCCCTTAGTCACCCTGCGCAGTAGTTTCACCATTGACTCTTCCCTAATCCCCGGCTCCGTCCAGATGGTGACGATATTACTTGAGTGAGTGAGATATTTCCATATTTCGAAAAGTCCGCCTTTGGGAGACCCTCAGTCCTGGTTTTCCAGATTATCTGATCTTTCTTATCGTTTACTATTTCATCTACTTCTTCCATGTCTGAGGGCCTCTCATCAGCGGAACTTTCGTCTTCTTGGGGATCCTCCATACCACTGCGCGTCTCATCCTCACCTTTTTTTTTTTGAATAATAAGGCACTCCAGGAGTTATTTGGTGAGGAAGATATTGTCTCCTATATCCGGATGGGGCGATTGAGATGGTTTGGACAGGTGGAAAGGATGAATCCCAGTGGAATCCCCAAAGAACTCCTTCAAGGAAAGCCTGAGGGAGTAAGAATGCGGGGGAGGCCTCAACGAAGTTGTTGAGGCAGTGCTAAAATATATAAGTGTAAACAGCTGGAGAATAAATGCTAAGCTCAGAGCCGAATACTGCAAGCTGTTGAAGGAAGCCAAGGTCCAATACGGACTGTAGTGCCAATCATACGAAACATAAATATTAACTATAATTAATCCCAGCTGACACCATAGCCCCATATATTGAGTTCTTATCTAAAACAGTGTTCAGGTCTGAGTCGGCATTATGGGTCTCGTTTCTTCCAGACCTTCATCAGGCAGCTTCTGCAGCCTACTCCGCCGCCGGGCTCTTCCGTAAAAGTGGTATTTTTTTTCCCAGAGCAATCCTCATATAGGCAGTTTTTTCTCTTCCGCCTAGCTTTTGAATTTCGTTTCCTTGTTGGACATCTGCATGGATAGTAAACGAAGGTTCCTCATAAGGTTTACCGACAAAAGACCAAGTAGGTAATTTGTGTCTGGCCTATACCCTAATATTTAGAATATGCTATTAATATTTGAATTACTGATTCGAGAAACATAACATAAGCCAACAATTAAAAATTTTCCAGGAGGGCAAATAAAACCCAGTAAATTTGGATAACTCCAACAATAAATGTTCCCATTGGTTAGAAGTTGTCGGGAACTTGTTTAGAAATTTATGAACCATTAATTTGGGAGCTGGCAACATCAATGAACGTTCAAAAAAATTGAATCTTCAACTTTGACTTGTGTTGTTTCTTTACTCAATAAGATCAATTTTAGACATTTGAGTAGAAAATCTGCACATTTTCAAGAACTTGAGTTTATAATCAGAATAAAAAGAATAATTCCATAATAAAACTTGATGAAAGCAATATACTTTATTATAAAAATCTGTAACAAGAAAAAAACAATAAAAATAAATCGTCTTTGATTTCAACATTCGCGTCCTGCTCGGCCACAGGCTAGAAAAAATATTGCTGTAGAGCACTTGATAAAACTCTGGAAGAATATAGATCTCACGTTTCTTACTGTCACTCATTAACATTAACAGGTACCTTCCCAGACTCAACCTGAGTACCTACCTGCTTTTGAGATAGGAGCAGTGATGCGGAATTTTTGGCATCAAGAACAAAAAATTATGCCCCTCAGTTAACGCCAAACATCATCTCATTATAGAATAGTTGTGATGTTGGGATGTGCAACCATTAAGAAATAAATAATACTTCCGACCCGATGCAGATTTAAACTCATTGATGTAATGTAGTACCGCCTGAGACGAGATACAAGACTAGTTACAGACTTAAGATGTTTCTCCACTCATTGCAGAAGTTCCAACTTAAATAACGATCATTATGTTTGTCGGAAATGTGTGGTTCCTTTTCTCGATGTGTGTCTTGCCCAAACTAAAAGTATTCTCCTCAAAACAATATAAATTAATAAAAAATTTCGATAAAATTATGACTTACGAGTATGTTGTTTCTAGAATCACTCATTCATTTAATAATAATGCCCTCAGTATTTGATATATATATTAATTATTTATCTTACTTAGTTATCTGGGATCAATAATGCATTGCATCAGCTCAGGTTGTGAGGATGGTATTAGGAAGGGTTGGGATATTAGTCCAATGTCTTGGGCAGACCTCTCCCATTATTTACTGGAATGATTCAATTAGATTATATATGTAGTACCTTCTGCTTCTTATAGCACAGCAAAAGGCATTCTTTTACTACCTATCAAAGAAGTATGGTTTTGGCAGACAAAATTTGAATTGGTACTTGAAAATGTATTTAATACATTTTCAAGTACCAATTCAAAAACTGAGACTGATGTGATGGACGGGAAGGTCCTACACATTGGAAGATTCCTAGAGAATGAAATCCTTGATAAATTAACTTTGAAACTATTTTAAGGTTTTATAATTGTTTTTGTTACAAATAACGCGAACACTGTTAAGGATAAAAAACAGCTGTTGGTTATTTCTTACCCGCAATAAGAAATTTGAATGCCAATGTTTCAAATACATTATATCAATTTCAACCAAATAAAAAATAAAAAAAGGAATAAAATAATAAGCATTAAATAAAATGATGTAATTCAATTTTCTTTAAACAATTTATGGTGCAACAAATTTATACTGTTCACTATCGCCCAAACTCTTACTGTTGACGAGATGTACCTCACCGTGAGTGTAACTTTACTAAGCTGTTGTCTGAGCTAAAGTGTTTCGTCAAAACCTGATCCAAGCTAAATTTGTACATTCGGGTTTTTACAAAAACCATAATCGAAAAAATACACATAACGAAATTGGCAATCACCGACGATATGACTATCATTGACGGTCAAGATGGCAACCCCTAAAACATGTTCCGTGTTATTCTTTCTTTAGCCGAAAGGCTGAAGGGGACAGTTTTTTTTTTAATCATTTATTCACTGGAATGTAATTTAATTACACATAATATAATAATATAAAAAATAAAAAATTAAAAAAAACACTCAATATTTAAAGTTTTGCAGCAGCAAATAAAAGTGAATTTGAAAAATCATTAGTAATGAAGATTGATTTTGCAAATCTAAAATTCGTTGGAAATGTTCCAGTGTTATTTTATATCTATTTTTTTTTTTTTTTTTAAATTTACTTTAAACTTTTTTATACGTACATTGGGTTTTAGGGATTATATTGGATTTTCGCCCTTGTTTATTTTCTATTTATTTATTTATATATTTATTTATTTTCTATTTTATTTTATTTTATTTTTTTCTTCTTTTTATTTAGAAAAGAAAAAAAGTTGAGAAAAATATAAATAAAATAATAAAACAAAGAAAGAGTTTTATGTTTATATTTTATTGATAGTACTATAAGGCGGCAGTGTCCAAGTGGATGTCGAGTCATGAACACTTTCTCTCGTCTTGAAAGCATTGGATTTGAGCTCCATCCTTTTACTATTGGCTAAATTAGTCTTACAATTAGTTTATTAAACCTTTGTTCGTACCACAAACTTGCTATATAAGAGTCTTATGAGGTTGAAACAGTTCTGTGGAGGAAAGGTATGAAGTTCCAGCTTGATCTAAAGAGTGTGCTTTTGTAGCTTCTCTATCCACTCCTCTCCATCTCATTTCCTCTCCTTGCTCGGTAGCATCAAATATAAAGACAGTAGTTTTACCAGCATTTTTGAGTTTGTTTAGAGTGTGGTATATATCCTGGATGATGAGTTTTACTGAATAGGGATTTTTAATCCATCAAAGGGAACTTACGGAATCAGAACAAATCAAAGCAGTCTTCATTAGCTGAGATTCCTAGTTAAAGCGATTTTAGGTTGATTGCTAATTCCGCTGTAAAAATAGAGCACAGGTTATTCAGTTTATATCTCAGAGTTCTTTTATTCTTTATTATTGCAGTTTGAACTATTTTATCGATTAAATATTACAAGCTAGGTCAATCAAAGGCAATAAGTAATATTGATGACAATGAAGTAGAAAAGTAGCGACTGTTCTGGGCGTATGAAGGGCTGAAGCGGCTCGTTCAAAGTAGTACCCCAGCTTTTAATATAATCTCCTTTCATTATAGATAGTGCTTCTGAAACATATATTACAGTATAAAAGGACATATTAGATACCTGACAGTTGACAAATGAAAAAAAGAAAACTTTCGTCTATGACAACCAAATATTATAGGTGGATATCATTCCCAGACAGTGCACCTCAGTATACCATTTCGTACCATCCGTCACACATTAGCTCTTAGAATTGAGACCGGAAGGATGTCCCAACCAATAAGCAAGCCAATCACATTGAGTCCTTTATTTAAAGTTTCCACTTTTTTTGGATTATTTCCTTTCAAGATAATTAGAAGTGACCTAAAGCTGGACAAGCCTGGCCTTCTGTATTCTCTTGCAATATCCACTTCTTTTACAATCTCGTATTTATATTCCGTGTTGCCTGTTCTAAGATATATAATTAATAGAAACAATATAACCACCAGTCTTTCTTATAAATTTATTGCTATTTCTATTCAGTCTATGACCTTCTATCTATTTTTAAGCTGTTTATACATCCACCGAGATAGATTTACTAAAACAATTCGCTCCTGGGATGTCTTAGAGACCATCTTCAATAAACTGGAGAGAAATGTGAAGAAGAGGCCGATAGGAAAAAACATTTTGTTTATAAACTTGTCTATCCCTCTTGCCTGTGGTATTGTGATCTGGTTACAGGGCAACGCATCTACCAATATTCTTGTTTTTATTGTTCACATGCAAACTCATGGTGTTGTCTTTGTGCTGTGGACAGTTTGTCAGCTTCGCCGATACATCAGCTACTTTTTTGAATCAGGCTCAAAGTTTCTCCTGAGAATGAAGCATCCGGTCCCCTTCAGGAGGTTGAAATGTTTAACTGAACTCGTCGACGCTGTAAACGAATTGGTATCGACCTCGAACGAAATAAACACCATTTATTCAATACAACTGCTTTTCATACTCTTCAATTGTTTCTGTAATGGTTTGTTTCACTCATACTTAATTATCCTAGACATAAATGCCATCTGGAAAGATCCATCAGTGTGTTATCATATTCCTGGTGACTGCTCACTGGCATTCTTTTATTTCTTCCAAGCCTGGAGTTTGGTCCATTCTGCGGCACAAGCAAATTTCAAGGTTTGTATTTGAAGGTTCGTGGGAAAGAATGATCAAGGTCTCATTGTTCCAATGCATCGGAATTTTCAAATCTATATGTACTCCTTGGAACGTTCTTTCCCCTGATCCTTCCCTTTTTACATTGTTTTTTATTAATTAGATTAAAAATATTTCCGTAATTATCTCAATATATATATATCTTTTTTTTTTTCTTTATTTTTTAATATGAAACATGTTTTACCGGTGACCTAGTTGACTAAAAGGAATACGTTTTTTGGGAGTACATGGGCATTACGCGTAGTTTGATAGTTTGATATTAGGAGCGTAGGAACTCTAATGAGTGACCTCCTTTTGACTCAAATTTAACCTAAATTGGACCGATCTTGCTTGATCCCTCTTGGCTATTCAAAATTTTGGTTTTAAAAAAAAAATTCCCGTTTGAAACTGTTTAACACAAGTGTGGGAACTGTTTAACATAGAATATAATTTTCCTTAACTTGATGACATCATACTTGTTAACAGTTAAAAGAGAAATTTTTAAATGATGCCACTGTATATATAATATATATATAAGGTGTTCAATATTTAACGGCCAACCCCTTTTTTTCCCCACAGTTTTTGAAATTTTGAAACGAAACTCACTGTGTCTTAACTGTGTAAAATAAAGTCTAGTTATAGTCTTCGCTCCAACCTTCTGCAGTTCTACTCCAGCGACCCTAACTCTGTAATTCCCATAGGGATGTGATATATCGATTTTATACCGTATGCACCATTTCATATGCACCATTTCACCGCAAATCAAAAAAAAAAAAAACATTTTAGGAAAATAAGCAGTCAAAAACTGGGATTGCTAAAATAAAATAAACTATGAACAAAAAAAAAAAAGTATGGCCTTCCCGCAAATGGTACAACGAGCGGCGAGAACAGGTCGACTTGATAGGTTTCCCCCAAGAAGCTTAAATCGTCAGTTACATAAGGTGGATAAACAAACGATTTTTAACAAAAAGCGCTTATTAAAGAACACCTCGAAAGGGTTTACGAATCTATTTATACAGAAAATAATGCAGATCCAACTCTCCCAGTTTGGTCAATTATTGCTGATGGTCTTCCTGTTTAGATATCATAATTCGTTTATATAACTGTCGACAAGCCCGAGATGAAAGTAATATCATTTATGTACTAGCTACAGAGAATTCGATACATAGGCAGAGATACCCCCTTAATGACAGAAACTTAGTCTCCAGTCTCTCAGCACCCTGGGGAGTTAGAGCCTAAAGAAGTGAAATGCGGTACGTCATCATACGGTGTTGTTTTAGTATGGCCCACACCGTTCCAATGTTTAAGTGGGTATCCCTGGCTATGTCTCGAATGCTCCGATAAGGATTCAGTACATAAATGATATTAGTTTCATCACGGGCTTGTCAACGATTTGAGCCTCTCGGTGGAAACCTTTCAAGTCGACATATTCTCACCGCTCGTCGTACCAGTCGCGGGAAGGCCTTAATTTCATATTTTTGTTATAGTTTATTTTATTTTTGCAATCCCCTATGTGCCCCGGATAAAAAAAATCCACGATTTAAAATAGATTCAAAATTTGATTTTCTATATTTTTCAAATTTTGACCACAGTTTCATATTTAGCATTACATTTTCTATGATAGCTGAATACCTGTAACCTTGAATTTTACAAACTTGGTATCTAAAGAACAGCTTGATCTTCATCTTATTTGGGGAAGTCAGAATGTCGTATTTACTTCAACGTTCACCGTTTTTCGAAAAAAACTATCCACCAAACGCCAAATTTTACAAAAACTTACAAATTTAATCAGCTTTCGAATGATATGTTAAACGTAATGATTTTGTTTCAATTTCATGGAGGCATTTACTTTTGAAACCGAAAAAACGTGGTGTTCACGTTCACATTTGGTATACAAATCAGTTACTTGGGTAAATAAAACATTATGACAATCCTTCAATGGAAATATGCATTTCAAACATAATAAACTCTTCATTGGAATATAAAACAAAGAAAAAAATTATTGTTTAATAGAAAATAAAGAAAAATTATCAATGAGGGACACCGTGTCAAAGGATCTGATGTTATTACATTTATTTATTAATTATTATTATTTAGACTCTCACATAGGTATTTCTCGATTTGTGAAGAGCCAAAGTAAACTTACATGATTTGATTTCTTGTTATTATTATTTTTTATGTGTTGTCAGATTCAGTCTATGTATAATTTATCATTTTTAGAAGTAAGAATAAGGCAATTAAAATTAATTTCTTGAATTGATAAAATCTAATTTAAAGTTGTATTATGTATTTTGATAAATTTATCAAATGTTTTATTTGTCTATTTATTACCAAATAAAAAAAAATAACATTTTGTTTATGCAATCCTTATTTTATTGCGGTACCTATAGCAAACATTGGCCCTTTTCACTTACTGATTATAGCTACAATAATTTCTAAACTTTTATTTTCACTTGAAGCGTTTAACGGTCCAACAAGTGGAATGTCAATAATAATAATAAGTAAAATATATTTAAAAAAAAAAAAAACTTTTACTTTAATGTGTTGTACACTACTTTGAAGATCCGAAAATCCGAAAAATCATCAATTGATATTAGCTGCAAAGTTAATTTATAGTTGTGATCAATATATCTTTTTATAAAGTCAACAAATGGAGTTATTGTCTATTTATTTTCAAATAGAGAAAAAGTTTTGTTTACTTACTGCAGGAAATCTAACACTATCTGACCCGTTTCATCGGTAATGTATTAGGGATAAATGATGTAAAATAATCCAAATAAATTGCATAAGTTGCATAGCCATATGTATATAAATACATATGTAAATTTATTACCTTGTACCTAATATAAATTTAGGTAGCATGTCGGTATATGAAGCCAAGCCCATAGTACAGAAACAAGGTAGAAGATATTCGGGAAAACCCAATAACAATTGAAAATATTTCCTGTTCAGAACAAATTGTATTTTCGTTCAATTTCTATTGTTGTAAAGATAGAACATAACAGAGAAGAACAATCTATTGGACGTAGAGATTTTTATACAAATAGTTCTAAATCCGATTCTGTTTTCAAATCAGTTTTTTCTCCCAGTGCTACTGTATGGACCGGAAAGCTGGACATTCTTGGACCGCCATGCTAGCAGGATAGTGTCTGCGGAAATTAAATTCCTACCGAAAATATTAAGATAAACCAGGCGGGACCGAATGAGGAATGAAAGCGTCCGATATGAACTAGGAGTTAGGTCCGTTCTGGATACGATCAAGGAAAGACAATTGAAGTGGTTTGGTCATGTTAACAGAATGGGAGATGACCGTAAGGCCAGATGGCTGTTAGAAGCAAGACCGGGAGGAAGGCGTCCTCAAGCCAGGCGAAGGCTCATGTATGCAAACTTGATTGAAGAGTTGGCACAGCAAAAGGAAGCACCATGCCGGAGATGAGAAGGCTTACACAGGACAGGGACCGTTGGACAAGATGGTCGGAGGATGCTACTCCACGCTTATCAGCACTCAGGAGATAGTGAGAGAAGAAGAAGAATAGTTCTAAATCCAAAAAGAATCTTCGCGTATCTGCTAGACGAAGAAAATCTGAACTGAAAAGAAGAGCTGATAATGAAAAAGACTATAACACTTATTATGATGTAACTTGAATATATAGTGTTATCGTTTCGCTGAGTTGTTCAAATTCAACTCTGAAAATCAATACTTTTACATTAGTTGACTCTAAAAATCGTAAATAAAATTAAACAGATAAATAACATCAGTTTTATAACTGGCTCCTTGGAAATATTTAAAATTGTCATTTTTCTTTTCATTCAATAATGCCTGATTTCATAACATATATAGATAAAGAAAAAGAAGAATTGTTATAATTTTTTTTTTTTTTTTTTTTTTTTTTTTTTTTTTTTTTCCATCATTCGGTATTCAACCATAACTAATTATACTTGTTCTAGAATTAACCACAAGTTAAATTTAACAAGATTTTATTGGAAAAAATTAAATTTCTGATCAGACAAAGAGTTTTGGAGTTATAGTGAAAAATGTGACAAAAAAAACTTGGATTTCAAAACATTAAGCGGTTATCAGCGTGATGGAGTGGGTATTTTACGGGACTTGATCAAAATTTAATATACAAGTTCTTATAGTAAATTAACCGGCTTATACTTGTGCTTAACTAGTTCCGGAGTTATAGCTAAAATAGTACCGATAAACGTGTTTTAGCGGAGAATTGCGACCCCAGTAAGAGTGCTGAAATGAGGGGTGCCGAGTGCATGAAATATGCGACTATTTTTGACTTCACAGCTTCATCAGGAGTTGATGGAAGGTAAATATACTAAAAGTCCCCGACCCTGAGGGAACGAGATTTCCCAGTTTACCGTGGAGGAAGGGAATAAGATCCCATGTCTCAGCTTTTCGATTATATCGCGAAAATGTTTGACTCTGAATTTCCTATAAACTTGTTTCTATATATATTTGTCCTACTCTCAACGGTTTTCGAGATATACGTTATTAAAATAGATGATTATCGAGAAAACAAATTGTTACATCACTTTTTTTGTCAAATGTTTGCTTCAAGTGCCAGAAACGTATGTATGAAATTAAAGAAAGTTTAATGCTCTACAATTTTGAGTCTGACATTTTTTCTGAAAAACGATTGTAGAAGGCACTAGAAGCAATGTTTGTCCGAACCGGTGCCCGCTACTCCTTTTCCGCGCTATATCTCGAAAACGGAGGTATATGCAAAAATTCAGCTTCATTGCTTCCTTTTCGAGATTTGCTGTATAAAACTCCTTATTTGACTTGGCTTAAAGGCTTCTGAAAAGAAGGCCTAGACATGCCATTGTAATCCTTATCCTTAAATTTAATTGAGTAATGTATGCAGTTTTAAAAAAATGAAAAATACAACTTGTTCAGATAATTGTACTTTAGTTAAATTTCATTAGCACAACCACAAACATAATACAGTAAAACACGATTTTAGAAAACTATTTCGGATTAACTCGCACTTTACTATAATATCCTTTCATTATAGATAGTGCTTCTGAAATATATAATATGTATTTATATCTGATAGCAAACTGACAGACCATCCTGACACCTGTGGCAACCGACTATTATAGGTTGCTATGATCCCCTGCAAGACAGCACACCTCAGTATCCATTAAACTACACCCGGTACTCCATAAGGCTCTTAGAAAATTAAGATCGGAAGGATGTCCCGACCAATGCGCGAGGCAATCGAATCAAACCTTCTGTTTAATGTTTCCACACTTTTCGGAATGTTTCCTTTCAAGACAATTAGAAGTGACCTAAAGGTGGACAAGCCTCGGCTTCTCTATTCCCTCGCAATATCCAGTTCTTTCACTATCTACTATTTACATTCCTTCGCGTCAAAGATATATGAATCAGGTTATATCAATGCCCAACAAGACATTTCGAGGCCCTTCAGCGAGCTTTATTTTTTATTTTGTATTTTGTTCCATACAATGACTTTCTATTTATTTTTAAGCTGTTTGTTCATCCAACCGGGATAGATTTACTAAAAACAAATCACTCCTGGGATGCCTTAGAGCCGATCTTCAATAAACTGGAGGGAAATGAGAAGAACAGACCGATAGAAAAAAACATTTTGTTTAGAATGTTGACTCCTCTTGTCTGTGGTATCGTTATCTGGATAGCAGGCAACGCATCTAGTGGAAGTGACGCCTTATTATACACATGTGAACTTGTAGTGATAGCTTTGTGCTGCGGGCAGTTTATCAGCGTCGTTGACACAATCAGATTCTTTTTTGAATCAGGCTCAAAGTTTCTCATGAGAATGAAGCATCCGATCCCCTTCAGGGAGCTAAAATGCTTAAATGAACTCGTAAACGCTGTAAGCGAATTGGTATCGACCTCGAATGAAATCAACGCCATTTATTCAAAACAAGTGCTCTTCATATTGTTTGATTGTTTCTGCTCTTCTCTGTATCACCTCTATTTGATGATCCTAAACCTAAATACCTACTTTGAGGATTCATCGAAAAGTCATCTTATACCTGGTGACTGCTTACTTGTATTCTATTATTTCTTCCAAACCTGGGGATTGATCCATTCTGCGGCACAAGCCAGTTTCAAGGTTTGTATTTGAAGAGCCGGGGGTTAGAATGATCAAAGCCACATTGTTTATATTTTAAAGTTTCACGTTATTTACTTATCTTTATTTGCTTTAAAGGTTTCACAAAGCCTTTCTTCCCAAATAGTTTATGTGTACTTTCTCTTAGTTATAAGAAAAGACCGGATTTTTTTGCAGTATAAACCATTGAAACGTGCAACAATAACTTCAAAACGTGCAATAAAAAAATCAAAACGTGCAAAAAGGTGTAAAAGAGTTTCGTTTTTATTTTTTATTAATGCTAAGTAGGCATAAAATGAAGTAAAATATTGAATACAATAAAATTAATAATTTTACTTTATTTAAACTATATTTTGTATTAATAAAATTACATTAAAAATACTCTTAGGGACAATAGTTATATGCCATAGTAAGACAAAACTTAACACAAAATTCTATTAATTACCATCAAGTAGATACATAATATTATGTTTTAAAAGAATATATCTTTTAAACTATAAAAGACGAAAACAATAGGGACATTCTCTAGGTTAAGAATCAATTAATTAAACGATATAAACAATGCAATTGACATTGCAAAACAACTGCTCTTCATATTTTTTAATTGTTACTTTACCGTTTTGCTTCATCTTTATATATTGATTCTAGACCTAAACGCCATCTGGAAAGTATCTGGTAAGATGGAATGTCACCACATACCCGGTGACAGCTTATTGATTTTTTTTTATTTCTTCCAAGTCTGGTGCTTGATCCATTCTGCAGCTCAATCCACTCACAAAGTACAAACCTTCAAATTGTTTCAATTCCTTTGCACTATTAATTCTATATTTCATTCCAATGATCCCTGTTTAACTACCATCTGGACAAACGTATTACTTGGAACCCACAAACAATACAAAAACTACCAGAAAATGCCCGTCGTTTTCGACTACTCCAACATTTATTGAACAAACGTCCAGGAATTCCATTATATTACAGAAGACTCACTCACATTACAACAGTTATGACCTATTTGGACATAGCGAATCGAGCATTAGGGTTCCTCAGAGGCATTCTATTCTTTCCGTATCCTATCCTTACAATCCAAAATCTTTATTCACAATGATCTAAATGTCCCATATGTAGCTGAATAGGCCCAAACCAATCCCAATAACTCTCCGAGGTGTGTGAAAAGAAGATGGCCCTTCTGTTGTCGATTTTATTAAGAGCTATAACGAGTAGTTTCTTTATATATTCTTGACTTGTCATTGTAATGTTGTTTCCACACATTTTCTAGATGCATATATTTTACACAGTTGTAAATATCATTGAATAAAAAAAAAATTTGATATTCATAACTATTCAAAACTTTCAGGCCACTTAAATTTGTTAAATATTTATTTTTTTTTAAACATTAACACCCAATTAAACTGATTCTCTCTCTCTCTCTCTCTCTCTCTCTCTCTCTCTCTCTCTCTCTCTCTCTCTCTCTCTCTCTCTCTCTCTCTCTCTCTCTCTCTCTCTCTCTCTCTCTCTCTCTCTCTCTCTCTCTCTCTCTCTCTCTCTCTCTCCTCTCTCTCTCTCTCTCTCTCTCCTCTCTCTCTCTCTCTCTCTCTCTCTCTCTCTCACTCCTCTCTCTCTCTCTACTAATGGTCTTAAACAAAATGAACCTATCCTGGATAATTTAAAAAAGTGGATATGACCCCTTTTCAAAGCGATTCGTTCAATTAAACATATAATCTATTAATTAAAAAAAAATTAATAGCCCTGTCTCTACTAATGAATTTCTTTACTTCCAGTAAGTTATAGATGCAATTGAAGAAGGGACCTGTCACCTTACAAATCTGCAAATCTCGTCCAACAAAAGCTGATCAAAGATACGTGCTCACCACAATAAACTCCGTATATTCTTATTATTGCAGAATCGCATAGAAATCTTTACCACATGTAGTCGTTTATGATGATTGAAGAAAATAAGAGTTGTACCAAAAAAAGGATTCAAAAATGTTTATAAAAAAAAAAAAAAAAAAAAAAACTGAATAAACCATCAATACAAATAAGTATTAAGAGAAAGCATGGATCTCATAATTTTTTAATGTATAATAAGTAAAACTGGCTAGCCTGAATACAGCAATATGAGCATTCATTTGTAGTTCACATAAAATGGTTCTAAACTTCTTATATTTAAGAAAGACTTTCTACTAGTATACATCAAGAAATATAAGATAAACTATAAATAAATTTAGGTTATTCCAATACTGCTCCTTGCCTAAAACATATCCAACAATTTGTTTCAGTCCCGTGAATTCAACGAGCAGCTCTACCGCCTCATGATAGAGGACAAGACAAACAGGATCATAAATAACGTGAGTGTTGACTTAATCTTTATCTAAAGTATTGCCTAACTTAATAGTTTAATAAGATGAAATAGTTAAGCTAGATTCAATTCAATCTTCTCCATGTTATCTCGATATTCACGTTTTTTTTTTCGCATAAATGGTTCCATTTCCATCCATCATCATCTGCTCCGAATCCAAAGTGCGATTAAAAATCCTTTCCAAAAAAAAATTCGGGCATCCCTCTAATCCAAAAAAAAAACAATTCGCCATCATCGAATCAGATAACCAAATCTTTAAAATAACTAACTTTTTTCTTAGTCGCTCGCCCGGAACAGAAAATAGAAACGATAACACCCATTTTCTTGTCCGTGCCAGGTTAGTTTCGACCACTTCATCTGAAGATTTTAAGAGACTAGAAGGGTGCATGGTCGCCATTATAAAGTAATAAATTGAAGGAAATCTAGCCAACCGACTGTTGCTGGATCTCATCCTGCAGACAATCTAAAAAGGAAGAGGTGATTATCACACGGCTAAGAATTGGACAATGCCGATTGCATACAGGACTACCCTGGATGGCATCCCCCTCAGTTTCAGCAATGTAAAGTTGCTGTCACATCTTCAGTGAGGCGAAGTGTCCTCAGTACAGGTGAGGTATAGATAAATGTAGCTTACCTCGCCAGCTCTGTAAGTTCTTGGGCGATTGTGAACAGTACATTAGAAGGTTATGAAATCAATGTTGAATTAATATTATATTAAATCAGAATTGAGGCTTGGAGATGCAAAAGGGGGTAAATCCACTTTTTTATCATTTTTAGTTTTGTTAGTTAGAGTCCTCAATAAGGTGGTAAATCGTCCACCCTTCAAAGTTTGGTTTGAGTGTATGTGTATGTGTGTTTTGAAGTCATCATGAGTTCACACTTTGAAGGGTAGACGATTTACCACCTTATTGAGGGCGCTAACTAAAAAAATTAAAAATCATAAAAAGTAGATTTACCCCCTTTTGTATCTCCACGCCTCAATATAATGCTAAATCACCAGTAATGTTCACTTCTGATAAATTTTCTGATGTTAGGGAAGTGTAAATAATGTTACGGTCAGGTGAGGTTGGCGGTGCCGTGGGCGGCCCGGGCGGCAGGTAGCTGAAAAGGCCGTCAGAGTGGCCTAGAAGGGTCACGGTGGGCTAGAAGGGCCTAGACCTGTAACCTGGCTAGAACGATCTAAAATGTTCGGCATAGCTTTAAATAGGTCGACTTCTAGCCTAGTAAGGCAGTATCCATGTGTCAGTGATCAAGTAACGATCGATCAGTCAAGTGTCAGTGACAGTTCAGTCAGTGAGTTAGTGACAGTTATTATCAGTGTCAGTGAGTGTAGTCACAGCCTCTGTGTGTCAGTGTAATAGATTCTTATGTATTGTTGTGACACCAAGTATTAAGATATTAAAGATAAGTATTGTGTAATATACATATTAGTGTAATTAGACCTAAGTATAATTGTTATTAGATTAAGTAGCTTAAGGGACCTATTTGTATTTATTAAGTTCTAAATAAATTAGTGTTTAGTATTTAAGTTGTGATTTGATTAGTCATACCCCCAGTGGCCCGTAACAATAACAAATTATAAACATATAGAACACAGAATCCTTGTTGAAAGTAAAGTTGATTTTTGCTATATTTTCTCAAGGGAAATTTAATATAAAAAATATGAAACCAGTGATGTACTACCAGTGATTTTATAAACCGATTTTACTTTACTTCATTATTTTTTCGATCGATGTGTTTGATTTAATTAATAATACAATCTGTCTCACAGATTGCTCTTTCACCGTACAAAGTGAGTGAACGATGCCCGGATTATAAAATATTGAAGAAAAAAAAGAAAGAATTTTATCTTTACATAACAATGGCAGATCCAACTTCAGAGTTAAATTTTGAAGCATCGTTGAAAAAAAAACAATAATTCAAATACTCTTCTTTGCTATATTATAAACTGGGTTAGTTAAGCAAGTTTATAATTAAGCTTTGAGTAAAAATTGTAACTTTTATTTTTGTGTAAAAAACTAACGATAAACATTTTCTACAGTAAATGAAAATAATCAGTCATTAACACTTGTTCGAACATTTTCAGAGCAAACTGATGCTTCACTTTTCAATGAAGAAAGAAGTGGTGTTTACTGCTTGCGGCTTCTTCAAATTGGACTACCCTTTACTACACTCGGTCAGTACAAAAGATTTCTCTCCTATATATATATATATATATATATATATATATATATATATATATATATATATATATATATATATATATATTTATTTTAAGTTTGTAGGCTTGGAAAGTAGCTGTTATTACGACCCATCCTTGCAATGTGCCAGACGAGCGAAGTCTTGGTATCTCTAAAAAAGTAGTCACACCCTTATACATTGCATATAAATCGGCATTCGTTCTTCTCCAAGTTTCCTGTTCTCGAATATCTCCGTATATTCGTCAAAGAACTTTTCTTTAGAACCTGAGGAGGGCTTGCTCTTGTGCTCGCCTGGTAGTCCAACGTTCTGAGCCATACGTAAGAACCGGTCGAATAATTGTTTTGTATAATATTTCTTCAGAGGCTCTGGATTGGCTTCACAAATGTTTTTGCAGCAAAAAATAGGTACGGTTTACCGAGAGAATTCGTTGCTTGATTTCATCTATATTATTCTCCTGCTTAACCTAAATGCAAATATCTTTATTTACATTTTTTTCTATAAAGTTTAAAACCAAAATAAAATTGAGTTCTTAATGTTTTTCAAACATTCAAGGTATCATTAAAAATCTAAATGAGCTCACCTCGGAAGTTTCAAATTGTAATAACCTTTTCTATCATACAAACTACTTACTCTTTGAATAATTAATACAACCAACTTTTCTAGAAAACTTTGTCTTCTTTAAGAAATCTTATATCTAAAGAACATTTTTTTAATGTTGATATTCTAGAAGTAAAAAAGGCATTTGGGGAACAAGATGGATGAGCGCATTGTGGTGAGGGTAACAGGGCAATCGGTTCATGTCGTGATTAAATTTTTACCAAATTCGGTTAATTTTATTTCGTGGTGAAATGAGTCTCACCTTTCTAATCTAACTAAAGTCTGCTTCCTCCTCGCCACTCGCAATAATGATTTTTATTATAATCTACTATAAGTACTTTCCAACCAACAGCTATATTTAAACAAACTTTTTTTATTTTCAACCGACTTCAAAAAAGAGGAGGTTCTCAACTCGTCTGTTTTTTTTTTTTTTTTTTTTTTTTTTTTTTTTTTTTTTTTTTTTTTTTTTTTTTTTTTTTTTTTTTTTTTTTTTTTTTTTTTTTTTTTTTTTTTTTTTTTTTTTTTTTTTTTTTGTATTTGTGTATGTTACGCGATTACTCCGTCAATTCTGAATCAATTTTGATGATTCTTTTTTAGATCGATAGGGAATACTTCAGAGGTGGTCCCATGAAAAATACACTCACCACTAAAAAGTAAAAAATAAAAATAATTTTTAGGAAAAAAACAAAACCGACTTCAAGATTAAACCTATATAATCAAACTTGTACTAAAAAATAAAAAATAATATTTTAATTGCTTGGAAACAAAAACCATTAAATGACAATCAACGAAATTATCGATACTTTATGATCAGTTATTTTTGGAGTCGGTGACAACCAAAAAAAACAAAACAAAAAAAAAAAAACAGAATTTGAAAAGAAATGGTAATTGTAAAGATGCTCCCACTGTTTCATCACCGCCACACCGCTGTCTCCAGCCATTCCAAAGTTTATTGCTAAGGCAAGATTAAACTGCCCTTCTTGGCTGGCACCGACTTTAAAAATAACTGATCATGAATTGTGAATAGGTATAAAAGTATCGATAATTTCGTTGATTGTCATTTAATGGTTTTTGTTTCCAAGCAATTAAAATATTATTTTTTATTTTTTAGTACAAGTTTGATTATATAGGTTTAATCTTGAAGTCGGTTTTGTTTTTTTCCTAAAAATTATTTTTATTTTTTACTTTTTAGTGGTAAGTGTATTTTTGTTTGTACAGTCAATTCTCGATCTTCAAGCTACACTGAAAAAAAGTTCGACTTATTTATCATTTAACTTTCAACTGAACTGCGCTTTTTTCTGAGGGTGCCTATAAGTAGACTTACCGCCTTCCACCAGTGGCGATCTTTTTTTTATTCTTTATGATGATTGAAAGAGAACTACGTGGAATTTGGAATTCACTAGCAACAAACGCCCAACTTCTTTCTCATTTCCCCACTTTGCAAATCAGTTTTAACTTTTCGTTAATTGAAAGAATTTGCAATAGCCGCTGTAAAATTATTCACTCGAGTGAATAACTAATAATAAGTGACTGATGTAACTATGTACTGGAAAGATAAACAAAGACGGGAAACCGGAATATAAATTACACATGAAATTCTTTTAATTTGAGTTCGAGTTATAGAGGCGACGACTTCTAATAGTTCGTTTGTTTGTTTGTTTCGTTTAACGTCACTTTATGCTGCTATGGCTAATCGGACGATGCTACGGTGGGAGTCCTAAATTTTGCCTATCCAGGTATAATTAGGATAGGGATCTTTAACGAGTACCTGACATCGCACAGGCTCGGGACCCCCATTTTACGTCCCTTCCGAAGGACGGCATAGCTAAGGATTTTTTACTCTCTTTAAAAAATCCTAAGGTCATCTGCCGGGCTGCGAACCCGCGATCTTGGGTTTAGTAGGTTGCTATGCTAACCACTACACCACAGGTGACCCCTTCTAATAGTTCGTTTCATAGAGGTGGTCCTAGAAGTTCTTTCTTTAGAACCCTATTTTCAGTTCTACTTATTTTCAACACGATTTTCACGTTCTTTGTCTGGAATCGTTTCATTGAGGTGAGACCGCAGATTTTGTTCGACTTTAAGAATTTAGCTTATCGAAGTACAACACATCGAGAGTTGACTGTATGTGTAAATTATTTTTGTTAATAATTTAGATTTAGTTACCATGGAGATTTTAGATAATCATAATCATAAATATGTTTAAATGTAAGGTTATATAACAGTGATTTTTATTAACTGGTTTTTTTGATTTTTCTTAAAAAGTGCTGCGTTGATTTCAAAATATTTTTTATGGGACTACCTCTGAAGTATGCCCCACCGGCCAAAAAAAGAATCATCAAAATTGATTAAGAATTGACGGAGGTTCTCAACTCACCTGTATTTTTTTTTAATTTTTTTTTTTTTTTTTTTTGTATGTCACGCGATTACTCCGTCAATTTTGAATCAATTTTGATGATTATTTTTTAGATCGGTAGGGCATACTTTAGAGATGGTCCCATAAAACATATTTTGAAATCAACGCAGCACTTTTTAATATAAATCAAAAAAACAGTTAATAAGTGATTTTATTAACTGTTTTTTTTTATTTATTTTTTTAATTGCACATGTAATTAAAGCAAATAAAAAATTTAATACATTTTAAATAAATAAATTGAATTAGTTGATCTATTTTTTTATCCTTTTAGATGTTCGCCTCTGCTGTAGCTTACATTGTTGTCCTGATCCAGTTCGGTGAGAGCTGGGGCGATTGGGACAAACAGTGATGATGTTACTACTTCACCTCGCTCACTCCTCATCTTTAATTAGCACTGAAATTTGCTGTTTTATTTTCTGTAAATTTTTAAAATATATCACATTCCGAATCTTTAAATTTGGAAGCAAGGTTTCTAGAATACTATTGTTGAATGTAGCACTCAAGTAGTACTGAATTAAATCATTATATTTAAGCTAAAGTGTCCTGGTATTTCACAAACGTCACCACCTCTATCCCTTTTAGGTGACTAGGCACCTGCAGTAATTGTCCTTTCTATATCATCAATCACTTCCAATCCACAAAACCAAAAGCATTAGAATTTTGAACTTCTTTCCTTGGCGCTGTAAAAGTTTCTTGCTCCATCCTTAAGAATTTACTCCTCCTTTAAAGAGTCATAAAAAAAAGATTTTAGAGCTAGTTAATATTTCTTTTAGAATCAACTAGTCATATTTCGAAAATCGCTAGCGGTACCAAAGTTAAAAAAAAAAAAATGCATGTCTTCAAAATTTGCTGTAAGAATGATTGATTTGTTTAAGATAATTGTTTTAATTCTATATTGAGCAGTGTTGATCTAGTACAAGTAAAAATTAAAAAAATATAATTTTTTTTGTCATTGGAACCATCGATTCTCGATATCTATTCTTTTCTCAAGAATCGGTGGAATCAAGATTCGATACACCTCTAAAATCAACAAACCAATACAGGGTCAAATAAACTTTCAGAACAATAATAACAACAAAATCCATTAAAAATATGAATGATCCTATAAACTAACTTCCGATGAAAGGTCTCAGCTGATGGTTCAATTTTTTTCAATGAAACTACATTAAACTACAATAAAGTGTGGCCGATTTTTTGTGAACTGCACCACGAGCCAGGGAAAACATTGCAACGTAAAATTAAAATATTATATCTTATGTTATACAAAACAGTAATGAAGTTCATAGATGGTCTTGATAAGTTTGTTTTTTTCCCACATTTTCATCTTTATTGATCAATGATTGCAATGAAACTTAACGATTCTTTTAAGCAAACTATTCACATAGACCCTCGCACACCTATACGCGCTTAAAATCACCCAAAATTGCAACAACAAAAAAAAATTGGAGACATGTGCTTGAGCTTGATCTCATATTTTAGTGTATCCCTTTTTTAACACGAATCGAGTGGTCTGGCAGTCGAAAACCTGCCGCCAGACCGGTTTTTATGTCGATGAACTGACTCGAAAAGTGAAAAAAAAATGTACCTACCATTTTTCAATATGTTGTTAGGACCCATAAATATAGTTATAATCCAACTTTTCAACTCTCAAAACCTAGTGCGATTTTTGTAGTACTCGAAAAGAACATGAAATTTTATCACTATTTCGCTCATGTCTCGTAAAATATGTAAATTCGTTTTACAAAATATATTTACAATAATAAAAAGACTAAATTTTTGTTAATTTAAGCTTGATTGCAGCTCTGTAAAATAATTTCTTGCGGAGATACAGCTATCCAAATATGATGATTTTTCACAAAATTTGAAATTTTTCTGTTAAGAATAACGTTCTCGACCTTATTCTGATAAAAGTACTGGTTTTACAAAAACACCTTTAAGAAATCATTTAGAGGAAATTTAATTAGCTTTCATGTTCAACCTAAATGATACTTGTATGTCTAATATTTTTGTAATAAATAGTTAAAGATTGGAAAATGGGATAATTGGATTGGGGAGAAAATCATATAGGCTGGTTTGACAAGTGTTTGTTTCGGTAGGAACCAACCTATATCATAAATTATTTATTTAAATGTAAAATTAAAAAGATGTATCTTGCCCACTAAATGTGTTTGTTTTGGAAAAAATATGACGAATATAAAATGTATTGTGGGCTGGCGCGGATATTTCATGGGATTTAATAAACATTTTATTTATAATAAACATATTTATTTATTTATTTAATCTGATCTTTATCCAACATACTTCCTAATTATCCGTTCCTATCTTAGCGATAGAACCTTCAAAGTTAATCATAACTTTTCCTATTCTTCTCTCTCTTTACCCAATCTGCCGGTGTTCCTCAAGGTAGTATCCTAGGTCCTATCCTCTACACAGTGTATACAGCTGACATCCCAACTCATCCTACCACTGTCCCCACTACTTACGCTGATGATACATGTGTGTTATCAGTAAACAATGATCCCTTTATTGCCTCCCAAACACTCCAATCCTAAATCCTAAGAATGGTGTCAAAAATGGAGAATCAAAATAAATCCAAACAAATCCCGCCAAATAACCTTTACCCTTCGTCGTAAACCTACTACCTCCTGTCCTACTGTATCCTTTAATGATATTCCACTAATCTCTGTTGAGCAGATACGCTACCTAGGACTCTACTTGGACAAACGACTAACTTGGAATCCACATACAAGACTAAAACGACAAGAAACTGCCCGTCGTTTCAGACTACTTCAACATTTACTAGACAAACGTTCAAAGCTCACAATTTATTACAAAAGACTCATATACATGACTGTGATTAGACCTGTTTGGACGTACGGAGTTGAGCTTTGGGGCTCCACTAAACCATCCAATTCATCTCGTATTCAATCCTTACAATCCAAAATCCTTCGTAAAATCCTCAATGCTCCTTACTTTGTCACCAATAAACGTATCCATAAAGACCTTAATGTGCCATATGTTGCTGATTTAGCCCACACCAGATAGATACCTATCCTTTCATAGTAAGCTCCATAATCACTCAAATCCGTTAGTTTCTCAACTTGCTTCCCACTCCATTCCTGATAACCCTCCGAGGCGTCTGAAACGAAGATAGCCTAGAGACCTTGTAGGGTAGAAGTTTTAATAAAGTGCTACTGATGAGTAGTTCTTTCCACGTTTTAGCATGTTATTATAATCGTTGTCAATACATTTACTTGATGTATATATTCTGTACAGTTGTAAATTTCAATAAATGCATATAAAGAAAAAAAAAAAAAAAAAAAAAAAAAGATCTTTATCCAGCTTTGAGATGAAAATGGGAAATCTTGGATCACACATATAGTTTCGGAGTTATAGTGGAAAATGTGTCAAAACATTTTGTATTTTTCAACAGTACGGTTAATCAACATGGATATTTAACTGGAGTTGATCAAAATTAATTTACGTTACACAATTATACAATTTACTGCACCAATTAATTTATAGAGCAGGTAAGCTTAAATGAACAAACACTTATGGCTTTTTAATATTAATAAATATGCTATGTCAAGCATTTTAACATATTTTACGAGATAAAAGCGAAATAATAATGAAAACGGTGATAAAATCTCAAGTTTTTCCATGTACCAAAAGAAAAGCACTAGGTAGTAAGGGTTGAAAACTTAGATTTTAACTACAAATATGTATTTATACATAACAATGCGTTGAAAAGTGGTGGATACATTTTTTTTTTTTTTTTTTTTTTTTTTTTTTTTTTTTCACTTTTCAGGTCGGTTTTGATCGATATAAAACGGATATGGCGACATGTTTCCGACGGCTTTTGACTGCCAAGACCAATTGATTCGTGTTTAGAAAGGAATACACTAAAAAATGTAATAAAACTCAAGTACATGTCTTTCCAATTATTTTGTTTGCGATTTTGGGCATTTTTAAGCACGCGCCACACTCCGTTCCGACGGATACAGGCTTCCAGACCACGATATCTCATTTCAAGGTAGATGATATTATAAAATGGGTTAGGAAACAAATTCATGTCTTTCCAATTAAATTTTTTTGTGGCTGGCTCCCAGCCTATATGGAAACTTTGTATATGAATCGTAATATGAAAAAACTTTTATAATAATTATTTTTATCACCGCCACACCGCAGTCTAATGTCATTAGAAAGTTTACTGTAAAGTCAGTATTAAACTACCCTTCTTGGCTGGTACCGACTACAATAACTGATCCTAAATTGTAAATAAATACCTAACTATCGATAATTTCGCTGAGTGCCCTTTGCTCTTTGTTTCTAAATAATTAAAATATTTATTTTTTACTTTTTAGTTCAAGTTTCAATATGTAGATTTAATCTTGAAATCGGTTAAAAATCTTGAATTCGGTTCTAAAAATTAACTTTATAACACATCTTACATGTTTTCTAAAACGTTTTGGCAGTTGTAAGAAACACAGTCTGTCCAAATATGCCAGTTACCCACTTCTGCATAGCACTGCACCACAATTGCATTGTACTTTAATGACATAGTAAATTATTATTAATACAGTTATCCAAAAAATGCAGAACTGAATGATAATATTAAAAAAAATATTTTAGAGGTTTATTTTGTATTATTCCCTTTAATGTTATTTTATTTTTCAAATTTTATCGTTTATTTTGCTACCAATATTCAGTTTCCAAAAGGACAAGGCTTAATGCCTCAATTACATGTAGCAAAAATTAGTTTTATATTCTTGTATTTTTATTAAAAACCATAATTCCATATAATAAAATAATCTGATATTGACAAATATTTAATGCCTTTTATTGCACCTTTTAAAGCCTGAATCCTGTTTTTATGTGTTGAATTTAACAGTAAGTTTATCAATAAAAATAAAACTACCTAGGAAGTAAAACATTACATAAAATGAGGAAGAAAAGTGAATTTGGCTTAAAGAGCAGGGGATAACCCATGGGGAGGGGACAATACAGGATACCCCCACCCTGTCTCCACTGCCAGCATGTCAACTCTATCTGTTTCTATACTCAGTACAGTTATTGCCATGTCAGGCCTTACCGCTAAGTTGCAGTCCAGACAGTCCAGACCTTAACAAGATGGTACCTAAACAACAGTACTTGGACTTCTCCATTTGTCATTTGGAAAGATAATGAGATAAAAAGAATGGTGATGAAGTGATCACAGAGCCAAAAAGCACCCCTTTTTACCCCTCAAAGAGGTAAAAAGGTGAATATTTTGAACAAATATAACGGATTATTTTCCATATAGTAAACAGAATTCTGATAAAACAACGATGAATGATAATAGAAAAAATTAATGAAGGAATAATAGAACAAAATCTAATATTCACATTATAAACATTACACTAAAATCAAATATATTCCTCAAAAAACTCTTTGGTTACAAAAATTTTTATCACCCTCTCCTAACAGACTCTCAAACCTGGTCATGATCAGATAAAGAAAAACCACAATTTTTGGTCTTCACCTCATTAAAATGTTTAACCCCCATCCGTGTCATCCAGCTCAATTTGAATGCATTAAAGCAGTACTAAACATTCCGCTCCAAATGTCTCCTGCTAAAGCATTCCATCCTTCAGAAGTACTAAACATTATCCTCAGATTACCTTCCAACAAAGCTCCTGGACATGACCTTATTACAGCTTAAAACTCCTTCCACGGAAAGCAATCCTCTCTCTCTATATATATATAAATATACATATGTTACCGTGAAAGACCGAAATTGGTGAATGTCGACTTTCACCGGTGAATGACAACATATACCAAATACGTGGGTGAAAGACCGAATATTTCATTACATTCGGACCCTCACCGGCGTATGTTGACAATCACACATATGCTCCGGTGGAAGTCCAAAAGACAATCTTTTGTTTGTTTGTTCTCCTTCGCTCCTTTGTTCTCCTGGAAGTCGGTCAGCTTCGTCAGTCTTATACAAGCTTTGATGTGCGAGTAACGTTTACTTAATTTTTCTGTTTCTGATACCGTAATTTATACTAAATGGATACTGCAGTAAATCGTAATTTTTTCTTGAAAAGTTAAATGCATAAATTGCGGGTAAACGAGAAAATAATTGTTTTTATTTTTCTCAAGAAAAGTACTCTAAACTACTTTCTGAAGTGGTTTCTGCAAAACCTAAGTGCAACACGCCTTTAGATTACAGACGATTAAAACGTTTTGACGTTTTAAAAATTAATGACAAAGAGAAGTTAATTGTGCCATTAAAACCAAGGGAAACAAATATACAGTATTATGTTACCAATAAAGAATTATTCTACATACTATATGAAACTCACACCAGAATAGACCATGGAGGAAGAACACGTAAGCTTAAAGAGTTGTAAGGTAAATACAAAAATATTACATATGAAGTTATAATGTTATATTTAACTTTATGTACCCAGTGACAAATGAAACACAGTGCACCTAAGAAAGGTTTCGTTGTGAAACCGATGGTCAGTTCTGAGTTAAACTTAAGATGTCAAGTTGATCTGATAGATCTGCAGTCAAACAGAGATGAAAAAATGGTGTATCAAGATAAAAAAAATATAAATCTCTGACATGTTCAACGTTCACCATTAGAGCATGGTGAATGTCAACATTAACCGGTGTAAGTCCGAATTAAGTGTATTTCGGACATTCACCAAGCGACTATGTGAATGTTGACATTCACCGGTGAATGTCGACATTCTCCAAATTTCGGTCTTTCACAGTAACATATATATATAATGCTGTACTACGCACCACATATTTTCCTGATCCTTCGAAATTATCCATTTTAGAGATGATTCCTAAGCCCAAAAGGCCACCTGAACTCCCATCCACATATTATCCAATACCACTCTTGCCTATTATAGGCAAAATTCAGGAAAAACTCATTCCAAAACGCTTGTATTCTATACTAGATAACCTAATAAATATTGATCTATTTTATTAACAAATACATCCTATCCTAGATTCCAATCATATCATCCCAGACCACCAGTTAGGTTTTCGAATGTCACACTCCACTATCCAGCAATGCCATCGTGTGGTAGACGTGGTCTCCTCAGCATTAGAATGCAGAATGTACTGCACAGGAGCCTTTCTCAACAAAGAATAAGCTTTTGACCGAGTCTGGCACCAGGGGCTGCTTTACAAACTCCGTTAATTCCTTCCTTCCATATACTTTCTTATTATCTGCTCCAATCTTAGTGTTAGAAACTTCAAAGTTAATCATAACTTTTCCTATTTTTCCCTCTATGTCCAAACTGCCGGTGTTCCTCAAAGTAGTATCCTAGGTCCCATCCTAGCAGACAGTAGCTCTGTCCTCACCATATATACCGATAAACGTGTATCAACTTTCTTCAAGTTTCTCAACTTGCTTTTCACTTGATTCCCAATAATCCTCCGATGCATCTAAAAAGAAGATGGCCTTCTAGTTTAGAATTTTTATTCAAGTGCTACTGATGAATAGTTCTTTTTAAGTTTTTAGATATTATTGTAATCATTTTCAACACTTGATATATATATTTTGTACAGTTGTATAAAAAAAAAATAAAAAATTCTTAATCTAACAAAATTAATTATAAAAAAAATAAAAACTCATTTTCTTTCTTACTGGGACAAACAAATTATCATGGTTAGCCTATTATCATCGTCTTCTTTTCCTAATTCCCATTTCAGAATTTAAAGGTTCAAATTACTTAAATATATAATTTAATTAAATAAACAATTAATGGTTACTTAAAATAAGCAAAGTTGAGAGAAAATAGGGGTTTCCAACGTGAATATATTATTGAAACCAATATAGCTTATAAAAGGTAGGTTCTAGCGACAAATGTAATGTAACAAAAAAGATTCTCCATAAAATTTTCGATCTCAACAACACCAATAGAGTTAGGACGTGTCAAAATGTTAAATTTTTGAGAGTAAAAAATGTTAAAAAAAAAAAAAAAAAAAAAAATTGACATCCAGCCAAAAGACATATCTATGTCAAAAAAATTCCTTTTAATTTTTTTAGCACAACCAAAATTAAGGAAGTCTACTTTCCATGGAACATCCAAATAGGGACCTTTCCCATTATTTTTTGGAATGACTCAATCAAATTTGTTCTGCTTCTTATAGCATAACAAATTGTTATAGTTTTCTCCCCGCTACAGATTCTGCGTAATTGGATAATTCCTTAACTATGCTCTCCATGAGAAATTTCAACTTATTCTGGTTCTCTTCTCTTTACATTAAAGAGAAGGAACTCATTCATAATGTTCAATAAATTCCTATCTTCTGGACAACTCTTGCAAAAGTTTTCTTTTGGAGTGGAAGCCCCTTTGCAATTTTCAAATAATTTTTGTCATATGACTATAGAATTCTTGGTGAAAAAAGATAATTCTTCCAACTTTGAATCGATTCCATAACTCATGTCAGAAAAGAGCTGTCCCAGCTATAAAGCTACAAATGAATATCATGGCTCAAATTACATTACAATATACACCATTTACATCCATAAACAAAACACATTAAACCTCAACTGCACTTTTTAATTTTTTTTTATTTTAAAACCATTTAGGTTTCTACAACACTAGCAAAGCTAGACAATTGATGACAAGGAAACATGACTCGTACAAGTAATGTAAAAATTACCCCAGGTGGACAATCCACCCTCTTCAAAGTGGCAACCAAGCATTCGGATTACAATATACATACATATATATATATATATATATATATATATATATATATATATATATATATATATATATATATATATATATTGTAATGATTTTCTTCAATCATATATTTTTAATAAGGTTTCCACATTTAGTAGTGATAATGTATTTGAAAGGGAAAAGGATCCAACTGTCCAACTATGGGGCCCCTTCCCTTCCCCTAACTGCCCCTTTCGCCTCTGTTACATTTACTCTACTCAAGGTCCTGATATCATTCAAAAGTCCTTTTGGTTTTGCCTTCTTAGTTAAGTACCAATATATGTAATTTATTGTCTTACATTTAAAAAAAATTAATATATATATATATATGTGTGTGTGTGTGTGTGTGTGTGTGTGTGTGTGTGTGTGTGTGTGTGTGTGTGTGTGTGTGTGTGTGTGTCTGTGTGTGTAATCTATGAAACAAAGTGTAAGTTTTCAAATAAAAATAATTCCAACTGAAGTAGAAGGAAGATACCTATACGCAGTATTCATTGATTTTAAAAAAGCCTTCGATTCCATTAACCACAGTCTTCTCTGGGAAAAGCTTCTTATCCTGGGAACTGGTAGTAAACTTGTTAGAATAATAAAAATGCTATATGACAATGCCTCAACTCAAATTTCTGTCAATGGACAACTCTCTGAAGAAATTAACATCTCTTTAGGTCTGTTACAAGGGGAAAGTCTAAGCCCTACATTATTTTTGCTATTTATCTCCGATATAGTCCAGTATTTCCATAATAGAGGAGCAACAGGTGTAAGCATCGACAGTTCACATGAGGTAACGATTCTCCTGCTGGCAGACGACATCATCCTCCTAAGCAACAGTTGGTATGGTGCGCAGAAGAACCTCAGAATATTACAGGATTATTGTAGTGACAATTCTCTTACCCTAAACGTTAATAAATCAAAAGTCTTAGTTTTTCACAAATCCCCACGAACTAAAAAACTTAAATCACTGTACTGGCACAACGAAAAATTGGAGTACGTTAAAAACTACACTTATTTAGGATTACCCTTTACAAAATCAGGCAAATTTAAAAAAGCATCGCAGCACTTCATCCAGAGATCATCAGTAGCATCTGCAAGAGTAATAGACATTCTGAAAAAAGGCAAAAGCGATTCCTGGGAAACAAAAAAAAGCGTTATTTGACTCCATGGTCTCCTCAACCTTACTATATGCTTCTGAAATATGGAGTCTCAAGTATCTCGAAGCGATCAAGATAGCGCAGTTGAAATTCATAAAATATCTTTTTGGTTGGCCCAGGAACACTCCAAACTATATAGTTCGCCTCGAGACTGGGAGAACCTCACTGAGCCTGATGGTTATCAAAAAGTTGATAAACTTATGGACGAAACTTTCACTGATGCCTGACGAGAGACTGCCAAAACTGTGCTTTAATAGACTGAAAGCACTAGACAGTGATAACCCTGATGTGGAGTATAATTGGGTATCTCAAGTTAAGGCGATAGCTGAGCTTAGTCACTTCACAGAGGAGCTCTCTGCCCATCCTTCCAACGGCCTTGTCAGATACAAAGATGTCATCTTAGAAAAAGCACAGAACTTCTATATTTCAATGGACATTCAAAGAGTTCTCAGGTCAACCAACTTCTCATTATACCGATTACTCTGTAACTACAATGTCTCAAATCCGAAACGTACCTAACATACAAAGTACACATAAAAAAGTTGAGGTGTGTCAGTCAATTAAGAGTTGCAAACCAAGAACAAATTAAGTTATATACTAAAAACAAAACTTTTTTATTCAAATCACAGGAAACTTGTATATCATGCAGCCAATATATCTCCAATAGCTTGTACCACATCCTTCTCTATTGCCCAACGTTCAAGGAATATAGACAACAGTTTCTTCAGCCATACATCACAATGTCTTCTGATAACCACAATATTGAGGCAATATTAAATATTGACGGTGTAGAAAAATTAAATAAAGTATATTTCTTCATGATGAATGTATATAAGGTGCTGTCTTTATGTGGTCAATGACTGAAATGAAAATGAATAAACTGATATTTATTAGAATCGATTTAAGGTTGTTGTTTAAATTATGTTGGTGATAACATGAATATGTGTCTTGAGTATGTTTATAATTTATGTTGTTTATATTTGATGTTATTTTATATATTGCCTTTATTTATACATTGCGTTTATATAGGTGTATGCATAAATATGTATGTGTGTGTGTGTGTGTGTGTGTGTGTGTGTGTGTGTGTGTGTGTGTGTGTGTGTGTGTGTGTGTGTGTGTGTGTGTGTGTATATTTATTTATTTAATTATGTAACTAATTATTAATATTAATTAATGTGTAGAGGTGATTGATCTATGTGTAGATGATAAGTGCATATGTAAATGTCTATTACTCATTATTTAACTTTAATTACTCATTAATGTCTATTAACATTATTTAAATATTTCCAGTCATAATTCAAAAGAATATTGACAGAACCCCAATAATGAGTTAAAGTCAATTAATTATTGATAAATAATTTTATTAAAAAATATATGATTGAAGAAAATCATTACAATATATATATATATACAGAAAAGTTTTCAAGCATTGAAATTGATATTAGGAAAAGGAGAATGACATTCTTTGGTCATCTCAGCCAACTACCAGAAAATCGACTGACGAAAAAAATAATAGATTATGTAACTTCACTTAAGAATTCCACACCTTGGCTGGATGAAATTCGAAGGGACCTCAAAAATACAAACATAAGTCCAGCAGACATTTTAGAAAGAAACATCTTTAGACACAAAGTAGACAAATGGGAAGTTGTACAGGAACAACCAAAACGGAAACAGTACAGACCAAAGTGATCAGAAGAGCGTGAACAAGCCTTTTCTGAAAGAATGAAGGTCTACTGGAAGAATAGGAAAAACCCAAAGAAAAATTGATTGAGTTAATTGCTTAACGTCTTCTATTTCTGAGGAGAATTCGCAAGAAAAAAAATAATAAATAAAAGAATAAAAATTGAGCAAAAAAATATGTTTCATTGAAACAAAATATTACATATGTTTCATTGAGTTTAATTACACAAGATGTAATTTCTAAATAGTCCCTTGAAGCATGGAAGTTTTGTTCCCATTAATCTATAAATTCCATCCCACTTTTCAGCCAATGGCAGCCATAGTTGTATATATTCATGCATCACTTGTCATTGGTTAGTGATGTGGTAGGTTTGGGATAAGCAAGAGCTTTTTCAAGAGCAAAAGTGGAGGAGGAAAATTTCAGGTCAGTCTTTGCTTTCTAGCCTCAGTCTTCATCGGAGTTGTGGGTCAAATCTGCTTTGCAAAAGTATAATTCATGCATTCTCCAAGATGTGGACCTCTGCCTACCCAAACAAGATGTCATCAGGGCCTTAATTGGTTCATTTCAACAGCCATTTTCACGAATAAACTACAATAATTCAGACAATGACCAAAGATGTGGAGGGAAAAGTGGTATAAAACAGAAGTAGAAATAGGCCACTGTTGCCACTACCACAACCTAGATTACCCTTGCCCCTCAGAAAAATGCTGTTTCTATGTGGTTACTAAGAGAGCTATGAATTACACCACCATTCAAGCAAATATATTTGACTATGAAAAGGCAAATATGACCATTACTCAATATTTAAAAAAAAATAAATAACTAAATTATAGTACTTTTCCTTTGTAAATAAATATTTCAACAATTAATTATTTTTATTTTATTTTTTTAATAGTTTTAGACATAAGTTAGAAAAAGAAAGAGAAATTTATGAATGGCCTGTGAAATAACACTTCTTAGTGATGAAACAAGTACCAACTAAAAATGTGATTTTAATGGAAGGATGGGAGATTCTACACCAAAAAATATAAGAATGTCTGAGCATTGTCAAATCCCAGAAATATAAATGTTACACTAACATTTACACAAAATATAAAATTCAGTGATTATATTTGACTGAGATAAATCATATTGAAAGATGAAATGTTTTCCCTGTTTTATGTTATCCTTCCAGTTATTGTTTTAAATTTTAAATTTTATTTCTGGTATGTTTTTACTCTACTTTAATTATAATATCTCTTTACATACAATAATGTCAATTATATATCATAATTCCTATTATTTTTGGCCCTTTTATATTTCATTATACTCTATCATTGTACGGTATAATGTATCTATATCAGATCATAATTAACCTTATTACTTTTTCTTTCACCTTTTCTCTTTTTGTGATTCCTGCATTGTACCTGTTTTTGTTTTAACCCTGAAGATGGCCGAAACATTGGCAAATAAATTTCAATCATAATTTAAACTTTTCTTCTATGCCTGTTTCTTCTCTTAATTCTAACACATCTCTAAATTTGTCGAAAAGAACTGACGTAAATTTATTTTATATTCTTAAATCTTTGTACTCCGATCCGAAATAAGTTATGTTCTACTGTATACCTTTTTTTTTCATGTCATCTTATACCTCGTCATCTTATTTAAAAGAATGCCTAATAAGTTCTCAAACAGATATAATGATAGAAAATAACAATTACTACATTGGGAGAAAGAAAGGTGATAAACCAAAAAAGATCACCCGATTCTTTGATATATAAATAATATTTGGAATTTAGATTGAATTTCAAAATAGGTTCTGTAAAACGTCTAGTAGATACATCTTGCAGATTGTCACTGAAGGACAGTTTGATGAACATAGGATAGAATCAATGAATTAAGTGCCACTTCAGTTGGAATTAATTTTATTTGAAAACTTACACTTTTTTTCATAGATTACACACACACACACACACACACACACACACACACACACACACACACACACACACACACACACACACACACACACACACACACACACACACACACACATATATATTAATTTTTTTTAAATGTAAGACAATAAATTACATATATTGGTACTTAACTAAGAAGGCAAAACCAAAAGGACTTTTGAATGATATCAGGACCTTGAGTAGAGTAAATGTAACAGAGGCGAAAGGGGCAGTTAGGGGAAGGGAAGGGGCCCCATAGTTGGACAGTTGGATCCTTTTCCCTTTCAAATACATTATCACTACTAAATGTGGAAACCTTAGTGTAACCTTTGAGTTGGAATTATTCTGTTCCCTTCTTTTCCAAAGTGGGGTGTCCTGGCATGAGCTGTTTCTTCTGATTGTTTAAAGGAATCATGATCTTATTCATAAGGTTTTCCGGATTATTTTACGTGTAATCCAATTATTGTTCTTCAAAGTTGAGTTATTTTCCTTATGTTATATCCACAGAATACAGAATATAGTAGAAGGGGCAGAGACACTAATGACGTACGGTCCCCGTGGCTCCAGTTCGGCCGGCTCTCCCCCCACCACCTCCACCCCGGGCTGCTCCACCTCAGGCTTATTTACAACTTTATCATCTAATATTTAGGCTTCAACTCTTACCAATTTTATTAGATTTAAATTGTTCATCTAATTGTTCAGAAATTTATTACATTCATGCATAGGTAGGTAGTTTAAGAACGAAAATAAAACAGAATATTACCAAAAGAAAATTACTAATTTCTTAATTTTTGATCTTATTTTATTTTATGAATATTATCATTGATATTTTTCAAAAAATGGTGGATTCGGACATTAAAAAATATCATTCCGATCGATCTTATTAATAATGAGTAATGAGAGCTATCTTCTAAAAAATGTGAAAATCTAGAAAAGAGTTTCTCCCAAGGTATTGTTTTAGAAATAACGAAAGCAAATTTTCTATTCTCTATTTAATTAGTTTATTTCCTTTTTCTTCACACAGTTTTTGTAGACTGTATTTGTAGGCACAGTTTTTCTTCTTAAACCACAAAACGTTTCGGCGTAGGTTTTAAATTTGTTTTTTCTTTTCAACCTGTATTTTTTTTTTTTTGTGGTTAGAAAGTGAATTTTCAGTGAAGCTTAATGAATCAGCTGTATTTCGAAACTGTACAGATCTTTCATCAAGTTAATTTTTTTAGCACGTTTATGTTTTTATTAAGGCTAGTACGCACTGAGATTCTTTGTTCGGACTCATTGTCGCAGACGCTCAGATTCATGTGTCAGACTCTTTGCATCGCAACATTGTATAGAGGCAGGTACGCACTGGGATTCATTGTTCGGACTCTTTGCGTCTCGGATTCATTTTCATGCATCTGAGACGCTCCGCGACAATGAATCTAGCATCTCGTGTGTTGCGGTTTAGTATTTTTTGAATCCCAACCGGAATGGGATTCTTTACACAATGTGTCGCAACATTGAGTCAGTGCATACGTAAATCTCGAATAGAGTGGGCCTCTTACCGTTCTCGTGCATTCATCTTTGTTGTTATCGCTTATCTGTTGATTGGATAGGATAGGATCAAGTTATGGGGCGATTAACAGCAGAGGTTCTTACGCCCTAGCTTTTAGGTTACTCATTACATTATACTTATTTATAATGTAATTATATTTTTTAAGTATATGTACATTTTTTCCCTTTATTTTTATTTATCACACACACACACAATTATATTTCTTTTTAATATAATGAATGTTTTAGTTATGTGACAAATATAAAATAATCTAAAAATAAAATAAACACTCCTTTTATAATGGAAATAATTTTGCCAGATCTTTCGAAATAAAATGGGATTGATGGATCAACAGCGGATGTGCTTTTGTTTAATTGAAAATAAAAAATAAAAATATCTGCTTGTACGGCGTCTTTTTTTCAACTATTTTTTCCTTGGTGACGTCTGCAAATGATTTAATGAAGGTTGTGGGATTTTTTCCCCCTATATGTTTTTTTGGCCTCATTATAAAGAACTTTTTCAGTGACCAGAATTGATTTTATTTCTTCTTGTAATAGAAATACTGTACCGGTACAGTTTATAAATTTTTGATTTTTATTACATTTTAAATTATCTTGATGTTTACCTTCAATCGATTCTTTTTTTGCATTTAAAGTCGGGGTGAGAAAATCCTAACCAATTAAAGCACCTCATTGCGTTTGGTGTGTAAGGTTGGACCCTTATTGTGTGGAACCCTATTTTAATAGTTTAATGGGGAGTTTTGGAACAGCAAATGTTACAATGAAGGTGTGGGTTAGTTTTTGCTCTCCATTAATTTTAATTATATTCTATTTAAGTCTACGATGATATATTTAATTCATTTTTAATTCGTCGTATATTTCAACGAACTGGAGATCAAAACCCCTTTGCTGTAGTTGATTGTTTTATGAGGGGTACCCCCAACTTGGAATAAACCGCTGATATATTTAATATTTAACAGAACATCGGATTGCTTATTATTAATGGTTTCTACAAGTAGAGTACCATCTGTTTGAATCTGAGCCATGTCGAACGAGGTCGCGCTTTCGGGAGTTGCATTAGCATTTTACATAGCTCTACGATGTAACAAAAGTGCTACTAAAAAAAAAAGCCACCGCGTTGGTGGATGCGTGATTTATTTAAGGATCGGAATAACTATGGGCACGATCTTCTTGACACACTGAGGTTGGAGAAAAAAAAAACTAGCCTTTATGTACGTTCTAAGCGCAATGTTGATGGCTGTGCAGACTTCAGGAACAAAATTGGATATTATCTGCTTTGAAATTTTGAAATTTTACATGAGGCTTGTATATGAATCTCCACCGGAGAGCAACTGCAAGCCTGCTGATTGCATAAACTGGCTCCCTAAAATTGGTCTTCGTTTTCAAAATACTTGGTCCAACCATTTTCAGGAGACATTCGAATTGACTATACTCAAACGAACGAAATAGACGAAATCAAAGATGAATTAAAACATATCATCGTAGATATAAATAGAATAAAAATTAAAATTAATGGAGAGCAAAAACTAACCCACACCTACATTGTAACATTTGCTGTTCCATAACTCCCCATTAAACTATTAAAATAGGGTTCCACACAATAAGGGTGGAACCTTACTCACCAAACGCAATGAGGTGCTTTAATTAATTAGGATTTTCTCACCCCGACTTTAAATGCAAAAAAGAATCGATTGAAGGTAAACATCAAGATAATTTAAAATGTAATAAAAATCAAAAGCGAATAAACTGTACAGGTACAGTATTTCTATTACAAAAAGAAATAAAATCAATTCTGGTCACTGAAAAAGTTCCTTATAATGAGACCAAAAGGTTATATAGCGAAAAAAAATCCCACAACCTTTATTTAATCATTTGCAGACGTCACCAAAGAAAAAAATAGTTGAAAAAAAAGACGTTGCCGTACAAGTAGATATTTTTTTTTTTTTTTATTTTCAATTAAACAAAAGCACATCAGCTGTTGATCCATCAATCCCATTTTATTTCGAAAGATCTGGGAAGAAGTATGTAACTATCCCACGAAAACAACCCGAGTAGCATAGAGAAAATTATTTCCATTATAAAAGGAGTGAACTTATACAACAAAATTTAATTACCTGAATATAAGGTGTATTACAAAGCAATATAATCTCCCATCATTATTTATTTTAAAAAACATATAATGCTAACTTGATTTCTTAAATAGGCGACGTTTCATGGCTACCAGAATATGTTCATTTTATTTTTAGTTTATTTTATAATTGTCACATAACTAAAACATTCATTATATTAAAAAGAAATATATATATGTGTGTGTGTGTGTAATAAGTAAATAAAAATAAAGGGAAAAAATGTATATATACATACAAAATAATTTAGAAATAAGAATAATGTAATGAGTAACCTAGGGCGTAAGAACCTCTGCTGTTAATCGCCCCATAACTTGATCCTATCCTATCCAATCAACAGATAAGCGATAACAACAAAGATGAATGCGCGAGAATGGTGAGAGCCCCACTCTGTTCGAGATTTACGTACGCACTGACTCAATGTTGCGACACATTGTGTAAAGAATCCCATTCCGGTTGAGATTCAAAAAATACTGAACTGCAACACACGAGATGCTAGATTCATTGTCGCGGAGCGTCTGAGATGCATGAAAATGAATCCGAGATGCATCTCAGCGACAAAGAGTCCGAACAATGAATCCCAGTGCGTTCTAGCCTTTAGAGATCTCTAACATTTTTTAAATCTCTATTTATTTGGAGACCTAATATTTTTCAACGGGGTCACAATCCTTTTTATTGGCCCCTTTCTTAAAAAAAAAATTAAACATTAAACTTTTAAGTTTAAATACCTACGTATGTTAGTAAAGCAGGGGGAAACCGTAGAAAGTTATAATCGTCTGTCTCAAATGATCTGGAAAATCAAAAAACCGACTGAATTGCACCTTTCCTTAGATTTACTTGAAATGAAGAAGATCTGTCAAAATCGTCCCCTTTAAAATGTTTTGATCAAATAACACTTGTATTTGTTGGCTTCCATTTTTCTTGCCTCAGGGCTTGAACTAGGGTTGGGCGATAGTCGATAGTTACTATCGATAGTCGATAGTAACTATCGATAGTCGATAGTTACTATCGATATATCGATAGGTCATGCCTATCGATGGTCACTATCGATAGTTCATGCCTATCGATGGTCACTATCGATAGTGGTGACTATCGATAGATCTTTTTTACTAGTTTCAACTTTTGAAACATTCGGAATTATGCTGATCTGTCTCTATCCCAGTGTCGAGTTCTTTTTTCAGGTTGAATTCGGAATTCCTAGAGCTCAAGTGTTCTCTCAAAGATTAAGCCAAAGGAAAGCAGAAATGCTAGTTTTTCTTTCGGGAAATATGTGGCTCAAGAGGCACACTTGACATTTGAAAGTAACTATTTCGTTATTTTTCTTTTCGAAAGATTTGATTTGTTCATTATTATTGTAACCATATAAATTGTAAATACCTTTTTTAAAATTCAAATAAATTAGTTTTTTTCTCTCATCTTTATGATATAATCTTATACTTTATAATCCTGCAAATTTCAAATAGTAAGTAGATAACTGAATTTAATTAAATTAGTCGAAATTCTTTATTGAATAGCGTTGGGAAAAAAAAAGAAGAAACTATCGATAGGAGGCGCGGTAGCTCAGTGGGTAAGGCACTTGACTACCATGCTCCCGGGCCCGAGTTCGAGTCCGACTGAAGGCAGAAAATTTATTTTCTGTTATTTCGGCCGTGGATCGAATTCGAGGTCGGGAGACCCTCCTGGGGCACACCCAGTCTCAAAAAAGTGGGAACCCTTAAATGGGGAAAAACCTGGCGGTTGAGCGTGAATTCTAGCCAAATCACCTCCTTTCACGACCGTTGGCTCAGAAACAGTACAGCCTACCCAAGTACTGAACCCGAGACCCTTCTTGGTTGTAAGTGGTACAGGTTTTTTTTTTTTTTTTTTTTTTAAAGATTTGATTTGTACATTATTGTAACCATATAAATTGTAAATACTTTTTTAAAATTCAAATGAATTAGTTTTTTTCTCTCATCTTTATGATATAATCTTATAATTTATAATCCTGCAAATTTCAAATAGTAAGTAGATAATTGAATTTAATTAAATTAGTCGAAATTCTTTATTGAATAGCTTTCGGAAAAAAAAAGAAGAAACTATAGATAGTTTTCAACCGATAGTATCGGCCTATCGATAGTGCTAACTATCGACTATCGCCCAACCCTAGCTTTAACCCACTTATTTTGTTCCTCTTCAACTGAAGGGAAGGTGAGGAAAAAATAAAAGGTAAAATTGGAACTGTTTACCTTTTAAAGATTTATTCAAATCTAAAACTATATTATTGATGTAAAACGTCTTCTTAAGGTTTAATGTTTAACATTCGAAACTAGTTTAAAATAAAAATAATTTCAATAGAATTAGCAATTAATTTATCAATCCTAATTGAATATACAGAATATTCTGTATTATGTGGTTACAATATCTATTATTGTTAATATAGGGGAGTTTAACAATACAGTTAAATAAGCTCCACAATAAACATATTTTTACTGTGGCGAAAGGAAAGAAAGATTTTTTTCTCGATTTATTGAAAAACTAAACTGTGTACGTTTAAAATGTACCGGTGAAGGGTTATTGGAGGGTTTAAATCCTTGTTGGACTCTTTCCTAGAACATCCAAACGCGGCACAACACGACATTATTTAATCCAATTGAGAAATAAAATAATAAAAAACACATACACACAACAGAGACCTAACAATTAGCAATTGTTCCCAAAAAAACACGACACCAACAGTGGTACTGATATGGACAGCCGGGGTTAAGGTGGTGGGGATAGCGCTGCTTGGTCTAGAGCCATCTCCCCCCACCTTCCCACCGCTTCTATCATATTCTGTATTCTGTGGTTATATCTGATATATTCCATATATTATCAAACCAGGAAGTAGACCGTTAGATCGGATATCTATTTTACAATAAGAACATCCAACCACTGGAACCTCAATACGGATTGTATCCCAGAAGTTGGACAGTCTACTTATTACCACCAAACAAAGCTTTTGCTGATGAGACTGAGGCCGCAGGTTCCTTGACGTGACCTCTTTTGAGTTAACAAGGAATTCTGGAAGCCTAAATTGAAGAATTTATTAATTTAAGATCCGAGGAAAAGTCCAACTACTGGGTCACACCTATCCAAGATTAAGAACAACTGTCCAACTACTGTAAGTTATTACTTTAATAATTATTTCAAAACTCCACACTCACCCAATCTAAAAAAAAAACATTTATGGTATACCATCATATTCTTCCAGATTCTGAGAAGATATGAAAAAAAGTTGACAAATGTGATGCAAAGCTGATTCTATAGCGAGAATATTAGTGGGAAGTAGGTAGGGACCTAGATAGGTAGATTGAACGTTTCGGATTTCCCTTTGACTCGTTGGTTTTTATTTCTTAATAGTAGCTGTGGTCTACTAGAATAATGTCATTTCGGATCACAACAATGTCTCTTCCATATCTTTGGTTTGACCAAAGAAAAATTATTGGAACTTCGGAGGTAAAAGTTTTGCCTCTCCCTGCGTATAACTAATACCTTCCACCATCAGGTTATTGTATTTATTATTATATGAATGGCTCATTTTTTTTAAAAAGATCGGATCTTCGATGTTTATGAGGTCTTAAAAATTAGATGTAAAGAGTTTTTTTGCCACAAAACCAAAGGAGTGGAACCGGCATCGAATTCAATTACGGGCCATATGGTAGAAAATAATGGGTGGAGATAGTTAAAAACGATGAATTTTATTTTGAAGATTAGTTTTTACAAAGTTTTAGATATTTATTTTGAAATAAAGTTATAATCATTCACAAGGGGTTTTGTACTACTAACCTAGTAAAGCTCCATCTTATTATTGATAGTGGTTTCAGAACAAGTAGTAAAAGTCATAAACTTTATGAGAGATTAGAATAATAAGTGGTATTTGAAGCTGTCTTCAATGACACCCGTCATTTATCGATAAATATAACCCCCAGACTATGACAATGTTAGGCATTACCTCGCACTATGCCAGAGGTTCTCTGCATTAGACTTGGGGCTGTCAGGATGTCGCAATCGATCAGCCAGGCTGTCCAATCAAATTCTGTCTTTATTGCATCCTCATTTTTAGGAATTTTTCCGTTCCGGTTATTTGGAAATAATCTGAAGATGGAAAAACGGCTGTTAATGTATTCTTTTGCAGTTTCCAGTTGTTTTTCCATTATTTATTTCTATTCGATTGGGATAACTTTGTATTATTTAATGCCGACTATGATTCAAGAAGGGAGAGGTTTTAGCTTTATTTTGAATTTCTTTTCTTTTTTATTACACTCAATCCCTCTATATTTGTTTTTGTGTTGCTTTTATTTCAACCGGAAAGACTTTGTAGAAGCATTTGACTCATTTGATGTCTTTGAAGAAATGTTCTGGAAGCTGGAGAGGGATACGAATAACAGACCAATGGAAAAGAAGACTTTGTTAAATACATTGTTTATTCCTGGTATATGTTGTATAGTTTTTTTATTAGATAAAAGAACATTAAGAGATACTAAAATGGCCTTAACGTTAACATATAAAATGGTAGTGACAGCTGTGTATTGTGGGCAGTTCACTTGCTTTGTCGATACAGTAAGCTACTTTTTTGAATCAAGCTCAAAGTTTCTCTTGAGATTGAAGCATCCAATCCCATTTCAAAAGCTGAGAAGTTTGGAAGAACTAGTTAGCGCTTTAAGCCAATTGGTATCGACTTCAAAAAATATCAACACCATTTATTCGAAACAGGTCCTCTTTATAATAGTCTCCTGTTACTACACTGGCATGGTTCATCTTTATTTATTAATTATGAACGCCGTTTCTCGCGATAGTTGGAGACATTACTTAGTATTCGGAGATGGCATCATGGCTCTCATGAATTTCTACAATGTTTGGTGCTTGATTCTTTCTGCAGCAAAAGCCAACTCCAAGGTTCGTACTTTTTATTTAATTGTTGGATTGTAATTATTTGTATAGAATCAAAATAGATTCCACAATTATTTAAATGGATTAAATTGTGCACGATTTTTTTTTTTTTTTTTTTTTTTTTTTGGTTTTCTTCAACCTCACGCAACCCATTTTGTTGCTGTTGCTCGGATCGAACATTTATCGATTTTTTAAAATAACATTTGTTGCAAGGACGTACCGTTTAGAAGCTATATTGGTTTGAATGAAAAAAGTCACCTTTGAAACCCATATTTTTCCTTAAGTTTTTTATTTCGAATAAACATTAATATTTAATTTAATATACCTAATTAATTTGATCTTATTAATTCTAAAATGTAAATTGATCAAAACAAGGAAATTAGTTAAAACGAAATTTAAATCTCATTTAAATCACAGTCTTGTTCTAGTCTTCGGTGAGAGCACATCGCGGTATTTTCTGTGTTTGTTTGAAGTGGCGGTATCCTTTCAAGATTGCATACAACCGGATTTTCGAAGAATTCACCATGACTTAAACTTCGGCTTCCGTTTATCAAGACTCCGAAGATAGAAGAGCTTCACAGGATCAACAGTCCAGATAAACCTCTTATTTATATTTTTATTTATTATTTAGAGACAATTTTATTTATTGTTTTTTGAAATATTATTTTTACTTTATTTTATTTTTCTGAATATTTTTGTTTTTAATTGTAAATTAAAAAATGAGTGGGTCCGATTCCCCAAAGGAAAGAGAGGCAGGATGAAATCACCTCCAGATAAAGCCCCCATTATTTTGAATCAAAAAATAACACCGACGTACATAGTATTAGTAAGAAAAGATGAGGGAAATTTTAAAAACGTTTCCCCATTTTTTATAAATAAATTCATTACCAATACTGTGGGTAATACCAAAAACATAAAAAAACTAAGAGATGGAAATTTACTCATTCAAACATGTAATGCCAAACAAACAGATGCATTACTATCCTTGAAGAATTTCGGAGGCCAATTTCAAATTGAAGCCAGTCCCCATAGATCATTAAACTATTCTAAAGGTGTAATCAGGTGCTATGATTTGCAATTTGCCACGATAGAGGAAATAAAAGATGAATTAAAGAACATCGTCACCGATGTTGTTAGGATAAAAATAAAAAAAAATGGAGTTGAAAGGTTACGCATACATATATTTTATCGTTTAATACACCAACACCACCTGAAAAAATCAATATTGGGTTTTTATCTGTGGATGTACAACCATACATCCCAAATCCGATACGGTGCTATAACTGTCTGGGTTTTTCCCACTCCACAAAAAACTGTAAAAAAGATTCCCTATGTGCAAACTGCGGTGAAAAACAACATTCAAGCAATAGCAAATGTGGAAATCAAACTAAATGTTTGAATTGTAAGGGCGATCACAATGCCTTAGATAAAAACTGTCCCATTTTTAAAACGCAAAAAAAAGAAATTAAGACAATTCAAATAAATAATAAAATATCTTACAATGAGGCTAAAACAATTTTTAAAAATAGAAACCCCACTACATTTCAAAAGTCATTTTCAGAATTATTGAAAACCACGGAAAAGAAAGATGTTGGAACCCAAGTGGACTTTGAGTTCACAACCCCACTAGTTAGCTTAGGTGAGGACTCGACCAGTTCTAACAATCAAGCAATCTTTAAAAACATATTTAAAAATAAAACAACCAAAGAAACTTTTACCATCACCCCACCCTCTATTCCTCCTCCCTCCTTACCCTCCTCCACTTTACCCCCTCCTATCATTCCCACTAATCCACTTCGGCCTAAGACACGGAGCCTCTCTGTGAATAAGGCCCCCCCTTCCCCAACCTCCTCTTCTCGACCCCCCACCCCATCAACTTCCGGAAATCTGGTAGATAGAGAAATCTCTGCCTCGGCCGAAACGACCACGACTATCGAAGAGACGGGCAAAATGGTCGATGAGCAGGTATCCAAAAAAACAATAAATAAGAAAAGTATGAAAAGTGAAATGAAATCTAAAGAAACCAAAAATACCTGAACACTGTATTAACAATGGTTACACCCTACAAGATTAACAATAATATTGTAAATTATATCATCCCGTTCCATTTAAATCATACCTTCAAAAATTACAATAACAATTACATACTCCTTTACTTTCAGAATAAAAATACTTACCTGTGTCTAGTTTTTTATATATCGTATATAGATAACACTGTTAATATTTACTTACTGATTTCAACCTCACAATACTCACATACATCAATGTACTCCATCTCTCTCTTTTATTTTTTTAATATTTATTTTTTTTTTTTTTTTTTTTTTTTTTTTTTTTTTTTTTATCAATATGCCACACGCATTGTTATTATGGGTTTATTATTCTCTTATGGGATTCACGATGTTTTTTATTTTTTCTATTTTTTAACCATCCCTTATGACCCTAGTTCAATGGAACTGTAACGGTTTAAAAAGCCATTTTAATGATTTAAAGGTACTCATCCATGATACAGACCCTTTTTGCCTGGCTCTTCAAGAGACTCATCTTTCAACAAACGACAAATTTAGTTTGAAAAACTTTGAAATCTACAGAAAAGATGGCACAAACACTAACCATTGTCATCAGGGAGTCTTAATAGCGGTTCAACGTTCTGTATATTCTGAACTAATACAAATCAACTCTCATCTCCATACTGTAGCTGTCTCCGTCCACCTTGGCTTCAGCTTCACCATCTGCAATATATATTTACCCCAAGACCGTACAATAGACACACAAAACCTCCTGGACATCTACAAGCAACTGCCACAACCCGTTCTTTTTATTGGAGATGTTAACGGCCACAATCCCTTATGGGGCTCACAGGATATAAACGCACGGGGTAAAGTAATCGAAAGCTTTTTAGATGATTCTAATCTTCTCCTACTTAACACTGGTGAACCAACGTTCCTTAGCTCCAGCTATAAAACATACTCTTCGATTGACCTTTCCCTCTGCAGCCCTAGCCTGTATAATAGAATAGACTGGACAGTCTTACCAGACCTTTATAGTAGTGACCACTTTCCTCTGGTTATTAAATTTATGAATATAAACCCCACTCACACCAAACCGAGATGGATTCTAAACAGAGCAGATTGGTCTCTTTTTAACTTTTTGGCCACTCCACCACAAACCCAACCATCTGAAATAAGCATCGATAAAGGGTGCGAAATAATAACCAATAAAATTTTACAAGCAGCCACAACATCAATACCTATGACCTCGAGTTCACCAAAAAGACCACTCGTTCCCTGGTTCAATGACGCTTGTAAAAAGGCAATTAAAGAACGTCGTAAAGCTCTTAAAAAATTCCAAAAATCTATGACATCAGAAAACATGACAGAATACAAGAAACAGCGAGCTATTTGTAGGAAATTGTTTAATATATGTAAATCAGAATCCTGGAAAAAATTTACAAACTCCATAAACTCTTCTACTACAGCAGCTGACATATGGAATAAAGTCCGTAAAATCTCCAAACATCCATCTTCCTCACAATACACCATTCTGGCAAATGGACAATTATCAGATGATCCCCTAATCGTGTCAAACATATTCGCTGATTTTTATGACGAAATTTACAAATCTCAAAACACTAACATCGTTTCCGATGAAATAGAAACAGGCACAGAAAATGCTGAAACGGAATACTATAACATCCCCTTTTCAATGTGGGAATTCAGAAATGTTCTGGGTACTGTTAAAGGAACAACGCCCGGTCCAGACCAAATCCATTATGATATGATAAAAAACCTGTCAGCTGATACTCAAAAATGGCTACTTGAATTTTATAATCATGTCTGGCGAACTGGACACTTTCCAAAAACATGGCGTAACTCAATAATAATCCCTATTCTAAAAACCGGAAAGGACAAAAGAATCCCAAGCAGCTATCGACCCATATTTCTTACAAGCTGCCTTAGTAAGATTATGGAGCGAATGGTAAATAAAAGAATAATGTGGATGATAGAAAATAACAAGTTACTACAACCATTCCAGTCCGGTTTCCGTAAGGGAAGATCCACTGTAGATCACCTGATCATATTAGAGGCCGAAGCCCAATATTCCTTCATCAATTCTCAACAGATGATTGCGATATTCTTTGACTTAAAAAAGGCCTTTGATAACATCAACCACAGCATAATCCTTAATAAACTATCATCCGCCGGAATCAGAGGACGAATTTTCACCTATATTAGACAATTTCTATTCAATCGCCACTTCAGAGTTAGAATAGGTTGTGAATTATCAGATACTCATAAACAGGTCAACGGTGTTCCTCAGGGTTGTGTCCTCAGTCCAACCTTGTTTTGCCTGGCAATAAACGACCTGGGACTTAACTTACCGAGAGGTGTCAAGCCATTATTATTCGCTGATGACTTGGCCATTATTTGTCGCAACGAGAACATTGACAATATTAAAAATAAACTACAGGAAGCTATAAATAGATTGTGTTGCTGGTCTACAGCCATTGGCCTTCAATTCTCCACCAAAAAATCTAGATGTCTTCATTTCAGTCGGAAAAGAAACACTCCTCTCTCTCCTGAACTCCGTCTAGGAAATTCCATAATACCTTACACAAACTCCCATAGATTCTTAGGAATGATATTAGATCGTAGATTAACTTGGGACTCTCACATCTCCACCCTAAAATCAACATCCACAAAGAGACTAACCATATTAAAATATCTTAGTGGTACTTCTTGGGGTTCCGACAGAGTAACATTAATAAAAATATATCGCTCTATAATTTGCTCAAAACTAGATTATGGCTGTTTTATTTATGGTTCTGCCCGACTCCGAATAGTAAATAAAATTAATACCGTCCATCATACTGGGATTCGTTTAGCGACAGGAGCGTTTCGAACAAGTCCTATTCTTAGTTTGTGTTGTGAAGCAGGAATACCACCCTTGTCATTCAGAAGGAAAAAGTTAGCAATTAACTATATCTCCAAACTTCTACCTTATCCCGAACACCCAGCACACAAATACATTTTTAAACCCAGATTCACCAAAGCATTTGGAAAAATGTCGAACACAACACTCCCTTTATCAGAAAGAGAAAATATGGCCATTAAATTCCTCAAAGAATTACCTGTGCACAAACAAGAAGTTCATACCCCTCCATGGACAATCAAATCGCCCAAAACACTGCTTCATTTAACCCGACTTTCCAAAAATAATACTTCTCCTTGTGAATACAAATCCGAATTTGCCCGTCTACTTAAAAATATACCAGAACCTTTCGTAATCTATACTGACGGATCTAAATCTGACGATTCAACTGCATCTTCCTTTGTTACCCACAACTCCACTCATAAAATAAAATTACACAAATTATGCAATATATATACAGCAGAACTTAATGCAATAGCATCAGCACTTCACTACTCCATATCAATAAAAACAAAACAACATCGCAATAGTAACAGATTCACTAAGTTCACTAAAAGGTTTAAATAACATGTATCCCAAACATCCAGTCATCTTAAAAATCCACTACTTCCTCAGTATACTGCAAAATTTGGGAAAGTCGGTCGACTTTATCTGGGTACCAAGTCACATTGGAATTATTGGCAACGAACTTGCAGACACAGCAGCGAAGCAAGCACTTACACTCCCAGGTCGTGGCATTGCTATTCTAACACCTCAGGAAATGAGCCATCCCCTCAAAATTAAAATAATTGAAAATTGGCAATGCACGTGGAACGAAAGCCCACCAAACAAGCTGAAAACAATAAAAAAGTCAGTAAATCCTTGGGTCTCATCAAGTGGTCTAAATCGCAGAGAGGAGGTTGTCATGACCAGATTGAGAATAGGCCATACAAAGTTAACCCATTTACATATCATTATGAAAAAACCACCACCTAAATGTCAGCATTGCAATAGCTCTTTAACAGTTAACCACATATTTCAGGAATGTTTCTTTTATCTACCAAAACTAACTAAATTAGGGCTTACAACAATTATCTCGGACGTTCTTGGCAATGACGAATCTAAAGTTAAATCAGTCTTAAATTTCCTAAAGGAAAATGAACTACTGAACAAATTTTAATTGATTTTCATAATTATTATTAAATTTCTATTTTTATTTATTTCCTATTTACTTTTATTTTATTTCCTTCTTTATTTCTTTTCGGAAATTTATTTAATTTCTTAGGGTTCGGATAGGGGCTGGGGGGAGGGGGGCGCTTCCTGGGGTCGGGGCGGATCGGTCCCGCTTGGTGGGAAATGCGACATGGCTGCTTGAGCTTGTTATGCTCCGAACCTTGTGAGGATTTGGACTTTTCCATGTAGAAATGTAAATGGTTTTTATCAACATCCTACTTATAAGCTTCGTATATAATTTAAATAGAAGAAAATATGTATTCATATAAATAAGCAAGCCGTGGCGCATTTCCTGCTCGGCGGGTGCGGCTCGTCTCTCCTTGGGGGTGCGCCTCTGTTCGTGGCACCCTTCCTGACCCTAATCTTCTGTGAAAATATACCTATATATATAACTACACAGGCATTGATGACCCTAGGGTTTTATGCCTATAAACCCCAACAAACAAACAAACAATTTAAATCTAATCGACATGTGATACTAAGACTGGTGGGTTCTTAAGACCAGCAGATAAACCTATTGTATATAAACATATCAATGATCTTGTTTTCCCAATCAGGAAGAAATTGAATTAATTAAATATATCGCTCATGGTCTGCAATACCGGCACAACTAAAAAAAACCATGTTTTGAGATAAGTGGGTTTAAAGTTTTTATTGCTAAGGAAAATGAAAAGGAAATGCTTTAGTTTGCTTTAACGAAATTACGTTCAAGTTGATACCTTCTCTTAAGGGTCATTTAATAATGTGTGTATAGTTTTGATTTTATTTTGTTTAATTTATTTTACAAATGCCAGATTTGAAAAAATGTTTTGAGTTGTGCCACTATTGCAGCCCATGAGCGATATATGTAGATTCTTTGTGCATATGTGCAGTCATGGAGTTATAGACAAGTGGAGGGGGCTTACCTCTCAATAGCCAGGGCAGGCAGCCATTTTGGAGTGCACCGTATTATCAGTATATTAACCTCTTATCAGTTCAAATTTTGGTTTCCTAGGCTTTATACTGCTATTATTTTATTACAGTGTTTAATTTACTTTAGTGATTTACTTATTTTATTTATTACGAACCCTTTCCATTGCCCTAGCCCATATGGAATGCAAGTCGCCTGTTGGGCATAGTAGGCGTGGCCGGTTAGTGTTTTGGTCTCTCCCCTCACGGAACAATTTACGGGAAGGGCCTCTCCATAGTACTATAACTCCATGTGTGCAGTGATATGTTAATAATGGAAGTTTGTAAAACGGTTATAAGTGCTATTTTAATTAGTGATGCTATTGTTTTGTTTAATTGTTTGGTGAGTTACTAAGGTTTAATTTTGTTATTCATTGTGCGAAATAATAAAATCTGTTTCACTAAATCAGATATAGTTAAACATTATAATACATGTTTATTGAACTGCATCTCATGTTTTCTTTCTATTGCTGGGTTTCTATAAATAAATGTTTTAAAGGTTATATTCAGAGAGTATTGAATACCATAGATGAGACAAGGTGGCGGTGTAGGCAGGGTGGGGGTATTACCCCCCACCCCTCCCCCCATGAATGAATTAAAACATTCTTTAATTGTTAACACGTTTAGAAAATATTAGTATGTAAGAAATCGGATTATCTAATTTGATTTAAGTTGATTCATTTTAAAATACGAATTTCCCTCCACCCGAAAAATAAAAATAATTAGAAGATGTAGGTAGTTGGGGTTTGCAGTCATGTATAATACAAATATTTGTATTAATATCAAAATAGTTGAATAGCCCAACTATCTACATCTTGATTTGTCTAGTTCCACAGTTAACAAATACCTCATTAATAAAAACATTATATTCTGTTAGCACTATTTGAATCCACCCGGGCAAAGCGTTAGCAGAAATCAAACTCTTTATGTTAAGATCGTTGTTAAAATATTCCAAAAACATCGCTAAAATTATAACCGATTACGAGGCTGATCTTACTACACCAGTAATGATAGTTGGAGACTTTAATGTTGATGTCTCACAAAACCGCTCATTGCCGACTTCATGCTGAGCGAGTTCAATTTGTCTTATATTGAAACTTATCCAACAACGTTAGGTTATATCTTGTTTGCGATTTGTGTCGTACAGTTTTTTTTTGTTTTCTTCACCCTCACGCAACCCATTTTGTTGCTGTTGCTCGGATCGAACATTTATCGATTTTTTTTTTATTTTATTTTTTTTTTTTTTTCCAAGCCCCTATTGGATGAATCTTGAGTTGGATGGGATTTCTATGGATGTTTGGCCTTTTTATGTACTGGGTACACTGTAAGGCTAATAGGAAGTTATTTAAATCTTGGGGTGTGGGTTTCAGAAAGCTTATAATATTTAGGTGATGGGGCTCACCTAAATCTTGTTGTTAAACTTAAAAACTAATAATTTTTTTTTTTTTTCCGTACTTTTCTTATCACAGACCTATACTTAATAAAGTTATATTGTAACAATGTAATGATTCGTTTCCTAGTTTTTATCCTAAGTGCATAAATAAAAATATTTTATTTAAAAAATATAACCAGTTATATAAACTTATTCACGTACAACACACAGCCGTGTTCATGACAGCCAATCCCACGTCCTCGCCTAAGATGAAAACATTATCATGGTCCCCACTCTTTTCCAGAGCTTTTACAATGTCAGCAATCTTCTGCGGTTAGGATTAAATTGACACAAATTTTGTCTCCTTAATATTGTAAATATGCTATGTCAAGTAGATGTACATATTTTACGAGATGTAAGCGAAAAAATAAAAATAGCTTTAAAATTGCACATTTTTTTGGTTAATACAAACACGCACCAGGTTTTGAGGGTTGGTTTACTTGGATTTCAACTACCCTTATGTGTTCTAACAACATATTTAGAAATGGTGGATTTCTTATGTGAGCTTTTGTGAACGACGATGCATAAATCGTCATAAATGCATAAATTATCTATTATTTTTCCCAGTTTGGGAGAAATTGAGTTTTATCCTTCCCTTTCGCTTTTTTTTTTTTTTTATTTCTCATATTTTACTTTGTCATTGTTTCAGGCTCTTTAGTCTCTCAAATAACAATTTTTAAATGCGAGGTTACTTAATTTCCTGACAGACAGATCTTATTATTTCTTTATCTCATTGTCTCCTGCGTTGATAAAGTTTGCGTTACGTCATGTGAAGTATATTCACAGAACTGGAAATGTGATTTGAAAAAAACTAAATAAAATAACATTGCCGGACTAAAGAAAATTTCTAAATAATAAAAGCAAATTAGTTGGGAGGAGGAAGTGTTTGCGCATGCGCCAACTGTGAAAGTAGTTCTCATATCGCTCTCTAATAATTATCTTTTTTTTGTATGGTTCTTATTAGTTTTCCACTAAGAAACATTTACAAGAATAGTTTTTAATAACTGTGGAGATCATTGACTAAATAAAACAGTGAGTACAGCCAATAAATATTCTAATAGTGAATACGTAAATTAACATGTGCTCTATGGACAGATAGCGGAGTGGGGATAGGATTACCGATAACGGCGGCCAGGACGTCACTACTCAGTGGCTATCAGCCTTCCGTACGGAGAGGGTTCGTACTTGCCTTTAACAGCATACTCTTCAATCTTTATTTTGTTTCTTAATTATTTTTCTTTATTCGTTTTTTTTTTTCTCTATTTATTTTACTTTTCTTACCCTCTATACTTCCATGATATCCGATGAGATATTTCCACATGGTGATGTCGTCTAAAACTAATAAGTCTAAAAGAAGCCGTTCTCTTGAAACTGTACGTTACAGCCCCGCTAAACAGCGTCCGCGTAAATCTAAGATCAAAACTCCTCCTAACAGTTCACCAATCAACGAAGCAATGCCTGGGACTTCAGCTCAAGGATTAAATGAAGAATCACCCTTTTTTACAGCAAATCCTTTCCAGGTACTTAGCAATACACACACTGAAAGTATGGAATCGACATCAGTTTCACAGCCTTTAAAACCTCCACCTATTTTCATTCGCAACATAAAAAATTTCGGCCTAATGTGTTGCCAGTTAAACAAGATAGTCGGCTTAGGAAAATACTCATGCGTCAGCCGTACGAATGACACCAAAATCACGCCAGATTCCTCCGATACGTACCGTCACATTGTTAAATATCTGACGGACACCAAGGCTGATTTCCATACGTACCAGCTCAAGGAAGAAAGGTCCCTTAGGGTGGTCGTAAGAAATCTTCACCCTACAACGCCAGCTGAAACAATTAAAGAAGAACTGTGTTCTATGGGATTCAAAGTCCGCCAAGTCCTCAATGTACAAAAAGACATCAGGGGACACCCAGGAGCAAGCGGTAAAACCTCATTACCACTTTTCTTCATTGACTTGGAACCGACGCCAGGGGTTGAAAAAATCTACGATGTCACTTCTATTTATTATACCAAAGTGAAAATAGAGAAACCGTACCCTAAACGAGATATTGTGCAGTGCCATAACTGCCAAGCATACGGCCACACAAAAAGTTACTGTCACCATATTCCAAGATGCGTCAGGTGTGGACAAGCACATAGATCCGAAGAATGTACAAAATCACGAGAAGTTCCTGCAGTGTGTGCCTTATGTCAACAAGAACATCCAGCTAACTACAAAGGATGTCAAACTTACAAAAACCTCCGTAACAGATTTCATAGGACGCAGCCACAGAATGAAGAAACACAACAGACAAGAGGAAGGCAACCTTCGAAAATTGCAACCTCGTCTGTATCATTTGCAGAAATGCTTGGAGGAAGAAGATGCCAAAATGAAACAGGGGCCATGCCGCAACCTCCTCAACAGCCTCACTCCTATAATCCTCAACCTCAGCAACAGCTCCAATCTCAATCCCAACAAAATATTCAATATACCCCAGCTCCATTAATCCAACCCAATCCACATATCCATCATCAGATCTCCCATATTCCTCCTCCCCCTACTACCTCCGACCTCACATCCTTATTTAATTCCTTCCTCTCTGAATTGAAAACCCTTATCACCCCACTCATTTCACTCCTTACAAATGTTATCCCTCATCTAATTCCCCTTCAAAAAATGTCTAATCCTTAAATGCCTTCCACAAAACCCTTATCCATTCTCCTTTGGAATGCGAATGGTATTCGCAACCACACTGACGAACTAACATCATTGCTACATTACAAAGAAATCGATGTAGCTTTAATTACAGAAACCAGACTGACCAGTAAACAGCGTTTCAACATATCAAATTACCAAACATACCGAACAGACCACCCTGATGGTAGAGCCCATGCCGGAACTGCTGTCATCATTCACCATTCCCTCACTCACCATGTATTTTTTTTTACCAGCAAATGAATTCCTGCAGCCCACAGCAGTTGTTATCAAAACCTTCTCCTTTCCCGTCACGATTGCAGCGGCCTACTGCCCCCCAAATAAACCCATTTCCACATCCCAGTTCCTCTCATTTCTTAATTCCTTAGGTCATCGCTTTCTCCTCGGTGCTGACTTCAATGCTAAGCACCAGCAATGGGGTTCAAGAATCACCAACTCCCGTGGGCGAGCATTACAGTCAGCACTTAACTCTCGAAGATCCAATTTTATTTCTCCAGGCACTCCTACCTATTGGCCCACGGATCCAAACCGAAACCCAGACCTTCTTGACTTCTTCATCCATTCAGGATTAGGACCTCTCCATCACTCCATAGAACGCCTGGATGACCTTTCCTCAGATCATAGTCCTTTAATTCTAACCCTTTCTGTCACTCCAATCCCAAAACCTCTTTCCCCATCATTTATAAGAGGGCCAGTAGACTGGAACCTCTTCCGTCAAATAATATCCGACACTATAGACCTCAGAGTATCCCTAAAAACCTCCCAAGACCTTGACGATGCAACTAATTCCTTTACAAACATAATCCAGCAGGCAGCCTGGGCTGCATCCTCACCTCGTTCCCTTCCCAAATTTCGAAAAGAAAATCCTTTACCTCAAGATCTACTGGACCTTATTCAAGCTAAACGCCATGCCAGAGCCATTTGGCAAAGAACCAGGCATCCAGATGATCGGAAATCCTATAATTACCTAACCAAAACCTTCAGATCCAAATCCTATAATTCCTATCTTTCTTCACCTCCTCTTCAGATAACTCCCTCTGGACTATCACTAAAAAAATCCTAAAATATCAACCTACCTCCCATCCCCTCCGACGCGAAGATGGTTCATGGGCGGCTTCTGACGTGAACAGATCCGAAGAATTCGCCCAGCACCTATCCAGCATATTTCTTCCCCATCCTGAATCCAATCCCACCCACACAAGAATGGTTCATAAATTCCTTGATTCACCGATACCTCTCTCCTTACCTCCTAAAGCCATAAACCCCTCTGAGGTCAAATTCCTTCTAAAAAAATTAAAATCCCGAAAATCCCCTGGATATGATCTTCTAAGCTCACAGATCCTCAGGCAACTTCCTCATAAAGCAATCATATTCCTTACCTACCTATACAATTGCATCCTCCGGACAACCCATTTCCCTTTGCTATGGAAGCACTCCATTTTATTTATATGTATATTGCTTATGTATAGGATATTCTTTCTGTTTTCTTTTAATTTATTTTATGTATATAAATTTTTTTTTTTTTTTTTTCTTTTCTTTTTTTTCTCTTTCTTTGTACATAATGTGTGAATGTAATCATATGCCATCTATATTACTTATTGCCCATATTTGTGGCAGATTGTAATAATTACTCAATAAAAGTTTAAAAAAAAAAAGTTAGGAGGAGATTCCAAGTTAGCAAGCTATCTTCTTCCTTTAATTCTATTTACTTTCAGACTAAATTGAGAGCAAAAGAGAACATAAGCTACGAAATTTTCTACTAATTAAATAGACAAAAAAAAATATATATGTCAACAACGTAGTTTTCAACAAAGACAACCGTAAAAAATGTACCTAATAGAGTTGATTTCAATTTAAAATTTAAGAAATTAGTTTTCGATTTAAATAATATATTTTTTAAACCGCTTCGTGCTTACTTAACGTCATTTATTACAAGGTTTTAATAGTTTGTCATTTTAAACCATTTATTGTTGATGATAATGATTAGCTATTTAAATGTCCTTCACGAATATTCGTTATCACTAAGCGAATGTGTGAATGAACATTTTTCTCTTTTTAGGCTTGCGATACGGGGAAAAAGTTCCCTTTGATGTGTGTTATAAATCGCCTCCTACAGCCGTGCCGCTATAATAAGCCGTGATCGTCGGAGTTAGTCAGAGAAGGCTTTTAGGCTCCAGTGAAGGCCGTCAGGGTACCTGGGTTAGAGGTAAACGAAGAAAAGATTAAATACATGGTAACAGGAGAAGCTGCTCGTACTGGTGAGACCATTAACATCGGCTTCTTCAACTTTGAGAAAGTGGCACATATTTGGGGTCACTGGTCACTCAAAATAATTCACCTGAGGCTGAAGTGATGGCTAACAAGTGCTACTTCTGCCTCCGCTAGGAATTCACCTCCCGCCTTTTATCATGGCAGACCAAGCTTCATTTGTACAGGACATTAATCCGCGCAGTCTTATTGTATGGATCAGAAACATGGACTATAAGCAAAAGAATGGAACAAAACCTCTTAGTCTTTGAAAGGAAAATTTTTCGAAGGATCTTCGGAGGGGTCCATATCGACGGAAACTGGAGAAGACAGACGAACAACTAAATTTATTCTATTTTTAATGAAAAAGATGTTCCGGTAATGAAGCTAGGAAGACTGCGAAGGGCCCGGCCATGTGGCTAAAATAGACAATAAGGCAATCCATAAACCTATACAAACTAAACCTCTCCACGGAACTAGAAGAAGGGAGAGACCAAAACGCAGGTGGTCTGATGGAGTGGAGGGAGCCGCGAGCGATATGCTGGGAGTTAGGAGCTGAATGACAGTGGCACTGAGCAGAGGTGACTGGAGGAAGCTGGTGGAGGAGGCCAGGGCTCGTTGTACCAAGATAATAATAACATATTACTTTAAAAACGTAAGTAAGCAGTACGTGGTTAGTAGTAAAGTACTACCTTACAGTAGCTTCTCTTCGCTGCCTTCTTAATTCGCACCTTCTCTTTTGTTTAATAAACTATATAATCTTTCAAAATATATTTTAATTTTATACATTACACATTAACTACCTAGTTACACATTTTAATTTTATTACAAATTTAAAAACTTATTTATGAAATCGTTTTCACAAATATATGAAAGATATGAACTATATTTGTTATTAGACAAGTTTATGAAAATGTTTTAATTACACCACTGCCTTTTTAAAAAATATTTGATAAATAAAATTATTAAGTTCAAAATAAATGTAAAATTTCATTTTTTAAACATGAGAAACGCAATTTTTGTAAATAGCTCTTCTGTTCCTTTTGAATTTTTTGTTTATTCAATCCCTTTTCCTCATGAAGAAGCCATATAATGTAAATATTGTTGTTACTTTTGAATGTAACCGACACCATCTTCACCATCAGAACTTAGGTATATTTTCAGACTAATTAAAGTCCGGCACAAAAATCAAATTACATAAAACATCAAAAAATGTATTAAAATAAAATCAATGATACTTCTTAATCTGTTGTTAATGAAAACAAAAGAATTGAATGAGTATTCAAACGATATAGCATAGTATCCATGGTTACTCGGAATTGCCAAACTTCCCAAAAGGCCATTATGATATCAACAAATGATTAGATAAACAACTCGAGTAGCATTTCAGCAGAATATGACCACGTTATAGCTAGTGTTTGGAACCACTTAATTTTATCTCTGTATTTTATTCTGACATATTAGAAAAATGGCAGAAAGGAATTACTATAAGTGATATGATGTTGAGAGCTGTGTTTTAGTGACACCTTGAATTTTACGGTTTCAATAACCCTCCTTCTTTCTGAACAATTTCGAGTATTCTTTGTAAGGCATTCGACCTTAGTCTATCAGAATGTCTCGGAAATTCAGCGAGGCTCTCGTATCAAATTCTATTTTTACTGCATCCTCAATTTTAGGGATATTTCCGTTTCGGTTCATTAAAAACGACATTAAGGTGGATAAACGATTGCTACTGAGTTCTATTTTAATTTCTAGTTTTTTTACAGTTTTGTATTTTTATTCCATTTGGATCACCATATATTGTATCGGACCAGTAAATAAAGAAAAAATCATGACTCATTTTCTAATTTTAGTTTGTCTTCTGGTCAACTCAATGACATTCTATTTATTTGTATGCCGTTTGTTTTGCTATCGGAGGCTGTTGGTTGAAGTTATCTACTCCTTGGACGCTTTTCAGACAATCCTCAGTAAAGTAGAGGGGAATATCAACAAACTGCCAATAGAAAATATGAGTTTACTAAACTTAGTATTCTTTCCAATAATATGCGTGGTTGTTTTATATGTACAGGGCAATGTTTATACCTTGATAGACATGAGTAGACTATTCGAGACAGCTCTGTATTGCAAGCAGTTTATTTGCTTTTTTGATACAGTAGGCTACTTTTTTGAGTCGAGCACAAATTTTCTAATGAGAATGAAGCATCCAATCCCCTTCAGGAAGGTAAAAAGTTTAGAAGAGCTCGTAGACGCTGTTAACCTACTAGTATCAACTTCGAAAAACATCAACTCCATTTATTCAGTTCAATCGTTGTACATAATATTCTCCAACTATTGTACCGGTCTGCTTCATTTGTATCTAGTAATCAACAACACAAGCTCAAAGAGTAAATATCACCTTATACCTGTACATTTCTGCTTGACTCTCTATCATTTCTATCAAGTTTGGATCTTTGTCCATTCTGCAGTAAAAGCCAACTCCCAGGTTTGTGTTTAATATTTATTTTTTAACATAGAACGTGTTTTTTAGTTGGTCAAAACCATTTTGGGGAACGCGAGGGCGTTATGCGTAGTTTAAGGCGGCACGCTCTAGCTTTGTAGGTGTTGCTCTAATAGAAAATTTGGCGACATCTTTTGTGTCAAAAATTTAAAAGAAAATTATTTTTTTATACAGCATTTGTCGCTAGGACCTACTTTATAGGAGCTATATGGGTTGAATGAAAACGGGTTTTAAACCCGTTTTTTTCTCAAATTTGTTTATTTCGAATAATCATTAATTGTTAATTTAATTTACGAGGTGTGATCAAAAAGTTCCAGGACTGAATTTTTAAGCATTTATTCATACAACATACAGGTTATTCAAATTTGTCTCCTTCGAAGTACTCCCCTTGGGAAGCTACACACATTTCCCACCGGTGTTTCCACTGATCAAGGCCCCAGAAAACTTTTCTTTTGTAAAGGTGTTTAGCAGCTCCGTTGTTTTTCTTTAATTTCGTCAACTGTTTGAAATCTTCGTCCTTTCAGGTGTCTCTTGAGCTTCGGGAAAAGAAAAAAGTCGGCTGGAGCCAGGTCAGGTAAGTAGGAGGGCTGAGGAATGACAGTCATTGCGTTTTTTACACGAAAGTTACGGATAACTAATGCAGAGTGAACAGGAGCATTGTCATGTTAAAGGACCCAATCACCACTTTGCCATAGCTCAGGTCTCTTTCTTCTCACAGCATTACGCAATTTTCTGAGGGTTTCAAGATAAACAGAACGATGAATTGTTTGACCTTGTGGAAGGAATTCATTGTAGACAACACCTTTACAGTCAAAGAAAACCATAAGCATGACCTTCACATTTGATTTGACTTGGCGTGCTTTCTTGGGCCTTGGAGAACCTTTTGATGTCCATTGTGATGATTGGGCTTTTGTTTCCACATCGTAACCAAAAACCCATGTCTCGTCTCCCGTAATGACATGTTTCAAGAAGCTTTCGTCGTCATTTGCCTTTTGAAGAAGTTCCTTAGAAACATGAGTTCGGTGTTGTTTTTGGTCTTCAGTCAACAGTTTTGGCACAAAGTGCTGCAACACGACGCATTTGAAGTTTTTCAGTTAAAATTTCCTGACATGACCCAAATGAAATGTTAAACTCTTCTGCCATTTCACGGATTGTTAGTCGACGGTCTGATCGTACGAGAGCGTTCACTTTAGCAACATTGTCATCATTGATTGACGTTGAAGGGCGTCCGGAACGAGCATCGTCGTCTGTGGATGTTCGGCCATCTTTAAACCTCATGAACCACTGATGGCAGCATGATCGGCTTAGACATTCTTCACCAAAAGCCTCTTGTAACATCAAAAAGGTTTGAGAAAACCTTTTTTTCAGTTTCACACAAAACTTCACACAAACACGTTGCTCTTCTTTCACATTCATTTTCATAAAATAGCCAAACTCTATAAAACTAACCTCAGACAAACTGTGCTAATGTTACTTTCAGTGATGTTATGATTGATCTGCAAACACAGCTGTGTTCCTGTTGAGTCAGGCAATGCAATGCTGCCAACCGCATCGCTGAGAGACATTGCATTCCCATAGTATATAAAAAGGTTCTGGAACTTTTTTATCACACCTCGTATATTATTTAAAATCATTTTGGTAAGCAGCAAAAAATAAAGAACATGACGAAAAAGACGGTAAGGTGCATTAAAATATTTAATTTGAAAATGTATCTGCTACAGGTAAGATGTGACATCGCCTTTCTCCAGGTTCCGCCTTAAAAACGTGCATAAAGTAATCCCTAACCAATTTAATTCGCTATGAGATTGGCACTTATCTTAGCTTCTTTATTCAGTTGGCTATTTTGTTAGATGAAGTTATTAACTGCCAAAAGATAAACAATGTTACATGAATTATTCCTCCTCAAGCACATCTATCCCTTTACAGAAACCAACATACACAAGATCAGGCCCAGGGAACTATGTCGACATTCTTTCCCCTTGACATGTCGTGGTAGACACCTCCGATATACGTCAATCCTGAAGTTAGCTCCGTTATAAGAAATATCTCCTCTGGAAGCGGATTGAGTGCGCTCAGATACCTTACGTTGTCAATGTTGCAAATATTTTAAACAACTACTCCGTTAAGAAAGATTTCCGCAAAGTTTATTAAAGGTGTGTTTTGACGTTGCCTTTTTTCGTGCAACATGCCTCATGCAAATAAGCGCAATGGGACTGCATGTCCCAAAACGAACAGCAAGCAAGCTGCACGGAGTTAGGAGTGGTTTGCAGTCTGGTTAGGAAATTCGTGCGCCTTTACGTGCAACCCTCGTGTTTTTAGGGCTTCTTAAAAGTGTTTATTTTTTAATGGATTGGGGAGAAGAAATAACGGCATTCCTTGCTTCTTTTAACAGCTATTTTTCGGTAACCACTTACTGTCTTACTGGCACGCGTAACCATTAGAAATTAGAACTCAATTTTCCTTTTAAAATTCCCTCACCGCACTTCACTACGGTCCGTCTTTTTAGCACAAGCAACCACAGAATGTTCATATATCATTTTATATCACTTTGGAATATATACCTTATACTTCATATATGTTTTATTTATATAATATACAATATTATATAAATAAATATTATAGTATATATTATTTATCCATATAATATACTACATGTATCCATATAAACAATATACTTCGTGTATTATCTATATAATATTATTCTACTATTAATAACATAATATTATTAGTTTTAATAAATCATTCCGACACCATTGCCATTTATTAATTGCATCTCAGACTTTCTACTACTGCCATTTTATTATAAATTATTGTTCGATTTATTTAGAAACTGTTTATAAAAATAATAAATTCAAACACTTTTATTCATTTCTTTTGTGGCTATTTTGTTTTCTCCCTTTAGAATACCATGTCTATTTAATATTATAACAACGATTTCATATACCGAAAAAAACATTTTACTTTATTAAAATCTATAGAAGACGTCCAGTACTGTTATATTATTTGTAATAGATCTTCACAACAGAAGTGATTATATTATATGTTTCATGATTTGTTTCAGTCCTGCGAATTCAACAACAAGCTCTACCGACTTATGATTAAGGATAAGACCAATCGAATCCTAAACAACGTAAGTGTCTCCTGAATATTTAATTTATATATTGTTTAAACTTTTGGATATTCCAATTTGTAGGATCCTTTTTGGCCGCTTCTATTTACGACGTTGCAGGCACCCGCCCCTCCTCATAGATCGAAAACATAGGAATGAGTAGGCGAAGCTTAAAATTGTTCTGAGTGGCCTCACCCCTCACTGAAGAAAATACTGGAAGGGCCTCTCCATATGTCTTATAACTCCATGACTCAGTGCAACCAGGATTACTATCAGGAGGGGGGCTAGGTTTATATATATGAAGATATTTTTTATGTTCTAGTTAAACTAAAACAAGGAATGGGTGACGTTCTAGACTATATAAATGAAGATCATAGTTATCGCTCCACTATTTATTTCATCTTATAATTTTACGATTTCGGTGCCTTAGCCGTACTTAATTTTTAAATTTCATTATAGTTATTATAATGAGAAATGTATAATATTTGCCTGCTACAATACGCTATCTCTACTACAATTATTGTTGTTGACGGACTAGCCAGGAAGGAAATAAAATAGAGCAAAGGTGGGATAGAGGAGACTTTTCTTTATTTAGAATAAACAAAAGAATAAATGATTGATCTGAGTGTAAACTGTGATTTCATCTTATTTCAAACGAAAGTTTTTGTTTTGTTTTTTTTAATACATTTTATAAATATTTATAATAGTCAATACATACTCATTTATTTACAGAATAAACTAATGCTTCACCTTTCGATGAAGAAAGAGGTGGTGTTCACTGCTTGTGGATTCTTCAACTTGGACTACAAATTAATACATTCGGTGGGTACAACTAGCTTTTCTCCTAATTTTATACATTTTCATGTAGATTTCTCAGAAGAAGAACTATTCTCAAAATATATTTATACTTTACTTTTGCCGGTTTTATCCCTCAATGGGTTGCCTGGTTAAGTCAGAGCGTCCCTCCTCTTCTCTCTATCCCACCAGTCAACCTCCTCAAGTCCCCTGCCAGCCATTTCCTCTTCCACACAGTCCCTCCACCGAGTTCGGGGTCTTCCTCTCCTCCGTCTTCCTGGTTGTTCCCACAGCAGAATCTTCTTCGGCCACCTACGTTCTGGCATCCACTGGCAGTGTCCATACCATCGTAGCCTGCTTCTTCCAACCCTCTCCGGGACTCCTTCGGTCACGCCCAGCCTGCCTCTGATCTCATCATTCCTGATTTGGTCTAGGTGGGTAATCCTTAGGCATCTCCTCCAGAAATCCATCTCTGCCGCTTGTAGTTTAGAGTTGAGCCCTCGGTTAAGTGTCCAGGTTTCTGCGGCGTAGCTGAGGGATAACTCAACAATACTTCTAAAAATACGCCTTTTGTTGTCCGTTGAAATGATCGTGTTCCAAAGGACTGGGTGTAACATTCTAGTCACGCTTCTTGCCAGGCCAACCCTCCTCCTAATCTCGGGTTCTGACGTCCCGTTCCTATCCATTGTTGACCCTAGGTATTTAAAGTTAGCTACCTTCTTACACACCTTCCCATTAATCTGTAGGTCCACGGCCTCCTTGCAATTTACTGGCAGGTATTCGGTCTTATCAAAATTTATTCTTAGACCCCACAAGCTGTATTCTTTTTCCAAGGCCTTTAACGCTTCTTCCAGGCCTTCTCGGTTATATGTGACCACCGCTTGGTCGTCGGCAAAGAAAAGGGAGAACAGCATATGTCCGTTAATGTCTATACCTTTTCTCTCCCATCGAGCGCTCCACTCCTTTACTGCCTGTTGTAAATAAATTTTAAACAGCGTCGGTGACATACAGCAACTCTGCTTAAGTCCTTTGGATGCAGAAAAAGGCTCAGACACACGAGAGCCAAGCCTTAATCTATATTCATCCTCCCTGTACATGCACATATTAGGGCATTTATTAGGGCATTGCTCATACTCCCATTCTTAAGTGCTTTCCACATATTCCGTCTCGATACAGTGTCATACGCTTGCTCTAGGTCTATAAAAGCTATGAGCACAGCTCTTCCTTTTTCCATTCGTTTTTCTATGAGCTGTCTTAGAACAAATATGCTGTCTGTACACGATCTGGCAGCAGTGAACCCAAACTGCTCTTCTGGCGTAATGAACTCCTCTTCCAATTTACCCTTCTGAATTCTAGCGATGATTCTTGATATAGAACTGTGGACACAGATGCCTCTATAATTTCGGCATTCCTTTCTGTTTCCTTTCTTATAGATGTGATAAATCCTGTCTAAAGGTCCTTTGGTAACTCTTGTCCTTTTAATAGGAGGTTTATTAGCTTTGTTAGAGTCTTTAATAATCTGGTTTGTCCTGCCTTTAACAGTTCCATCGAGATATCTCCAGGTCCTGCAGCTTTTCCACATTTTGCATGTCAAATTGCATTAAGAACCTCACCCTCTTCTACGGTAACATTCCCTAGTGCATCCTCCTCAGGTGGATATAAGCCTGACCACTCCGGCCTAGTTTCTGTGAGCAGATTTTTGTAATATTCCACCCAGGTCCTTTCACTTATTAGAGGAATCACATTCCCTTCACTTGTTTCCTGAGAGCCTTTAGTACCCTCCATGATTCACGAATCTTATTGTAGCCTAGGGTATTATCAATCATCCTAAAACATGCTTCCCATGCTTTGTTCTTGCTTTCCGTGACAGTACGCTTTACCCTTGTGTTTATATTTCTATATTCCCTCCAATCAACTTGGCTTCCGCTACATAGCCACTTATTGAAGAGTACTTTCTTCCTGTCTACCATTTCTTCTATTTCACTGTTCCACCATTGCTTTGGAGGGTTAGTTTCCATCTCCCCTAAGGCTTCACTTGCTGCTTCATGGATACATTTTTTAATGTGTTCATATATTTCTATGGCATTACTACCCCCATTATCCATTATTTTGTCTTCTAGGCGGCGTTTGTAAAGGTCACTTACGCTTTCGTCAATGAGCAGATGAATCTTATATTTACGCTCATCTAAGAGAACGGATTTTGTTTGTTCAGGTGCATCCTGCTTTTTTCTCCATAGTTCCAAGCATTTTGCTCTAATCAAATAATGGTCGCTGCCGCATTCCATGCCTCGCAAGACTCTCACATCCGTTACTTGTAGTAGGCTTTGTTGCTTTGTTATACAGTAATCCAAGATAGAAGGTCTGAATCCCGGTTTAATCCATGTGAACTGATGCTCCTTTCTGTGTTGGAAAAACGTGTTTTGTATTTTTAATTCAAATTCCTCGCAGATATCCCGGAGTCTGGTGCCGTTATTATTTATGTCTTCCTCTCCGCATGTACCCACTACCGGGTTTCCTTTTTCATTCTTTCCAACTCGAGCATTCATATCCCCCATTATAAACACTTGATCCTTGTGCCTGATATTTTCTATATTGCCTCTAAAAACGTCATCGAAAAGGTCTTTCGGCGGCCAATATATTATTATCTGGGCAATATATTCCTAGAAAAGAAACATTGTATCCGAATATTCTCATATCTAATCTAATAACCCTTTCCGAGACCATCTCATAAAAGGTTATCCATCGCTTATGTTTTCCTCGGATTGCAATAGAGACTCCTGCCCTGGCCCGCTCACCTTTATCCACTCCACTCCAAATGTGAATCCAATTTCCAATTCTTTCTTGGCCCCTTCCCTTCACTTTTGTCTCTATAAGAACCACGATGTCAAGTTTGGACTTCTCTATCTCTGCGAATACCTCAGTTTTTTTATTAGAAAGACTCTGCACATTGCACGCTCCAATTTGTAATGTCCTTTTCCGTTTCCAGGTCCGTTTACCAATGCTTCCGTCCGGCTTTTCTGTTTCCTGACTTATTTTAGCTTGAAGAAGCTTTTCTACTAACAGGGTGCTGGCCTGATAGAAACCCCCAACCTGGAGGACCAGAGGTTTTCTGCTGGGATCACTTTCCCTTAGACTGGTTGCCATCCCTGACTTACGGATCCAGTCTACCCGGGCATTCCCGCTTTGCAGGAGAGGCTGCACTTATTTAGAGGCGGCGCATACTCGCCTCGCCACATCGTCGTCATTGGGCTCTTAGGGTACTTGCGAGAGTGGTGACGCCACCAACCACCCTCCCCCACCCTGATAACGCTGCCGTTCATGGTTCGGGGCTGCTTATTCGATATATTCACAGCTGTCCTGTCGAACTGACAGGACGTCCCGCTATCCACCACCTGCGGACCCGCTCGGTAGCCTGAACTTAGCCCCGAGATATTTATATATGATTTAAAAAATACAACCCATACTGTACTATGACAACCCATGAAAGGGACCTAGGTTCAGTGCTTTAGTAAGAATGCACTGTTACTGGGCCAACGGTTGTGAAATTGAAGTAAATATTATTTATATTCATAAGGTATAGTTGACTGTGAAGTATGGGATATGTAGATAGTTGGGGTAGGCAGTCATAGATGTTCAGCAAATCAAATTTTTTTCTTTTTTTAATTTTAATTGTTAAAGCCAATTAAAATAAAAACAATTTTATTTTGATCTGCTGAGTATCTATGAGTGCCTACCCAACTATCTACATCTTCTAAATATTATTTGATACGTTGTTGGGCATTGGAACAAGTTACTTCTGAAGAGGTTGTGAAGTAAATGTCATGTGAAGTTGTAATCCTCCGTCCTATTATTATGTGACTTTGGTCATTCAGTTTTCTCAACCGTTCATTGGAATTGATGTTTTATCTTCTTTATTTTTAGGTAAAAGTAAATTATACAATATTTTCTTCCATATCTTGTTTTTGTTTTTTACACAGAAAATTTTGGAATGTATTTGAATTTTGGTTATTTTTGAATTCATATACCAGGAAGTATTTCATTCTAGTATTTTTATTTTCCAGATCCTCGCCTCCGCTACAGCTTACTTGGTTATCTTGATTCAGTTCGGTGAAATATATGGCGACTTCGATCAAGAAACAACTTCACTGGCTCAGGATAACTTCACCATGACTAATACCACAGCACTTTAGCTATCCATCATCAATTCCTCTGAAATTGTTTATTGAATTTACTGAAAATACCAAGTCCTGGAACGGACTGAACGTAAATAGACGTTGCTCTACATTTATTAGTTAGATGAACAGTCCTTTGAGTTCCCCTATTCGGAACAGAAAAACCGACCAGTCATAGGAACTCCTTAAAACCAAAGGACTGCCCATCGCCCATCTAAATGTTTCAATAAATGTATTGCTCCGTCTTATTATACCCAGTTTCTCTATTTAAGACTTGAAAGGCTTAACTTGCAGTTTGCCTTCTTAAAGCAGTGTCAACATGTTTGAGTTGTTGTGTAACATTGTTTAAAATTCATCCCAGCAAAGTGCTTAAGTGTTGAATGTTGACTTTTATTATAACTGATGATAAATTCTTAACACTCGAAAGTATTCTTCGAAAAAAAGAAAAATTCAATGGAAAATCATTTAACAATACTAATTGTATTGTTCCTTCTGTACCATCTTAGTGTACCTCATGTGTTTAGCACTAGCTAGCATTGATGTTTTTTGTATGCTTATAGTTGATTCTACAAAAATAATAAAAATATGTTGCTGAGATCATTTTTCTAGTTCTGCACACTATAAAAGCGTTGTTCGCTTAGGGTTTATTTATTTATAATTATTTAACAAATGCAGGAGTAATATCTACTCGAAATCAAGATAACTCTTCACGCACATCCTCCGCACACACAACATCCACAAGGGACTTTGAATATATTGTAATGATTTCTTTACTTGGGAATTTTTTTTTATTTATCAAATTATTGAAATTTACAACTGTACAAATATACATCAAGTAAAGTGTTAAAAATGTTTATAATAACATGCTAACATTTGAAAAGAACTACTCTTCAGTTGCACTTCAATAAATAATCTGCTCAAGAAGATCTCTAGGCCATCTTCTTTTTAGACACCTCGGAGGATTATCGGGAATGCAGTGGAAAGCAAGTTGAGAAACTATTGGATTTGAGTGGTTATGGAGGTTACTAAGAATGATTTGGTATCTTGTTTGGGCTAAATCAGTAACATATGGAACATTAAGATCTTTATGGATAAGTTTATTGGTGACAAAGTAAGGATCATTGAGAATTTTTCGATGGATTTTGGATTGTAAGGCTTAGATACGGGATGAATTGGATGGTTTAGTAGAGCCCCAAAGCTCAACTCCGTACGTCCATATAGGTCGAATCAGTCAGGTAAATGAGTCTACTGTAATTAATTAGCTTTGAACGTTTGTCTAGTAAATGTTGAAGTAGTCTGTAACGACGAGCAGTTTCTTGTCGCTTTAATCTTGTATGTGGACTCCAAGTAAGATGTTTGTCCAAGTGGAGTCCTAGGTAGCGGATCTGTTCAATAGGTTATTTGGTGAGATTTGTTTGGATTTATTTTGATTCTCCATTTTTGACACCATTCTTGAATGTTAAGGATATTATGGGGTTGGAGTGTTTGGGAGGCAATGAAGGGATCATTGTTTACTGATAATACACATTTGTCATCGGCGTAAGTGGTGAGGACTATGGCAGGATGAGTAGGGATTTCAGCTGTATAGACGGTATAGAGGATGGGGCCTAGGATACTACCTTGAGGTGTACCTCCATGTTCTCCGGCGGATTGAGTAAAGAGGGAAGAGTAAGAAACTTTATGGTTTACTTTGAACGTTCTATCACTGAGATAGGGACGGATAATAAGGAAGTATGTTGAAGGGAGGAATTTGCAGAGCTTGTAAAGCAGTCCTGGGTGCCAGACTTGATCAAAAACTTGTTATAAGTCGAGAAAGATTCCTGTGCAGTACATTCCGCACTCTAACACTGAGGAGACTACTTCCAACACGCGATGAGATTGCTAGAGAGTGGAGTGTGACGTTCAAAAAACCAAACTGGTGATCTGGGATGATATGATTGGAAGCTAGGATCGGATGTATTTTTTAATAAAATAAATCAATAATTATTAGGTTTGACTCATCGGGTTCTGTCAATATTCATTTGGAAATTATAACTGAAATTATCCAACAACTTCTTTTGTATACAATTATATTTGTTATTTTAAGAATTCAAAATGGCATATTTAATTTACTTTTGCTTTATTTACTTTATACAGTCCATTAATGAGAGAACCCACTCACACTTTACTTTCACGATTTGAAACATTTAACTCTTACGGGTTTAATATAATCATTAATATCGTAATTACAGACCATTTTCAAACCCATATTTAAAACAACTCTGTCTTAAGAAAATTCCATAAGTAGCGGGTCACAGAGTTTGATCTTGAAAGGAGTCCATCTTGTGCAATACCAACCTTCAGATGTTTAAATCTTGTTACTTATATAAAAAGTATACAATATGTGTATAGTTATTATTATTAGAGTACTTCAGTTCAAATGTAGTTAACCTATACGTTTTAAACATCCAATGACTTTAATACCTGTGTATTTCATTATTATTGTGCTATTTATTAAGATGAATACTTTTCTTCTTTTTTAAAAATTGTTAGTAGAATATTTACTACATAAACATTCTTCTACACCATATTCTATTTGCTATTCTTGTGTTTAATTGTGGCTTAGAATAAAGTTGTTTTTTTGTTTTGTTTTTTCTATTCTTTGAATCACCCCCTATTAAAACTTGTTCTTTCCAAAATTGTGTTTTTTTACAATTCTACGGGTATGGTGCTAAGCTCCTCTTTACATCTCAAACTTAAAAAATAAATGCTATAAGATGCCATCAGTTACTAGATGAGGAGTAGGTAGACTAATTTTCATAAACTCTGAGGAGTCAAAGAATTTAAAATTGTCAACATGGTTTTTACCACAGTCCACACTTTTTATATGCTTTTTCTAAATATAGGTATTTATTTATCTTCGTGGAGATTGTTGGTTCAAACGCGGCTTAGTAAAAATCCTACCAAATGTCTCTAACATTTTGTCCAGATATTTACTTAGCCTCTTGCAAATTATAAAAAAAATATTAAATCACAGTTCAATCCAAACCTATTAAGTTACCAACAAAGATTTTTACACTTGTATATTTCATTACATTTATAGTTTTTGTACTGCATATTGAAAATTATAAATAAATACTTCTATTAATTTTTTTTTTCATTATTTTTTTTTTTTCAAATATTGACTTTTTAAATAAATGCACCATACATGCAATTATTATAGTTTATTATGTTCCAAAGTAAAGCTTTATCTTTTCTATTTTAAGCGTCAACTCCTAGCAAAGCTTCCCCCTGGAACCATTTATTTACTATATACTCTGTCACACAAGACGGGTCTCCTTCCTCAAACATGAATAATAAAGGATATCTGTTGCTAAATGAGAAATATATGGCCCCGTTATTATAAAAATACTCAAAAGTATTTTTGTAAAATAAAATACAATATATATAATATATGGTTGAACCTAGGTATAATTGTAAACAGCTAGCCTGTTTTTCACCATAGTCTTTGTTCCAGAACAGTATGTTTTAACATTTCTCTAGATTATATATATTTTTTTAAATCTTCATTTTTGTTCTATATAATTACACATTCAATTTACAGAAAAAAAGAGAGTTGCATCAAACAAACATTATCATTCAGTAAAATGTTAACAAAGTTCAATGTAAAAAAAAAAACAGTCTTAACATAAGAAAGTGTTAGGAAACAATAAAATTTCTTTTGTATTTAAATTAATAATGGCAACACTGATTGTAACAGTGCATTGTATATGACGCCATGTTAGGTTGTTATTCGCTTTGTTAAATTGTTATTCGCCATGTTAGCTTGTTATTAAGAACTGACGCACTCCCATTAAAGCTTATGCTTAAGTTATTCCGCTTTATTGTTAATGAAATAAAGTTTAATCAGAACTGAACAAGTTCTTTATGCTTTCCACATTACTGAACAGGTTATAGGCCCAGTGCATATAGTTAAAAACAAAAGTGTCGGAAGTGATTAATTTAAATTTAATCATCGGGGAGTATTAGCGTAGGTTCAGTCAGGACGCTATTGTAATAGCATTTTTTTAAGTTAGTAATGTTTTTAAATAATAGCATTTTTTTAGCAACAGGGGTAGTTCTTATCTATTTTTTTTTTAATTTATGTTTTTTAGGCTTTAGCTAGATGCCATTGACCAAATTATTTTGGGTAATGGTTCGGATCGGTGACACCAACCCCTAAACGCGCTCAGAATACCTTTTATCGATTCTAACCTTGTACCGATTTATTTAGATGTTCTAGTCGCTGCTCTTAGAGGGGAAAGGTTTTTCTCCTACATTTAATGAGAAACTCTAAATCCCTGTTCAAAGTAATATTAACTTCTGTTTACCTTCTAATATTAAAATGAGAAATAAGGAAATATTAAAGTGGAAATAAGGAAATATCGAAATATAAGACACTAAATCAATTTTTAATTAATATTAATTTAATCAACAATTAATATACTACTGAACCACCAGTAAAGTTAATTACTGATGAACTTTCTGTCAGAGAAGTGAAAACAACAAATTATAAATATAAAAAAGACAGAATCCTTAAGTATTTATTTGGCATAACTCCTATTTATTTAACATTTGTAGCTACATGTTTCGGAGACAATTTTCCATCATCAGGCTTCTAATTTTTTTTAAAAAACACATTAATCTATAACATTATACCAATAGTTCTACAATTATATAGTAATGTGTCATTTACCTCTTAATCTGTGATTATTTTCACATTGTCAATTCTCCATGTTATAAGCCATAATATAATATAAGACAGAATCCTAGTTGAAAGTGATGATGTTAATTTCTGCTATATTTTCTCATGGGAAGTGGAATTAGAAAACATAAAAAACCTGTGATATACTTTCTCACATTTATTTATAAACTGATATGTTTTATTGAATTAATTATATAATCTGTCTCACTTTAGCTCAAAAAGTAATATGGATGACAAAGAATCCATTCACAAAATATGTATACTGAAATTTTATCACTGAAATTGAAACAACAAATAAAAATATATAAAACACCAAATCCATGTACAAATAAATCTTGTTAAGTTTCATAACACTTTTACAAGTTGTAAATTTTATCACTTAAATTGATAGAACAAATATAAATATGTAAAACACCAAATCCATGTACAAATTAATCTTCTTAAGTTTTGTAACACTTGTACACATAAGATTAGATGAAATAAGAAAACATGAATTCATAAAACACTTAATCCTTTATGAAACTCATTTTGTTAACTTCTGTTTCACTTATTTACATTTAAGAAGACTAAATATCAATATAACAAACTAAACAACACAATCCAAGTTAAAACTGTAGAAGTGATTGTTTACATGTGAGGTTATAGGAATGAACTATCGAAAAATGTAAACATGTTGTGAAGCGTAAGGATCGAACTGGTCGGTGTAGCGCGGGTCAACCTAGTTTGGTGGTGTCGCCAATCCGAAGCATTACCTTATTTTGTTACAGAATGTTAAAAAATATTAATTATAAAAATTAAAATAATGACAGAAGCAAAATCCTTGCAGAATGTTTTGGTAAAAGGAAATTCAAAACCAGCTGAAGGTAAGGATTTGGATGAATAGGTCAGAAAAGATTGCAATGCAAAAGAATTACTAGTTAGCCGAATGGAAGATGAACCCATGGTCAATTTTATGACTTGTGAGTCGTCTTTTGAAATGTGGTCAAAGCTGTTAACCAATTATGAACAAAAATCAGAAACCCCAGTTCACCTATTGCATGAACAGTTCTTTAATTACTATCATGAAAATAAGGGGATTGCTACTCACAGATCCTCGATTATGGACATTGCCACTAAATTAAAGCAGTTTGAGGAAAGTATTTCTAAAAGACAAATAATGACAAAGATTCTTATGTCCCTACCCCCTGAAATGAAATATTTCATATCATCTTGGGATCTGTCGATCCTTCTAGACAATCAATTAATGAGCTCATATCTAGATTGTTAATAAAGGAAGGGAGCGACGAATCTTATATAGCAAAAATATTCTACATTTAATTTATGATTAGAAAACTGTCCACAAATTTTCCATACAAGCAACGCTAACAGAGCTAGCTAGAGCTTGTCAAATTGTTACATTTTTAAATGTGAAAAAAACATTACAACAAAAGAGTATAGACCCCCAGCCAAAAGAAATATCCATGCCTTAAAAAAAAAAAAAATAAAATTCAATTTAGTGACACTTTGCCTACCCTACCCAACTTGGAACAAGAAAAGAATAAAATTGAAGACGGATATTGTCTACGTAGTAAGGTCCAAAAGTTTCCGGCCTGGGATAGAAGGAAAGGTGAAAGAAAAAAACTGGTCTTACTGTTTTTCAATATATTCTGTTATAAGTTTAACACACTTGATACAACACTTTGGCAACATTTCTATTCCATGAAAAAAATAATTTTCTTCTTTGTTAAAAAACTGTTTTTCCATTTTTGCTTGGAAAAAATGTTTAAAAATTCATTGCAGCAGTGAAAATTCCTGTTTTTGAGCAGCTGAGAGAAATTTCGGAACCCATCTTGCACTAACCTTGTTCATATGCAAATGTTCTTTGATGATCCTCAAAACACTTGTTTTTGAAAGCCCCAACCTCGCTGCTATTTCCTTGGTTTTCAGTTGCAACAGTCAGAGAGCAATTCGGATTCTACAAGTTGGATTGTTTCAAAAGTGTCAGCTTCCAATGGGCGACCGGTACACGGGTGTTCTCTCCCTAACTTAAATAATTTTGCCCATTCTTTCACTGTGGAATACAAGGGGGAGTACTGCCCGTATACACAATCCAAGCACTCTTTAATTTGAGTAGGAGTAAGACCCTCATTACAAAAGAATTTAATAACCACACGATACTGAAGTTTTAACCCCATATGCCTTAAAAGGCAAGGAAGGAGAGGAAGCAGGACAGGCCAGAAACTTATGGACCTTACTACGATACTATATATATCGAATGAGGGCTGAAAATGGCTTATTAAACTTGAAGGTTTGATGCTAACACCACCAACCTCTGATTATACATCTTCTTCCAGCCCACTTCATTAAAATTTCCAAGATCAGGACATAATCCTGGTTCAAATATGGGATCCTGAACTCGATCAGGTTATCATTTCTCATGAAATATCCTTTATGAACTGAATTAATACTATTTTTTCACTGTGCCATTAAACCAGTGTTTTGATATTTGAATTACTAATTTTGATGGAATTTATATCTGGATTGTGACATGCTTATTGGTGAAGAAAGGTTTAAATAAAGAAATTTGCTGTTAGTTTGTTGAGGTCAGACTAACAACACAAACATTTAACCACATATTCTACAATTGCCCTCAATATGAAAAGAACTGACACAATTTGATCAGGAGTATAGATCCGAGAGGTGGCAAATACAGTTAGAGTCAAAAGTATTCCTACACTAGTATAAGTTTTATTTTCTATTGTTTGATTTTGTTTTATTGAATTTTTATTTAATATAAACACTTATAATATTGCATTATGACTATAGAATAGAGTTGATATTTTTTCATAAGAAAATTGACTGAATTTAGCTTAATATCTTATACATTATAGTAAGGTGCCTCATTGTTATGAGTAAAAAGTATTTGTACACTAGACTTTAACTGTTTTTCCTACCACCTGTCTTAATATTTTGAGTACGACCTCCAATCAGTCTTTACCTTGATGTAATTTGTAAAGGGTGTAGCGATTATTAGTGCTTATTACTGTTGTTCCTAAATTGGAAATGGAGACAACCAGAGATATGACTGAAGAGGATACACAAATTACTGTGCTCCTATATAATGAGTTTGGGTCGCTTTAGAGAAGTGAACAGACCTCACTCAATAGTCCAAGATGCTATTAAAAGGTATGGAACTAGAAAAACATTTGAATATATAGAGAGAACAGGATGAATAAGGAAAGTTCACCTTTATTATTATTATTAATGCTTGAAACGGAACAAGCTTCATCCAGAACAGCTAGGAGAAAACCATTGATAAGCAATATTAGGATATAAATGGGCCAAAAACCATATAAAATATGATTGTGGCCTTTGGAAGTGGATAAAATTCACCGAGTCTAAAATTCAAATGTTTAATCTTCAGAGGAGCCAAAAAGTATGGAGATAAAAATATAGCGATAGAAATAAGAAACATAGTTCCAATTATTAGGAATGGAGGAAAGTGACTCGTGGTCTGGTGTTGTTTGAATGGTGCTAGAGTGGGGTGTCTTGAATCTATCGATGACATGAATCATATAAAATATATCGTCATAATAAGAAGAAATTTCCTAATCAGTGCTGAAAAATTTGGGATTGGTGAAAATTAAATTTTTGTGCAGGATAATGATCCTGAGCCTACAGCTTGGAAATCCAAAATAGGGATCCTGTACAACTCATCTAAATGGATGGCCACTCTCCCTCATCATGGGATATTAACCCTATTTGTGGAAATATCTAAAGGATCGAGTAAGGCAAAGGTACGTTTCTAACAATAAAAATTTAAGCGACGTTATTATTGCAAAATTATAGTGTCTTTGGCACAAAAATTAGTGAATTCAATGCCACAAATCATAGGAGTGCACATTAAAAGCCAAAGTTAGCCCTATTAAATATTAATTGTTATCGAATGTCAATATTAATAGAAATTTCATCAAGTGTAGGAATACTTTTGACTCATGATATTCTTGTTTTTAAATTATTCTTCATGTGTTATTTTGTAAAATGTTCTATAAATACAAAAATATATTTTTAAACAAAAGTGTTGAGGTATACATTAAATGATCTTGTTTTAAATAAATCCTATTAAATAATACTAATATTTGTTATTTCTTTTGATGTATAACAGGTGTAGGATTACTTTTGACAGTGATAGTAGCTATTTTAAGAAAATAAAATATATAAAACTTATTTAACAGGATAAAGAAGAAGAATTTAAGAAGAAACCACCAGTTAATTTTGTGTTCTAAACACAATTTTCTTTTAAAATTATTCATTTTTTTTTTTTTTTTTTTTTTTTAATGAACTTATTTCATACCCTATTTATTTTTATTATTTTTATTTATTTTTTTAATATTGTTCTTTTAAATTTGTTACTTCATGAACAATATAATATTAAGATTCTCATTAAATTCACATAGTTGCAACATGTATAAAACATGATGTGTTATTATCAAATACACCCCTTCCATAAGTGGAAAAAAAAAAAAATTAAATAGTAGTTTGTTGAGATTAATTTGATATAATTGAAAAATATTGTTTGCAAGCAATTACATTTCATAGAAAGTAAGAAAAGCACAGCTGGTGTTCAGACTAAAGCTTTGTCCAATAATATTCTTGAATTGTTAAGATTTGAAAAACCAATTTTAACATGTTAATTTTTCAAATTAAAACTAATAGCCGGTATGTTTGTATTTGTATGTCCATCTTTATCATCTCTATACATTGTTTAATCATTGATTTCAGTTGTGTTTCCAACTTGTGGCTATGTTTCGTGTTATATTGTTTCATTAAATATTAGAGCTGACTTAATTACAAATAGATTTCAACTAAATTTTACAGGCTGGATTGCAACAATATAAATTATCTAATTATCCTCTGATTTTATTAGATTTTCTTTCATGCAAGGGAGTAAATTATGGTAAGGGTGAACTTTTTTTGCCTTTCGGCATTTTAAGATTTGTCTTCTACTCAGCCATCTCTGGAGGGTCCTTGGTCCTTTGAAGTACTCCTATATGTCGAGTGTAGAGCAAGCACTCTTCCGGCTATGGTGGTCATCAGGTCAGTCTGTAGGGTGTGAACTCCTTCCCTCGGCGAGTACGTCCGCTACGAGGATTGTGCCTTAGCACCTCCCAGTCCTGGGAGGCGTGGCTATGTCCCTGAAGAGAGGGTTGGCGCAGTAGCTCAGCCCAACTTGACGTGCCGGTGACCAATAAAACCCGGGATCATAGGCATCTCCTCCATCACCTCCTATCCTCTCCAGCACTTGCCCTCCGTCTCAAACTTTGCATCTATAAAAGCATGTTGAGACCTGCCCTCCTGTACGGTGCCCTCTTCTCACCCGCCTTTCAGACGGAACTAGACGGCACCTGCAGCGGTTCCAGGACCCCATGCTGAAGAAGATGGCAAAGTCTACATCGCTGAAGAAGAAGAAGCCAGAAGACCTTCACGAGATCTTCGATCTTCCGACCATCCCGGAGTTCATCCAACGCCAGCATGTCGTGTTTCTGGACTCTCTGCAGTTCCTAACGAACCCCTGTTCAGAACCTTGACACCAGTGCCACTCCCGGTCCGCTGGCAACATACACCAACGGACCAATCAGAGCCCACTGAAGCAACGGGCCAGTCAGATTCCACTGGCCACTGGTCAGAAATGTGACCACAAGGACATTTAACTTTTCTAGATATATAAATAGTAGATTGTAAGTATTAAAAAAAAAAAAAAAAAAATGATTAGTTTTTAAGTTTAACAACAAGATTTAGGTGAGCCCCATCACCTAAATATTATAAGCTTTCTGAAACCCACACCCCAAGATTTCAAAAACCTCCTGTTGGCCTTACAGTGTACCCTGTACAGAAAAAGGCCAAACATCCATAGAAATCCCATCCAACTTAAGATTCATCCAATAGGGGCTTGGAAAAAAAAAAAAAAAAAATCTCCTCAGCTCTTCGAAGCCCTCTCTAGGCGGACGGCGCGGACGATTCGCCGAAGGACGACGTTCTGGATTGTCTGGAGGGCGCGGAGTGTACTTTTGTACAAATGATGCAGCAGTGGAGGAGGGTGGGTCGGATGATGGATTTATATATTTGGAGTTTTAGTCTGAGCGATATCTGAGGAGAGGTTAGGAGGTGATAGAGGCGGTATGTCTGGGCCCTGGCCAGGTTGATCGTGCTTCTGACATGGGTCGAGAAGATGAGGTGCCTATCGAGACTGACGCCTAGGTATAATATAGACCTTGAGATGGGCTGCTCAGTACCGTTGACTGTAAAGCTCTTCAGCAGATTTTGAGACTTGTCGCGTTTAAAGAACGACATCACTATGGCGTCATTCTGGGTTCACCTTGATGGCTTTTTTTTGCACCGTGTTCAATAGGCAGGCGTGGGTGTTTTACGGAATTCAATCAAAATTTGATATATAGGATCTAATAGCAAATTTAACCAGCTTTAAGGTTTAAAAAAGAAATTTGAGAATCGACAAAATGTTTAGAGAAAATGTATAAAGAGAAAATGTATCAAGAAAAAACTTGGATTTTATAAGAGTTTACAGTTTTTAGTGTGCTGACATGGGTATTACATAGAGGTAATTAAAATTTGATATCAGACAAATAGTTTTGGAGTTACAGTCAAAAGAGTACAAAAAACGTATGTTCGCAGAAAAGTGCGACTTAGGGCAAGTTACTCGCTTTCTCAGCGCTCAGCTCTAAAAACGTTTAATCTTACAGAAAAGTGCAACGGAATTTTTTTGTAGATAATTGCATGGTGAACAATTTTCGTTACGACTTCAATTGACCTCCGTGCTACAGGTCACAAGATTTTTACGGAAAATTTTTTTCGGGACTTTTTGATCATTATAACTTTTTTAGCCGGCACGATATCAATGTCGATTTTTTACTTATTCGTTAAAATGTCGTGATAAAGGTGTAAACAATCAACAGCTCACTAGGAATTTTTCCTGAGTTAAAACCTAAAGTGACTGGACTATATAAGTTTATTAAAGATGATATAAAGATCGATAGGCCTTTGTTTCTTTATTCTCTTCTCATTTCCAGTTGTTATGCGATTATTATTTCATATCTGGTTGGTAGCGGCATGTATTATTCATTACCTACAATGATACAAAATGGAAAACTTTTCTTCTTTTTAGTAATTATTCTTGCCTTTTCATTTCAAATGATAACGTTAATTATATTATTATACTGTTCTTATTTAAAACGAAAGGTATTTTATGAAACTATTCAATCCTTGAATAGGTTAGAATCAATCTTCAGTAAACTAGAGAGAAATACGAATAACAGACCAATAGGAAATTGGATTTTATTAAAAACGTTGTTTTTTTTTTCCTCTCGTGTCTGCTGCTTTTTACTGTTTCTATAACGCAGAAGGCAACATATCTTTTTTGGGATTACTATACCCTTTGCGAATCGTAGTGGTCACTTTGTGCTGTGAACAGTTCAATTTTTTGGTCAACATTATTGGCTACTTTTTTGAATCATGCTCAAAATACCTCTCGAGAATTAAGCACCCCATGTCATCCAGTTTTAGTTTAGATGCGGTGGTAAATTCTGTAGGACATTTGTTATCGACTTCGGATAACATCAACGCCATTTATTCCAAACAGCTGCTTTATATGATCTTCACTTGTTTCTTCACTGGAACGATTCATATGTATTATGCCTTCATCAGTGCTACGACGAGTGATGCATCGAAACGATTGCTGATGCCAGGAGATATTTCAATGGCTATTTGTCACTTCTTCCAAGTCTGGAGCCTGGCACATTCTGCAGCACAAGCTAATCACAAGGTATGTATTTTTTGTGGGATTTTACTAATGCTTTATCAAGATTGGGTCCAATCGTTTAATAAAGTTAGTATCATGTACACACTTTTTTTTTTTTTTGTTTCATCGTTATAAGTTTTATTTTTTAACCCCCCCCCCTGCTCATAGGGTCGCTGACAGGGGAGAGGAGTAAAATCCCAGGCTCGGGCTAAGGTGGCCACTGCAAGGAGTACGGGGTCTAGAGTCAGTGAGAATAGAATAGAGCTGCCTTCGGCTGGGGCGGGATGTGTCTCTTAAGGTGAATACAGACTACTCTGACGTAACGAGGGCTCCTGTCATAATATGTGGGATATAAAAATGTAACACAGGGTTTTGGGCGGTTACGTTCATATTGGGCTGACTTGACATGGGGACACATGGGATGATGCAATCTGACGCAATACGCCATCGGACGCGTGGGAAGAATACCAAAAGTTCTAGATTTTCGTCAGATGTGGGAAGGCGTCAGAAGAGTCAAGTGATGACAATCTCCATCATCATGGCCAAAAGGCTACAATTACTATTAGCCAATGTCACAATTCTAATTTTATAAAAAAAAACAAAAAAACATTACTTGAGTAAAGGAATAAATAAAGTGTCTTAGATTATGCCATAACCTATACTTCTATCGATATTATTTCAGTTTTTTTTTTGTTTTTTTTCAGTCCAGTGAATTCAACAATGTGTTCTACCGATTTATAATCGAGGATAAGACAAACAGAATTCTAGATAACGTGAGTTTTGACTTCATCTACATTTTATCTATCCTATTATATAAAATGACAAGCAATTTTTCGTTTGTGATCACTAACCTCGAAACCTACTGAACCTATCTCTACCAAATTTTAACCACATCTTCCTTGTTTGTCCCAGGAAGGTTTAGCAATGATAAAATCTACTGGTTTCCAATTAATTTGTTATATAAAAAAAGCGATAATATGTGAATAATTGTAATGTTTAAAAATTGACCGATAGGTGGCGAGCACCATTCTGGTTACAAAGGTATGGTGTTATATAGAGGTTGAAATTTATAAGAACATTCACTTATATTCAGTTAAATTACTAATAAAGATTTAAATATGTAGTGCAATATGTGGATCCCAGTGAAAACATCCCAAAAAACATAGTTCATGGAAAGTTTAACAATAGTAAAATTTACTATGATAATAATTAAAATGTATACTTTTGAGTGACAGAAACGAGGTTTGCTTCACTGTCATATACATTTATGGTTAGAAATTCAAGTCCAAACCAGATGAGATCAACAATATTTTTTTTCTATAAATAGTATTATAGACCTAAAAGAACATAGTTAGTGAAAAGGAAAAGAAAAAGGAGCGGTTGTTATCAATTCTGAAGAAAAAGAAAGTTCTTTTTGTCATATCTTTTTGATGTGTTTTTCTTCCAGTCCTGATGAAGACTTACAGTGTAGGCCAAAACATCGGCATGATATATTAAAATTTATATTTTAATTGTTTGACTGCATAACTCAACTACCTATGTTTCAATAGTTATTTTATTATTATTATAAAATAAGAGTACATTTAATAAATTTATAAATAATAATATTTAAAAAAATATTACTATAATCATTAATGCTCGTTCAATAATTTACAGACCAAACTAATTCTGTACGTTTCGATGAAAAAAGATTTGGTGTTCACCGCTTGCTGATTCTTCAACCTGGACTACAGTTTGGTGTTTTCGGTTGGTACTGCCATCTTGTTATCTAGTTACTCACAGCTTGGAGATTACAAAATAATTTTATCTTTATCAATAATACATCCTGCCCCTGGTGACACAAAGTCCTCTCCACTCTATTGCTGTCTCATCTTTTTGACTTCTATCTATCGTGTTAGGAAATTTTCTTTAAGTAGTAGCATTTAGGTTATTTGGGAATAAAACCATCTATTAATACTTTTGGGAAATCCTTGTTATTTTAATTTGAATAATATGAATCTATGGATTACATTACAGTTGCCCTACTCATGGGTCAATATGATAATAATATGAATAAGGCAATAATATGAATCTATGGATTATATTACAGTTGCCCTACTCATGGATCAGCACACAATATCACTCTTTACAATATATTGTAGTGATATTTCGGAGTCGAGATAAATTGTATGTAAAATGATTTAAGTTTGAATTTGGCGCCAGCAAGAGTTCGTCGCCGATCTAATTATTACGTAATTTTTGTTATAAATTTGAAATAAGGTATGTAAAATATTAAATAAAATTTCTAAATGATTTTGTAAATGTGAAAATTATGTTCTATTGTATTTTAAGTGATAAGACGCAGTAAAGACGAAGGCCGTGAAGGTCTAGATGGTGTCCATAATGGTTTTTGGGCGAGCAGTTCCTGTGTTGAGACCTTCTTCTTGTCCGGATGCTCGAGTTGCCAACATCTCCATATTATGTTAGTGATTTTTCGTTAGTCACTTGTGTGAAAATTTAATAAATTACTTTAAGATTATAGTTATGTGATGAGTGTTTCAATAGACTAATGAAGAAATGTTAGAAGGAAGTTGGAACATGAGGGAGAAGTTGATGAACAAATTGAATTATGAAGATATATAATTGTGTTGAAGATGGAGGGATATTAATTAATAATATGTCAAATGCTATATATAATCTGGAATAAAATGTTTTTATTTGTTTTGTTCATAAAATATATTCTTGAGTCAGAATCACAATCTTAGAAAAGCTCAACCCTGGATATTCCCTCAAAATATAAATTAAATAAAGAAAGATAACTTTAAAATAAAAAAAATATTTTGACAATTAATTAGCAACTAATTAAAAAACTAATCAACTCTATAATAATTAAGAATTTACTTTTACTAAAATTTTAATTAAAAAGAACATTACAATATCTTACTTATTTTAGTGCTGAGGACAAATTTTAAGCCGAAATTGCATGCTCCATGTCTTCCTGGCCTTTTATCTTCCTTCCAGACCATGCTATTCTCCCTACTTCTCCTAATTCAAAAATAACTCATCCTGCAGTCGTTGGGTGGAAATCAGGGACCAGCAATCGGGAGCCTATTGATAACTAGGTATGTTGAGAGGAGAGATTATCTCCAACCTCCCTAGAACAATGTTAGCAAAGTAATCATATAAGGAAGGATTAAACAGAGAGGGAGAGAGTGTATTTAAAAAAAAACTAATCAATTTCCATAAGGACAACAATTATTTTGTCGGGAAGGAGAGGTCGTGGATATACTTCGACCTTCAAAAATCGTTTGATCCTGGCAGATCTGAAACTAGCATCCTTCATTTTGAGGTGTTCGTTATCAAAACCAGCTCAATCCATTTATATAAATTTGAAAGAAAGACAAAAAACATTTTGTTTTGACAATCTTTGGTGTACGATTCCAAATCGTTATTCTAATTTAAATTCAGTAGTTTCTATTTATTTATAAACAAAAATAATTTGGATTGAGGTGGTTTTGAAATTTTTAAAATTTTCATCCTTCTCAGATTTCAATTGTATTGCTTTTTTTTTCTGCCATGCATTAGACAGCAAAATCAAAATGGTGAGTTGATTAATCGATTTATCATATTAATGTTGATAATTTATTGTTCATCCTAATTTATGGAAATAAATTGAAAATACTTAAATAAATTAACAAAAATTACAACATTTAGAACAATCTAAAAAAAAAAAAAAAAATACTCTTGGTTGTAGTAATGTATAATTACTATATATTCAATTAAACAATAAACCTATTCTAAATTCTAACAGGTTAAAATGTCTCTTATAAACCTAAACGAAAAAAATGGAAGATAGTAAAATAACTAGATAAATGCTTTTTCATTAAAGTTCACTTCAGCAACACATTCTTCTTCTGTATTATTATCTTGTTGGATAACCTTCCCCACTACGTTTTTATATTTGAGAGATTCAATGTCCATCTACTGATCTCCGAAATGCTTAGTGAGCAAATTGTTCACGCCATTCATCTTTGCTGAAGCTTGGATTAGTATGAATTTGAAAAAAGTTCAGTTCTGAAAGACTAGTGACATGAAAATATAATGGTAATAGTGATGTGACCAAGAACTATTAAATAACCATAATACAGAAATTATTTTTTTTAAATACAGGAATTGAGCTAGTTTTGATGATAGATGTTTTATACAAAGGCCGAATAGTTATTGATTCTTTTTTTTCATGTTTCAGGTCATCGCTTCAGCAGCTACTTACTTTGTCGTTATGATCCAGTTCGGCTTCACCTGGGAAGGTAGACCTGGATCAGGCGTCACGAGCGGTCGTCACTGCATGTGATAGTCCAACCACCACTCACTTTCCCTGCTTAGCACTAATTCAAATCTTTATTAAGAAGTTCATTACACATAATTCTTAATTTATATATATCATGCAATATGCAATTCCTTTTTAAAAATCATAAATGTATATCCAACAAAGTAAGGCCACTGTGTTTTGGAGAGGCGTGGAGAGATGCTGCCAACCCCTACCTCATAGGTCCTAGGCTTTTCCACTTTACAACTACCTAAATCTTAGATTTCTCAGATTTGATGTTAATGTTAGGGTTACCTATTAAATAATTCATGTTGGTTAAATTAAGAAATAGTTAGAAAATATCGATGTTTTCTTTTCACTAAATACAAATGGTAATGATCACAAACATCGATGCTTTCCAGGAATTCCTTAAATACCCTCAACAAACATAAATTATTTAAGAGGTAACCCTCCAATAATAAGTCTACAACCAAACATAAAACATCGATGTTTTCATATTTGTTTGAATGTTAACCCTATAAATGTCATAACTCTAGTTGCATTAAATATGAGAACTTGGTTTAACATTGATTTAACTAATATAAATTATTTCTGCTTAATATGCATATGAAAAACATCGACGTTTTAAAACAGGTTGTTTGGCTTATTTTACTAAAGTTACCAACATCGAAATATTGATGTTGTCTTTCGATGTCTTATCCTTATACTCAAGTAATAGAAGCGGCAACAGTGGACCTAGTCATTCGTTCAGGCCGGATACGCCCTACCCCCGCTACTTTGGGCCATTTGCCTTCCCTAATCTCCCGTACTATAATGTGAATTAGGAACGAGTTTTTGTTACCCTCTGGTGGTCTCGTGCTCATACTTTCAGTCATACACTCTTACTTATTTTATTCACCATCCCACTTCCTCTATCTCCTGCAATATTCTGATACACCTCCATCAAACGTACTCTATCCCTTCTAAATCAAACTGTTTCCGACCTTCATGCTCCTTTCTCACAATTGCATCGCTCCTACCAACATTCTTGCATGCTACTCTAGGATTCTCTCAATCCAAAAATCATCGATTTTATATAGGCATGTATGAAGCTCTTCTAGGGTAAACCAGACAGTTATTGACACTCTATCTTAAAAATTAGAAAAAAAAAACTACAAAAAACCACAAAATTCCTTTTAAATCCTAGAATCCTGGAAATTATCAGTAGTTAAGATGATTCCAAAACCCAAAAAGGCACCCGAGTTCCCATCCTCATACCTCCTATTTCATTTTTGCCAATCATGGGCACAATCCTAGAAAAACCAATTTTAAAACGCTTGTATTCTATCTTAGATTCCCATCATGTAATCCCAGATCACCAGTTTGGATTCCGAACATCACACGCCACAATCCAGCAATGTCATCGTGTGGTGGACATTGTATCCTCTTCATTGGAGCACGGAATGTACTGTATGGGAGCCTTTCTCTACGTGCAATAATCTTTGAGTCTGACACCCAGGACCAAGTATCCTAGGTCCCATCCTCTACACGGTGTATACAGCTGACATCCCAACTCATCCTACCACTGTCCTCACCACTTACGCTGATGAGACATGTGTGTTATCAGTAAACAATGATCCCTTCATTGCCTCTCAAACCCTCCAATCCCATATCCTAAACCTTCAAGAATGGAGAATCAAAATAAATCCAAACAAATCCCACCAAATAACGTTTACCCTACGACTTCCTGTCCTACATTATCCTTTAATGATATTCCACTAATCCCTGTTTTTCAACAGATCCGTTACATAGGGCTCCACTTGGACAAACGTCTTAATTGGAATCCACATACAAGACTAAATCAACAAGGAACTGCGCGTCATTTCAGACTACTTCAACATTTACTAGACAAACGTTCAAAGCTCCCAATTAATTACAAAAGACTCATAGGCATGACTGTGATTAGACCAATTTGGACGTTCGAAGTTGAGCTTTGGGGCTCCACTAAACCATCCAATTCATCTCGTATTCAATCCTTACAATCCAAAATCCTCAGTGCTCCTTACTTTGTCACCAATAAACTTATCCATAAAGATCTTAATGTTCCATATGTTGCTGATTTAGCCCACACCAGATACCTATCCTTTCATAGTAAGTAGTTTCAATTTTGTGCGCATTTTAAAAGATATCCTTTATTTATATTAATTTTACATTACTTATTGTCGCTGTCTAGTAAAATACATTCTAGGAATAATGTTTGGCATGAACTTTCTTACTTAGCTTAAAGTATAGTAATTAAGGAATTATGTCCGCGAATTTCAACTTTATTGGACTGTTCTTTCTATACTTTTAATATGAATATTTCCTTAACGGTGTTAATAACTGTCTGGTTTACCCTACTCATTGTTGTTATAGATTTCATTTAAAAAGGTTACAAAAAAAAAAAATAATAATAATAATAAATTTCTCTCTTCTATAATCCTAGACATTTTTTTTTTTTTTTTCAAATCCTTCATCCTATCAATCATATAATCCCAATTCATTAGTTTGAATTAAAATCTCACACTCCATTATTTTGTAGAGTGCGTAGTCCCATCTAGATTTGTGAGCTAAAGGTACTCAACGAAATGCTTCCTACACATAGAACAGGCTTTAGATTGATTCTAATACTTTAAATTACATAAAAAAACACTGGGAATTTTTACCTTTTGTATACTTCCTTACAAAGTTAACTCTTATTTAGTTATGCATATTGTAGAGAGCAGAGTTGACCTTTGTGGTTGAAGGCAGTTACCTCTTTTATGATTAAATAGCATATAAAACTTTCAGCATCTTGTTTGTTTGTTGTCTAAACCTCTTTACATTTATTGAAATGTTCGATTTGTTGCATTATTCGATTTAATTTTCATACTAATATATTGAATTGATTAGCGTGATATATATGGTGGAATATCCAGAAACCTTCGCTGTTGTGATCGAAACCACTTCAAAAAGAATTTTTATTGATATTTATTTATTTATTTATCTTCCCATAGACAAAATATCCGGAGCTAAATACGTATAACGCCGGTCAGCCTAATGGAGGCAAGTCGCACCGACTGGGTGTAGGCGTGATAGGTATCATGTCCGTTAGTGGGCTGCTCTGCGCCATGATAAGAGATTCGGAAAACGATAAGTTTTCCTTGTCATTACCGTCTCAACCGCCGTCGAGTAACATGTGGTTTTTCTTCTACGAGTTTTCAAGTCGTGATTCGATGCGGGACGAGTTCGATGGTTTGGTGGATCTCCTCAACTTTATACCGTTTGATGATGGTCATATAGATGAGTTTTTCTGTATTGAATCGGGAAATTGAAACGTTTGTCGAGTAAGCGTTGTAACAGTCAAATTCGACGTGCAGCTTCTTGTCTTTTCAATTTTGTATGAGGGTTCCAGGTAAGTATCTTGTTCAGATGAAATCCAAGGTACCGTATTTGTTCCACATTATTTAGTGGTACTCCATTAAATGATATAGGAGGACAGGATGAGGTAGGTTTTTGAAGCAGGGTAAAGGTTATTTGCTGGATTTTTTCTTAATTCTCAAGTTATGACACCACCCTTTAAGGGAAGTGATATGTGACTGGAGAGTCTGGGGATGCAGCAAATGGATCATCATTGAATGATAACACACTAGTGTTATCAGCATAGGTTCTGAGCATAGTATTAGGATGAGTTGGGATATCAGCTGTACACAGTATAAAGAATAGGACCCAGGATACTATCTTGAGGAATCAATTGAGGTACGCATGATGATATAGAAGGATCAATACAATTAGGATTGATGAATTAAATGCGACTTCTATTGAGATTATTTTATTTGAAAACCAGTTTCGAATGCTAAACATTCATCTTCAGTTCTTCGAGGTAACTAAAACACTTTTGTGTTTTAGTGTGAAAAGTGTTTTAGTTACCTCGAAGAACTGAAGATGAATGTTTAGAATTCGAAACTAGTTTTCAAATAAAATAATCTCAATAGAAGTGCCATTTAAGTCATCAATCCTAATTGTATTGATCCTTCTATATCATCATGCGTACCTCAATTGATCAATCCTAATTATCTTGAGGAATGCCAGCGGTCCGAGGAAAGTTGGATGAATGTGTAGAATTGTGGTTAACTTTAAATACTCTACCAGAAAGATAGGAATGAAAGATGAGAAAATATATAAATGGAAGGAATTGGCGAAGTTTATGAAGCATTCCTGTTTGCCATACTCGGTCGAAGGCCTGTTCAAGGAAGACACCCGTGCAGTACATATTGCGCTCCAATGCAGAAGAGATAACATCCACCACACGATGGAACTGCTGGGTAGTGGTTTGAAAGTGACGAAATCCAAACTGGTGAACAAGAATAATGTGATAGGAATAAAGAAAGGAATAAAGGCGTTTCAAAAGGAGAATTTCAAGGATTTTACCCTTGATAGGTAGGTGAGAAATAATTCTGTATGAGGAAGGATTTTATTATATCTGAAGGGTGGGATAGGCTTTAGGAGGAATGGCTATTTGTAAAGGAATCACCAGTTCTGCTTCAATACATTCTACATTGTTAGGATTTAGAATATCAGAACGAGGTTTAAAAATATTGTATAATTGTTCACCAAATACCTGCGATTTCTCTGCATCAGATTTGGTCCAGGTTTGAACAAGAGTAAGAAGAGGATAACTGTAGGATTTAAATTTTAATAGTCTCTTGGTAGTGTTCCATAATGATTTATCGGAAACAGTTAGTAGTTCAGTTTGTTTTTGTAAATTTTCAAATTTTAGTCTTTTAAGTTTTTTAGCCAATTTATTATTATGTGAAATGGATATCGAATTCTAAGCCATTAGGCCCTAGCTCGATGTTTTTGTACTAATAAAACGCGATTGAATTGTGGTAATATCATACCTTCTTAGATTTTAATTCTATATTTTGAAATGTTTTCAGTTATCCAGGTTTTATTGATGTAGTGTTGTGTATTACCGTTAGACTTGTAGTAATATATACTGGTAATCGATACTGCGATTACCTTTTCTTTGTGGTTATCTATTGTGTTGAATAAAAGTTCTGTTATGGTTAGATTGTGTATAATTCATCCCAGTTCTATTACATATCAGAAGTATATGATAATTGGCGACGAGGATTTAAACCTATTTTCGTCAGACATTCAAGAGTCACAGAATGTTTTCTAAGCCCCAGTCACGTAAGTCATCATATCAACTCAGCTAACCTATATGAGCAATATTCTCACTGTCTTGTCACTTAACTTTTCGCCCATTTCTCTTGCCGATTGTCACTAACAATGGATGAAAAACAGTTTAATTAATTCCTCACTACATTCACAGCAGCTCTCTCAGCTAGTCAAACTCAGTTAGTCAAAGACATTTTACCAAATACATCAACGGACATCGCGCCTTTTGAGGGTTTTGATGCGAAAAAGGAGAAGTTTACTAATTACCTAGAACGCTTTGACAATTATTTGACGGTGAAAAACGTGAATGATACTGCAAAGAAAGCACAGTTATTGTGTGCTTCAGTAGGGTCTGCTCATTACAACAATTTGTCCACCTTTTCGGGTCCCCAAAAGCCACTAAAAGACCTATCTAATGACGATCTCAGGAAGGCTTTCACACAAATGCTTTCCTCATCAAAAAATGTAGTTGTCTCTCAGCATTATTTTTTATCATCATATCAGGAGGACTCACAAACAATCCCAGAATATGTTGCAACTTTACAACGTAACCTCACTGATTGTGACTTCTTTGTGAGTTGCTCATGCAAAAAGAAGGTTTCTGTCGCAGATATCTTTTTACGTGCACAATTTATCAGGGGTATAAAAGACAATTGGATTAGGGAAAAACTTTTGCAATCTGATAATACGAAATTTGATGACATTGTAGCCAAGGCTGTAGCTTTAGAAGCATCTCGTATTCAAAGCCATGAATTGATGAACCAATCCAGTTCTAACTCATCTTATCAGACTGCCTCCACTAACAAAGTGTCACAATTAGAAAACCCTTGTCGTGATAATCAACCCAGTAGGCATTCGAGAAACAAAAGTCCTTCATCAAAATTGTTTCAGTACAGAAATCGTTCTCAGCCCCGTTCAAAGACCAACATTGACTTTCGAGCCTTAGGCATTCATGACCTTTGCTTCAAGTGTGGACGGTCATCTCACCGCGAATGCCGTACACCTAGGTCCTCCCTCCATTGCAGAGCTTGTGGAAAGACAGGGCACATTCAAAAAGCCTGCATTACAACACTAACTAAGAACAGCATTGACAGTAAGCAGATAGATGAATTATCTAGCTCTGACTCTGAACATATCTATAGAGTTAGTTACCTTGAACTTGTTCATTTTCACACAAATGTGAATCTTGTTGACCTATATGAAGTAAATGCATGTTCAGGTAAATATATTATTTCAATTTCAATCAATGGTAGACCTCAGATAATGGAGGTTGACTCCGGGTGCTCGTTTTTCAATTATGCCAAAAGACAGATTTGATGCTCTAAACCTTGGAATTGACTTACTTTCTTCCAACATACGTTTTCGTACTTTTTCAAACAATATTGTCACATGTAATAGCAAAGCGAAAGTAACTATCACACACAAAGACAAATCTATTCTCAGTGATTTATACATTGTTCCAGTCGGCCATGATGCCCTGATAGGCCGTGATTGGATAAGAGGCCTGGGGTTGGAACTGAAACAAATTGATATCGATATGTCTCTTCAGCTTTCATACCGACCAGAGACAAATATCCTCTCTCTCACCACCGATGAGATTATTCAGGAATTTCCCTCAATTTTTGAAGAAAGAATTGGCTGTATACCCAACCTCAAGGTATCCTTGAATCTGCGAGACAACGTCAAACCAATTTTTACACGAGAGAGAGTAGTCCCATTTGCTCTCAGAGAACGAGTCAACAAGGAACTGGACGCACTTGAAAAGGAGGGGATTATTACACCAGTAGCCACAAGTGATTGGGGCTCTCCCTTGGTCGTTATTCCAAAATCCGACTCAGGAGTTCGTTTATGTGTCGACTACAAGTGCGGAGTAAACGAGAGACTCGTGTCTGACAACTTTCCAAAACGGAGAATTGACGATGTTCTCAGTAGCTTACGGAATTCTAAATTTTTCTGCAAAATTGATCTGTATAAGGTCTATTTACATCTCCAAGTAGATGAAAACAGCAGTGCCATCCAAACTATCTCCACACATCGAGGAACATATCGTATGCATAGACTCAGTTTTGGAATTCGCACTGCTCCAGGTGCTTTCAAAAGAATAATGTCTCAAATTCTTCAGGGTTTACCAAAATATTTTAACGACATCATTTGTCATGGCACAAAATGGGAGGAATGCGCACAAAATCTACGTCTCTGCTTGCAAAGATTGTCAAAGTATGATCTTCATGTCAACAAAAAGAAATGCGCATTTTTTCAAACTAGCATCGAATATCTTGGCCATATTGTTGAACATAATAAAATTCGGAAATCACCAGAGAAAATCCAAGCTGTAAGTGAGATGCCACGTCCACAAAATGTGGATGACGTTCGTCGTTTTGTGGGCATGTTGTCTTATTATTCGCGCTTCATTCCTGATTATTCGACATTGTCATATCCTCTTCGTAGGCTCCTTTGCGAGAACCAGATTTTCCAGTGGACTTCCGAGTGCGAGTCTGCTTTTCTCAAACTGAAGTCAGAAATGTGTAGTGATCGTGTACTGGTGCCCTATGACCCAACCCTGCCAATTGTTTTGACTTCAGATGCTAGTCCAGTTGGCATAGCAGCTGTTTTAAGCCACATCGCTGAAGGAATTGAGCGACCCATTGCTTACATCTCCAGATCTCTATCCTCATCAGAAAAAAATTACAGCCAACTTGATCGCGAGGCCCTTGCCATTGTTTTTGCTGTAACAAAGTTTTATAATTACATTTATGGAAGACGTTTCATCCTAGTCACTGACAATGAACCACTGACCAGAATCTTTGGTCACAACCGATCACTCCCTCAAATGACATCTGCACGCCTACTGAGATATGCCTCATTTCTTGCAGGATTTGATTATTCAGTCAAATTTAAGAAAGGAATTGACAATGAAAATGTTGACTGTTTGTCTCGAGCACCCATTTTATCCAATCAACAATCTTTTGATGTTAAGATTAATGAAGAGGTTCATTTAATACAATTTGAAGCACTACTTCAGATATCAAATGTGGAAATCACAGCTGAAACCATAGCCCAAGAAACCAGAAAAGACCCAGAACTTCAGGCTATAATTCAACATCTATTGTCTCGTTGTGAAGATTCGCCCTACACTATTTCAAATGGCTTATTGTTTCGACAAGACCGGGTAGTCATCCCAAAAAGCCTCAGACCCGCTATACTGAGCCAGCTGCATGCCACCCATATTAGGATCATGCGAATGAAACAACTGGCAAGTCGTTACATCTATTGGGAAGGCGTAGATAGAGAAATAGAACATCTAGTTAAAGCCTGTCAGGATTGTGCACTACTGCAGAAAAACCCTCCAAAAGTCGTCACTTATCCATGGAATGAACCTGCGAATAATTGGGAACGCATCCACATTGACTACGCAGGACCCTTTGAGAATCACCACTTCCTCATATGTATTGGCGCTAAATCAAAATGGCCGGAGATTCGGATTTCCTGAGAAGCACCAACATCCTCTTCTACTATCTCACTGCTTGAAGATATATTCTCATACCATGGGTATCCATCAATCATTGTATCAGATAATGCTACAACCTTAACATCGCAAGAGTTTCAGAAATTCTGTTCCAGCCGAGGGATAAGTCAGAAGCTTATAGCACCGGGTCACCCAGCTACAAATGGCCAGGCTGAGCGTTTTGTGCAAATCTTTAAACACCGAATGAAGGCATCTGTACATGAAAAAGGAACGCTGGCAGAACGTGTGCAAAGAATTTTGTTCCATTACCGTGCTTCCCCTCGTGGGAATGGAGTATCACCAGCGGAAGCATACTTGAGCCGCAAGATGAGACTTCAATTGGATGCTATTTTCCCCAAACAGAAGGAAAGGCCTCATCCCAGGGACAAGCTGGTTCGATCACTTCAAAAGGGGGAGAGGATTCAAGCAAAGATGTTCCAGAACAACTCTGAAATATGGCAATTTGGCATAGTGAAACGTCAATTGGGATCACGACACTATCTTGTGAAATTGGATTCTAGGCGTATCTTGAAACGACATATAAACCAGCTCAATTCCACCAGGGTGCCATCAGCTCAATCAATGACCTGTACCCATAAAAGAGATCTGGGAGAAAAGTCAGTGATTATTAATGCTCCAATCATGCACAAGCAAAACCCAGTGTCAGAACACTGCCAGCCAGAAGGAACACCTAGTAACCCGAATGAGGCCCCCATCTACTGAAACCACTGTACCTTCAACAAGTTCTTCAGGAAAAGAAGACGCAAATTGTCGTCCGATCCGATGCCGAAGACCACCATCATATCTTAAAGATTATGAGCACTTATATTTCAATATGTTTTGTATGTTAGATTTTCATGTTTCATATTTTTGTCAAAATTCAAATTTTCAAAATCAATAATTTTAGTCCCTGTCATATAAGTGGGGGAGACACTGTTGTGTATTACCGTTAGACTTGTAGTAATATATACTGGTAATCGATACTGCGATTACCTTTTCTTTGTGGTTATCTATTGTGTTGAATAAAAGTTCTGTTATGGTTACATTGTGTATAATTCATCCCAGTTCTATTACATATCAGAAGTATATGATATGTAGTAAGATGTTTTTACGCAGCATTGATTTGTTGACTAGTTTTTAAGTAAATATGGTTCTCTAAAGCCGAACGGAATTCGTTCCAGTCCACTCGTCCAGTCATTAAGGGTGGAGGAGAAGGTTTGATAATAGGAGTAGAATGTAAAGTAAGCAAAACTGGGCTATGATCTGAGGAAAGGTCATCTAAGGAATCTATTGTAGTTTGAGAGGTGACGAATACGTCAAGAATATCTTGGAGATACTGAAGATATGCAACAGAGAAATTCAGAAATACTTTAGACGTTACGTGACGTGTCGTTTAGTTACGGTCATCTTGTCTGGACTCAATAATATATTTCATTAAATTCTAATGACTTTTTTTTTCTCTTTTTTAGGAAAATTATTGAAAATAATTAATTCATCATATTGACCTTGTCATTAAATGAAGGAGAAAATTATCCTAATTTTTCGAAATATATAGTTTTGAAGCTGGCATTTTAAATGACTTTTCCTTAATACCATTGCTCCAAGACACACATTAACTAATAATTGACTCGAGTAACAATATCGAAACAGCGATTTCGATCATGCCAAAATCTCTAAAATATAAACATCAGAAAATCTTAATTGATTTTGAGACTCATTTGTCGAAATCCTGCTAAGGAGAGAATTCAAAGAAAAAGCGAATCCAGTATGGCTACTCTCAATTCTCTTATTTACAGTACGAACTTTATCGTCACACATATTGAGGATACGGTTCTATAGAATCGTTGTTTGAGATCAATACTAGTTAACGACAATAAGAAAATAATTATCTGAATGGCATTATTTTTAATAGAATGGGATTTCAATATAGATAGTGGCTCAGAAACATGTAATGCCTCTATTTTATAGTGTCAGATTAGGTGGCCGACAGAGTGGGACAGGTTCTGGTCCAAGCTGTCAGCTATAGGTAAACATGTCCCTCCGGCTGTGACGATATTGGGCGATCTATATCTCGTCATTAGGCCTTTCTACTCCAGACCCGAGGCAGTGAGGATGTCCCGCCCGATCAGCAAGGTCATAGGGTCCAATCCTATCTTCAGGGCTTCCTCACTCTTAGGAATATTTCCTTTCAGGTTAATTGGAGATGAGCTCAAGATGGAGAGCTCTCTGTTTTTGTATTCTCTTGGGATTTCCATTTGCTTTAGTATTGGGTATATATTTTTTGTTGTAATCCCTTGGTTCAACGGTATTCTCAGAATGATTCAAGAGGGAAAAGGCATTTTTTGTTTATATATAAGTTTTTGTATTCTTTTAAATATTACGACATTCCCCTTATTTTTAAGCTGTTTCTACTTCCACCGTAATGTATTCATTAAAACTATTGACTCGCTGGACGCCTTAGAACAAATCTTCAGTGAACTGAAGGGGAATATGAAAAACAGATCCAAAGAAAAAAAAATTTTCAAAATATCGCTACTTACTCTTGGAGTTTGTTGTGTTGTATTATACAGTAGTTACTCAAAGAACGTTTTTCCTTCGATCTCAATTAACATATTTCGGTTTATCGGCCTTGCATTATGCTGTGAGCAGTTCAATTATTTCGTCGATATAGTCAGCTACTTTTTTGAATCAAGCTCAAAGTTTCTCATTAAAGCTAAACACCCGATTCCCTCTGATAAATTGATTGCTCTTGAAAAAGGCATCGAAGCTGTTCACCAATTGGTGTCGATTTTGAATAAAATCAATGTCATTTATTCGATACAACTGCTCTTTGCCATCTTCGCCTATTACAGCTCGGTTATGTTATGTACTTATAATATAATTGTTATCACTAGCTCGAATTACGAACAGAGATATTGGTTGATATTTGGAAATGGCTTATTTGCGCTCTACCATTACCTTCAATTCTGTTGCTTGGTCTATTCTGCGGCACGAGCGAATTCCGAGGTTTGTACTTGTTATAAGATATTTCTCATTATTTTAGTGTAATTGTTGAGGCAGGGTGAAAAACGTGGTCTCAATCTTTCTGAAATAGCATTATAGTTTGTTTAACAATTTTTTGTTTTGTATTTGTCGACCGATCCCTCTTCAATTCCTACAGCCAAAAATTCAACACTTCTACATTAGATATTGCTATGAATAATGTTTAACTTGTTTCAGTGCAGTGAGTTTAACAACGTTCTCTACCGACTCATGATCGAGGACAAGACCAATCGAATCCTTGAAAACGTGAGTGACACACATAATAGTATATAAGACTTGTCTAATGTGCATTCCTAAATTCTATTTAAAACGTGTTACTGATTTAAAATCTTCTAAAAATGTATTGTCCCCAGAGAAATTCCTTGTTATATGTTTCTCTTTCAGTGATGTTTATGAACTATTTATGATCAGCGAATGAGTTATATCGAATGGATAAGGATGTTGATGTGACTACATTCGTGAAGGTAGCAAGGCTTCGCTGGGCTGGCCACGTTGCAAGAATGAATCCGAATAAAAAAAGTACCATTGAAAATAATAACAGACAGCAGCAGAGGATATAGAATACCTGCAGGTTATGTTTGAGCAGGCTAGTAAATAATTAGGCTAGGGCTTTACTAGAAGGTCATGATGTGTAGATAATAAATAAATAAATAATTTATTTGATAGAATATTACTTGCTTAATTAAATAAGCAAACTGAATAAGTGGGAAAATAAGGCGTCTAATCCTACCGAGTTAATATAACAGATACATGAGGCCATGGAGCTCCTAGATCCGCACCAGTCCAAGGGAAGGATTGCTTCGTTACTCTGGGTTAGTTATTATTACAAAGTAATCAACAGTCTTGTTCAGATGAGATATCCCTCCAAATTCCAACATTGTTACCAACGCATGATTGCAGTTGATGTTTTCAAAATATATTCATTAAGCAAACATTGATTGAGTTAAATATAGTGGAGTCTCACTTATACGAAACTGAGGGAGAACAGAAAATGTTTCGTATAAGTGAATACTTTTTATAACTGAATAGTACTAGGTTTCGAGGCTAGTTTGAAATAAAAGAGATTCTTCATTTAAAAAAATCACAATTTTATTGTTTATACATATTTTGTTGTTAGATAACGTTGTACATTATTATATTTTCAAGTTTCATATTACATGTATTATTTTCATATTATGTATTTTGTAAATCTGTAAATATTATGCATATATGTATACTTATACTTAAATAAAAATTAATTAAAATAAACTTTAAAAAAAAAAAAAAGTTCATTTAGTCTTAAAAAAAAAAGTTAGTCTTAAAATATTCCGTAATTTTAGATCGCTCAATTTTTCTCGGAAGCTAGGTTATATAAAAGCCGTTCACATTCTATTATGAACGTTTTATAACCTCAAATGCAGCGACCGTTGGGTAAATATTGGTGGTGGCCCAGGATCTTCGTCGTCAGAACTTTGGGAATCTGACGTTAAGTTAAGATCTTGTTCTGTTTTTGTGACTAAAGAAACGATCTCCTGGTCACTTTGGAATGCACAGACTGCCAAGTTGTTTTTAAATTCTACAAAATTTTCGAATGTTACGTCAAGGTGAACGTTGGACTACTCAGAGGGTTCTTTAATTGTGCCTATATCATCTCCCGCTTCACTTGATTCTTCAATATTTCCTTCCTTATGTACTCCTTCTTTACGAAAGCACTTTTGTATTGTAATAGGCTGAACAGCATTCCAAGATACTGCCGCAAAATGCATAGCTTTTCAAAGTGCACTTGATTAATGAACCGTTATGAGTATGTACATAGTGTCAATCAAAATCAATAATCAACCGGTAAGTCTGTAAACATTTCGTGGAAAAACTGTTGTCTCTTCTTATAACTGAATAGTATTTACACCAGGGAAACAAATTAACTTTTGTATAAGTGGATGTTGCGTATAACTGAATATCGCACAAGTGAATAATTCATTACACAGGATTAAATGGAGTTTCGCCGGAGAACGAAAAATTCTTCGTATAACTGAGTGTTACTTATAAGTGAGTTTCGTATAAGTGAGACTCCACTGTAGTGATTTTTTTTTTGGTTTTCAGATGTGTTGTAGAATTAGTATTGTACGATGTGGGCGTCATGATAGTTGTTTTGTCTCTCTATATAAGATATAAAAGGAATGACTATAAAGTGTGGAGCGAGGAATGAGATATACTATATTGAAGCAGTTTTAGTTTGATGCAGAAGATTAGTTTAATATATGACCTGAGGCCAAGCCGTAAATTAAGGAAAGTCCAAAGGAGAGATATTTTGACGTTTCCTGAGAGGTTAGGGATGAGGATAAACAGGGTAAAGGTGGTGAGAGAAAGTTAGCAGAGTTTTTCATCTTCTGGCATCCCTCACTAACTTTTCTACTGTTTAACATATCGCTGGTAAGGTGGAACAACGACGTAAGAACTATATTTCAGATAAATACAAAATTGGGTCCTCATCCCCTGGATAGGGGATTATAGTAATTCATGTTCTTGAGATATCTTGGCTGCCTCCTGCTACTATAAACACAAAAAAATTAAAAACGTTATTAAATAAAAAATTCTAATAAAAAAATTTAAATTACCTTTAATTAATACCATATCCAATCATTTACAGGGCAAGTTGATGCTTCACTTTTCGATGAAGAAAGAGGTTGTGTTCACTGTCTGCGGCTTCTTTAACTTGGACTTCACATTGGTACATTCGGTTGGTATACCTGACTTCTCTACTGATACCATTTATTAATGATGTTTATTTAAATGGTACTCTTATAAATATTAAGAAAGAACTAAATCAAAATCCTCAGATCTTAAACCTTCGTTTAACATTTAAACTTTATGTACATTTAATTCAATATAATTTTGAGATTCTTAAGGCTGGATTACACGCTCAAGCCATTTGTGGAAGCCAGATTGTGCAGATCAAGTAGATGCTGTCCACACGTTCGGTTCTGCTTGCACAGTTCTGAAGTTAAAAACTCTCTGTTTCGTTGAAAATGGGAAATTTGGACGGAGAACTATTAATTCTTGCAACGGGCAACAATATCACCATCTTAAAATAGTATCCTTAAGAATGAAAACTAATAAAATCGTTAAATCTTGGAAGGTTACAAAAAAATAGTATCCTTCAGGACGAAAACTAATTAGTGGGGAAGGAGTGTAGCCAAGGACGTCGGCCGCAAAAACCGTACACATTCACTCAAAATATAGAATGAAAAAGGTGGTCGACCTTAAAATGCGCAAGCGGCATTGAGCATCATTTGCACGCTCAAGCTAACATACTAACCTCAAGTCGAATTTATGTCCCGACAGATTTTACTCAAGCCAAAATTTTTGGCTTGAGCAAACTTCAAACCTGCATTTACACGTTCCAATTTAATTGCGTAAATTGGCTTGAGCGTGTAAACCGGCATTTACTCATATATAGCTATATAATTAAAAAGCTGTTAATGACGCAGATGTTATCAACAGCAATAAAAATATTTCCAACATAGCAGATAATAAGAAGTAAAGAATTATTTCATAAGTTAAAATATACATTTCATTTTCCAGATAATACATTATTCATCTTTTTTTTATTTTTTCAGATCTTGACTTCAGCCTTCGCTTACCTCATCGTCTTGATCCAGTTCGGTTACAACTGGGACGATTACAATCCCGAAGCGTTCAGACGTTCAGTCCTGAACACCACAGCAATTTTTCCGCTAACCACCGGTCCCCAATGAAATGCTTGTTTTGATTGTATGTGATATTGTATATGGTATATGATATTGTAAATTAGTATCTTCGGTTATAATACTTAAGTTCTCTTCTCATATTATAAATTGATTTATTCTCGACTGTTTAATTTGATATAAAATTTTACTGTTCTGAATCAGAAACTTCTCAATCCATACCTCTTGGATATCTTTCAATGTTTTCAATTTTTTTTTTGGCTTTCTTGGAAGAGATGTTTTTATTAAAAATCTAATTATTTTCATCACAGTAGGTAGTGAAAAGTAACCGGATGATTGGAATTTATTCATTTCATTTTTCCACTAGCTTCAATGCTAAAAAGTAAAACATTTTTTTTATTTTTATAGATCTTCATATCAGCTCTAGCCTATTTCATTTGATTTTGAATTTGAGAACTAGCTTGCCTCTAACCGAACATAAGTAGATGATCTTTTTAGTAGGCGTACTTCCTAAGTAATATTCTTAAACTGAAGACAAAACTGCTCTCTTAAAAGCACACAAAGCAAACAAACATAAATTTGCTTCTGAACATGTCTCATGGGGTAAGAGGTAGATGAAAGTAATCTTCAATAATTTAATATGAATGGATTTCGTTATTATTTTTATGATTTCTGAAGAGATTTTTTTATTTTTTTTAAGCAAACATCAAATAGATGTAAGTTGTGTCATTTTTTGGGCTGGGATAGGATACAACAGAAAGAAAGAACTAATATATATATATATATTAGCAAAAAGAATGCAAAAAATAATATAGGCTTCGTCTAGGGACCAATTGTTTAAAATGGAGAACTACTCCAGTGGGGAGCATCTTTAAAAAAAAAAAAACTATGGACGTGTCCACACAGCTCGTATCGCAAACAATGTTTTTCAGCCAAAAATATAATCATTTTACACAGTCCATCTCGATTGGCAGATCTTAAGATTATTGAGGAATACTAAGGAAAACTTTTTCGATTATGCTCAAGGGAAACAAGTTAAACACAATGGAATAACCCAAAACTTACATCGTTAAAAAGGGGGCCGATGTTCGTCGGGCCGATATCTTCCAAAATGATTGGCGAAAGTCTTAGAGAGAGACAGTGGATCAAGGCCCGCACAAGAGATAATAGATAAATTAGTTAACTAGCCTATTTTTTTGTCGTGGTCATTTGTATGTGTTTCTTTCTATTCAAATAGAAAATAAAGTTGCGATGTAAAATATATTGGTTTTCGTTTATCATTTTCAAAGTTTTAATACCCCAAAATATTTCTAAAAAGTTTCATGAATTCGAAATAATATTTGACAAATAATATGAAGTTGGTCTATTATTTTGTCGGGAAATGTACTTCATTAAAGTAGTACTTTCCTGAAGCTAGTACTACAAGCAGTAATTGTAATCATATAATGTATCAAATATGATAGAAAAGTAAGGGGAAAATCTCATTTTCGTGGCTTCCTTATGTAGCTTAAGCACTAGTAAATCTTCGACAAGCAGCAAATATTTTATTTAGAAGTATATATTAATAATATGGACAAAAATATCGTTTAAAATAAACTACAATATTTGATATCATATGAAGAATTTCGTAAATAAAATAGAGTTCTGTTTTATAGTACTACCGCTAGGAGTGCTTCTTCTTTGTTCCCATATCGTCACCAGTGGCGATAATCTGAATGTATGTTATGAAGACTACTCATCGTCTATGTAATTTATTTATATACTTTATTTCATTATTTTCTATTTGTTAAATAGTTGGAATATTTTTTTTTTTTATTTTATTATAACCAACAAAATAATTATTATTAAAAATGGAAATCTTTAGAATTTAAAACCTAATAAATAAAGTTTAATACATTATTTGTTCTTTAATGGAACAAAAGTGGTAAAATACAGATATTACATAATATAGAACCACTACCTGTAATGAGATAAAATAAAAATATATTTAGCAGAATTGTTTTATTTATTTATTTTATTTTAATACTCAGCGGTAATTATGGAAAGTTACTCCTACCTAATATCCAGATAGTAGATAGTAGATAGTAACTTGACAATGAATCTTCTTGCCCCAATTGCACAAACCTTGAGGAAACAGTAGAACATATATTCTTCTGTTGCCCCAAATTTGCTAAAGAGAGAGATCTAGCCAGGACGCTTGGCCATCAGTTGGTGCCAGAAAACCTGGTTAGCCAGATGACTTCTGCCGATGAAAACTGGAATGCTGTTGCAAATTACGCAGCTAACATCTGCAGAAAGCTACGTAAACAGGAGCGGGAAAGACGAGACCTCCTAGTGCCTTAATAATCAGCAACAGAAAAAAAAAAGTTCCGCGGTGTGGTAAAGAAGAATATGGAGGTGGTTTTTAGTGAGCAAGAATCTAACACTGTTGTGAACTTCGGTCCACTTCGTCTTATGCAAGATTTTCCTCCTCCCATCACAGAAAAAAAAAAAAAAAAAAAAGAGAAATACCTATCTACTTTTGACGTGGGGAGACATTCTCATTAGTTTTTTAGCTGTTAATTTTTATTTATCTAGTCTTAATCCAATTTATTGTGTATTTTTTATCTAAACGCTAATAAGTAAGAATCTTCGACTTTGCTCCTTAATGTGGTGTTCGCTAGTTGCGGCTTTGTGTTTTGAAGCTGGAATTTTAAATGATCTACGAAAATTCATTGCTCTTAGATCTACATTAACTAGTAATGGACTGGAGTAATAGTATGAAACAGCAAATTCGACTATGCCCAACATCTCTAGAATATAAACATCAGAAAATCTTAATTGGTTTGGGAACTCTGTTGGCGAAATCCTGCTAATGAGAGAATTTAAAGAAAATGGGAATCCAGCAAGGCTACTCTCAATTCTCTTATTTACAGTATGAACTTTATCGCCACTCATATTGAGGAATCGGTCCAATAGAATCATTGTTCCAGATCAATATTAGTTAACAACAATAAGAAAATAATTATCTAAATGGCATTATTTTTAATAGAATGGGATTTTTATATAAACTGCGCAAAAATGAATAGGGATATTGCTAATTTTGTGTTATTTACTATGCCTACCATTTTTGTATTATTTTTATTTTAAACTGCATTAATATTCATCAGAAATTATTATGTTTTTTGCTGAAATGAAATAGAATTAATGGGTTTTAAAAAATAACAAAAATAAAACGTTTTAGTTGCATAATTTTTTGTTTTTTTGAACAGATTAGTTTTTGGAAACAATTAATGTCTTGTATAATGTCTTCTGTTAGCCAAAACCTGTGTGCACTAGACATGCTATTAATAATTTTGTCACAGTTTTCTTGAGGAGTTTCACCCTAGAGATGTTGCAATGCTGCACTCAGTTGTCGAAGGTCAATTAGCGGCGGATAATGATTAAAAAGCTTTCTCTGTAACGCGCCCCACTCGTGCTCAATAGGATTGAGGTCTGGAGACAATCGGGGAAGGGGCAGACGGGAAATTACCAGGTTTTCTAAAACTTGATGGACAACTATTCCTCTATGAGGTCGAGCGTTGTCTTCCAGGAATCAAAAATCTCTCCCAATGAGATCTCTAGTTGGAGGGAGGTATTACTCAATAATTTCATGTGCATATCGAGCTGCTGTGAGGTTGGTTCGTCCTCCAGGTTAAATGCCAGCCCAGACCATTACACCACCTTCTCCAAACTACACTGAAGGCACAATAAACTTAGGCATTGTACGTATATCTTGTACTCTATAGACTCTTCGGCGTCTGCTGTCACTATACAAACACAAAAAAACGGAACACGTCAGTAAACATCACAGCATTCCAATTTGTGTCCTCTTCTAGTCGCTCTCTGCACCACATTCTTCTTAGCTGCTGGTGGCGAGCTGTTGCTGCAGATCGTCTCAAAGGAGAATATGATGTAAGGCCAACTTTCCACAAACGATTACGAATCGTTTGTGTTGATAAAAGTCAAGGTAAAACACCTTCAACTTCATTAAGGATCTGGCGTGCGCTATGAAAAGGGTTTCTCTGGCAGTGATAATAATATTTCTATTCTCTCTTTCAGTTGCAATACGTTGCGATCCACTGCCCGGCCTTCTTTGGCACTCCCAGTCTCTCGGAGTCGAGCTAAAGCCCGGGAGGCGACACTCTGGGAAACGCCAACCGCCTCTGCAATATCAACTTGTCGGTGACCTTGATTAAGCATTCTCACTATAATTTCGTGAACTTCGGGTTCAAGATGATGTCTTTCCATGTTTATTGAAAGTACAGCTGGATTAAAATACGAGAAAAGCTGTTTATTTACAAAATGATAAATCTTCATGTTTACTATTCTTAAGAAAACTTGTTTTCTTAAGGATTAACAAATGTTTTGTCTTTGGTTTGTATTTTCTATTTTGTTATATCCTACTAATATTGAATATATTGGCTAATTTAATTTAAATGGCCGGATAAGGGATAAATAAGGCATATCCCTATTCATTTTTGCGCAGTTTAGATAGTGGCTCAGAAACATGTAATATCATTTTATATTGGGTCATATTAGCTGCCTGATCTATAGATAAGAGTGGCACAGGTTGTGGTTAAAGCTGTCAGCTATATCAGCGGACAGCTATAGGTTAACATGAGCACTCTGTTTCTGTATTCTCTTAGTATTTCAATTTCCTATAATATTGGGTATTTATATTATTTTTTTAATACCCTAGTTCGACTTAAATCAAAAATGATTCAAGAAAGAAAAACCTTTTATTATTTTTATTCTTTTATATTTACCTTTTATTGTTTGTCTTCTTTTGTATAGCCTCACTTTAGTCTTGTTGCATCCTCTGTAGGGGCATATATTTGTACATCAGCTGAATACCTATAAATCTGCGTACTTGTTATTATTCTGAAAGAACTGGGTACCATTCATCTACTTTGGTGAATATTTCATCTTTCATGATTATACCCATACCTTCCTTAGCTCTGGTGTGTTTATGATTCCTTGGCAGTCCCAATTCTCCGTTGTCTTTTTTTCTTGACTTCGCTTATACCAAGGAGGTCAACGTGGCAAGGTAAGCTGTCATTTCTGCTGCTATATCCTCTTCTTCCCCCGTGAATGTCCGATCGTTCCAAGTTGCTCAAAAAATGTCCTTATGAGCGCCGTGCCGTTGACGTAGATTCCGATCTTGTCCGAGACCACTTAGTAAGCTCTACATCTGGAGCTTACAAACAGCTCTACATTAGTAAGCTCACATATACTATTTTGCGGGTGATTAGCCAGGAAAATAGGCCCCGTATCCTCAACTTAACAGGCTTAGTAAGATGACCCTGCAGGACAGTAAAGGAGTGGTGAAAATTAAAGGATTTTAAAATTGATAAGGGTGGTATTTATTCATTATTCAATTTATTGTTGGAATTAGTCATGAGACAGATCGGCACTTGATCAGGAAGATGTATATACCAGAGAGTGACCCAATAGTTAGCATTTGCGAATGATGAAGTAATTACAGGAAGAACAACCAATGCGCTTCTAGGAGCTTCGAGGAGTGTAAAGAGAAATGTGAGACTAACACTAAATAAAGAAAAACCAAATACATGGTAACGACCAAAGAGGACAGAGGACATAGGTACATTGATATCACTTCGAGAGTGTCCCTGAGTTTATGTACCTTAGTGCTATTATCACTGAGGATAATATTATCAAAAAAGAAATAAAAGCAAGAATAATAGCAGGAAAGAGGTGATACTGGTCTCTAATAAAAAAAAATTCAAATTAGAGATATATCCAGCAACCTCAAAATAAAAGTCTATCGAACGATCTTTCAGCTGGTTGTTATGTATAGAAGTGAGACATGGACCCTGACATCACATGAGGAAAAAGTAATACATATGTGAGAAAGGAAAATCCTACGAAAAATATATGGTCCAACTAAATATGGACGGAATCATTAGTGAATGAGGACAAATGAAGAACTGAAAACTTTATATGCAGCCAAAGGTATTGTAGCAAATATAAAAAAAGACGCAGAATAAGATGGCTAAGTCATCTGGAAAGAATGTTAGCTAGTCTACCATAGTAGGCCCCCTAAGATGATGTTAGAGGGACACTCGGGTGGAAAGAAAAGGAGAGGCTTGAAGATGTAGAGGACGACCTGGGTGTGAGAGGATGGAGAAGGGCAGCGGAGGATAGGTCTGAATGGAAGGGGATTATAGAGGATGCCAGGGTTCTACAAGGACCATAAGATGAAGATAAGGATTTCCCGTCTCGACACGTCGTGGCTTTGTCTGCTTTCATAAGCATAGATAATTTCAACTAATAATTGAAGTACTGTTTGTTTATCGATTAAAATCCTGTATTGAAGTATGCAATTAAGCAAAATTTCTTCAAGGATATTTTAGGCCAAGCAATAATTTTTAACTTGGGCAGAATTGCGTAGATTAGGTGTTTGAAGATTACTCAAAGTATAATTAGATATCTAATTTTTAATTTAAATATATGAGTTGGTAATGCAGATGGACAGAGACTATTAAGAAACTCTCTTGGATATTGTACTGCATTATCAGTGCTTACAACTAAAGGTCCATGGTTCATATTTTTACCCACAATATTAAGAAGCAAAAGATCGACATTTTGATTTGTATGAATAATTGTATTGATTTCATCTAGTTGGATTTTTATTTCTAACCATAAAATCATGACAGTAATGCAAACCTCGTTTCTGCTACTACACATTGTACATTTATAATTTTATTGATGTTAATTTGATTATTGTTAAGCCTTCCTAGACCCTATGAAGTTGATGTAGTTAAAATTTGGTTTAGATGGATCAGTGGTTTTACAATATTGAACTCCACTGTTTTTCTATCGGGCATTTATATTGCCTCATATTCCCTGGTTCAACACAAGATTCAGAATGATTCAAGAAGGAAAAGGCTTCTATTGTTTTTGTATCGATCAATATTTTTAAAAGTTTATTCGCTTTCAGTTTATTCTTGTGCTGTTTTTACTTCCAGCGAAATTTATTCATTGAAACTATTAACTCTTTGGAATCAATCTTCAGTGAATTGGAACACAGCCAAAGAAAAGAAAATTTTGTTCAAAATTTCGCTTGTTCTACTTGTGGTGTGTTCTTGTCTGTCTTTTAGCAGCAACTCCAAGAACTAAATCCTCGCGATCTCAGTTCAAATCATTCGGCTTATAGGAACAGCATTATGCTGTGAGCAGTTCCACATTTTGGTCGATGTATTCAGGTACTTTTTTTGAGACCAGCTCAAAGTTTGGCATAAGAATTAAACATCCAGTTCCGTCCGATAAGCTGATTGTTCTACATAAAATCGTAGACGCTTTAAACCAATTGGTAGATATTTCGAAAAAAGATTAATGTAATTTATTAGAAACAACTGCTCTTTGCAATCTTCATCTATTACATCGCTACTATGTTATATTTTTATAATGTTTTCATTCATGTCAGCTCGAATTTTGAAACAAAATATTTGATAATGCTAGAGAACAGTTTATTGGCCTTCTTTAATTTCTTTCAAGTCTGTTGCTTGGTCCATTCGACATCCCGAACTAATACATCCGGGGTTGTATTTTTTTTCCACATTTCTCATCCTTCCAGCGGAATTATCTGAAAAGAGTTAAAACAATGTTCTTAATAATCCTAAATATGACATTCTTTTTATTTTTACCTTAAACTTTTGAGAACCTAATTATTTCAGTAGTCAAATGTATTATAAAAGAGAATACTCATTAATTTTTAATAGTCTACAGTTAATTTACTGCCGAAAATTCCATTTTTCTAGAATACATATTTGTTTCTTGGAGTTCAAAAACGCCCTCTACCGACTTATGATTAAGGACAAGAGCAACCGAACCCTAAATTACGTGAGTGACATACAAAATTCTTTTTAACTTAGACAATTCTATACCATTTGGGAAAAACTGGATAAGTTGATTTTTGTCCACAATAAGATAAATATTTTGAGCAACCCATATTGGAGTCATACTCATCATATATAAGCAGGCTAGTTGTATAATGGCAATGGTATCCTTTTATAAAATTGAAATTATAACTTGCCTACTTTTACAAGATATGTAGGACACCAATATGGGTTGCCCAAATTATTTATCTTATTGTGGACGAAAATGAACTTATCTGGTTTTTCCCAAATCGTACAGAATTCTACTTAATATATTTAACGATGGTAATTTTATTCTCAACTGCCAATAATACAACTCTTGGGCCAACAATTTCACTATCAATTATGGAACTCTTCTTCTTCCTCCTTAGTGCCTTTCAGCGTGGAGGTACTTAGTCCGCAATGCTTCCCGGTCTCTTGCCCAACGCTTTAATGGCATACTTTGTCCCAGGCTAGAGATGTGGTCCATACATGTTAGCCTTGGGCTTCCTATAGGCTTAGCTTGGAAGAGGTCTCTTGGGTCACGGTCCTCCTCAATTCGGCAAACGTGGCCAAACCATCTTAGCTGCCTTTTTCAAACTATGTCTCTTATGGGTGAGATTCCGATGTCACCCCGTATTTTCTAGTTTCTAATCCTAACTCTACTAGTTCGGCCAGCCACTCTCCTCGTACCTTGTTTCCATTGCTCTTATTCGGCTCCAGTGTTTACAGAAGTACCCAGCTCTCACTTCCAAAGATAAGAGTGGGTAAGTATATAGCCATAAAAATAAGTATTTTTACTTTATTACACATTTTCTTTTTCCCTGCAACCGTGTTGATTAGTAGATGCTGTTTGCCTTTTTGATCCGGTTGGAAATCTCCCCATCAATCTTTCCAATTCATTGCGCACCCAGGTAGGTATATTCCTCTGTTATCTCTAAGGTTTCTCCTCCGCATCGGATCTCAATATTTTTTTCATCTCTGCCAACATATCTAACCTTACTCTTACCTGCATTGAGCGCCATTACTTTTCTATCCAGCTCAGCCTACCATTCTTATGACTGCTTGCTGTAGGCTTTCTTACGAATCCTCTAGGAGGACAATGTCATCTGCGTAAACCATAGCTTGAGCAAGGATTTTCCTCATATTCTATTTCTCAACCACTGTTCGTGCTGTCCTGCGCTTGCAAATTTTTATTACCACCTCCATGTCGATAATAAATAGTAGAGGGCTGAGACTACCACCCTGTTTTATTCCCTTTCCCATGCCAAAGGTCTCAATTTTCTTCCGTTTATTTTTATAATGCCTTTTGTGCTGTGGTAAGTGGCTTTTACAGCATCTGTGAGTGCAGTTGGGACGTTTTTTTAACGGCTAAAGCTGTCCATATCTCATGTCAAGGTACCGAGTCAAATGCTGCCCAATAGCAATTATTGGAACGCATGACATTCAAAACAATTGATTTAATGTTTTTTGTTTCAATGTTATTAATAGCACTCGCTCCCAATTTTTTTTTTTTTTTTTTTTTTTTAATTTTTCAGGGAATTATTTGAGCTTTTGTTACAACGGTATGAAAGTGTTGGTGTAACTAAATACAGTCTGAAACGTGGCACAGATCTTTAAACTTCACAAAATCCTATTCATTCTTTACATACTTTCTTATGATATGATTCTGTTGTAGTAATGAAATATTTTATTTAATTCTTGTTTTTAATAATAACACATTTCATTTGTCATTGTTGAAGAATATGATGGATGCGTAAACACTCAAAGAAAAATGAAATTATAATTAAGAAAATAAGACGAAATATTAAATATTAGCTAATATAATAATAAATGAATTAAAAATAGGATATATTAAGTATGCTCAAGATTTTGGGGATTATTGTTAATTTGTTATTAAATGTTAACTATTCATGTTAATTTAGGACTATCGAGTTGGAATATTTCTTACCGCTTAACATAAAAACTGAACAATAGAAGGGGGGAATTACCGTTTGGGGAAAAAATGAACAAAAGACGAACACAAATATACTTTTTTTTTTAACAACAAACTTAATTAATCTATAATTAACGTTCTTCCAATTATTTACAGGGCAGGTTAATGCTTCACTTTTCGATGATGAAAGAGGTAGTGTTCACTGCCTGCGGATTCTTTAACTTGGAATTCAAATTGGTACATTCGGTTGGTACACTTAGCTTTCTACTTATTTATATACTAATATAATTTTGAATACTGAATTGTGAATATCTAAATATTAAGAAAGAATTAAATAGAAATCTCCAGGACCTCCGTTAAACATTTAAACTTATTCATCATTTCACTAGAGGAATTACAATATTGTATAAAAAAAAAAAATAAGTCTCCTGGATTTGATAATATCACTTATGAAGTTTTTAAGAATTCAACTCCTAAATGGGAACACTACCTCCTAAACCTCTATAACATGATCATGGACACTGAGAAACCCCCGTCTCTATGGTCTATATCAAAATTACATCTAGTCCACAAGAAAGGGGACAAGAAGGATTTAACAACCTATCGCGACATCTCTTTGGTAAACAATGCTACGAAATTGTTTACAGCTATGCTATCACAAAGAATCATGAAATGGGCGGAGATGGAAAAAATTAATTCCTGAAGAACAAGCAGGTTTTAGAGAAGGAAGAGGATGCGAAGAACACATTTTCACACTTTCTTCACTAATAAATATTAATTTGCGCGCTAAAGGAAGCTACGTATATGCTATATTTGCAGATTTTAAAAAGGCGTTTGATTCCATAAACCATAATTTACTATGGCAGAAATTGTTTGATGTGGGACTAAGTGGAAAAAAATTATCAGAGTAATGAAAATGTTTTATGATAACGCAAGCATGCATATAAAAGTTGGCAAGGAAGTTTCTGAAAACATCAATATTAGCTCAGGTCTTCTTCAGGGTGAGAGCCTAAGCCCAGTACTCTTCATTCTATTTCTTTCAGATATTTTATTATATTTCCAAAGTAACGAGGCGACTGGGATTTCCATTAATAAAAACAAAGAGGTTATAATGCTCCTATTTGCTGACGACATTGTCCTTTTAAGTAATTCATGGCAAAGTACTCAGAAGAAGTTGAAAATACTAGAAACATACTGTGATCAAAATTCGCTATTCCTAAACCCAGATAAAAGCAATATAGTAGTTTTCCACAAATCCCCTAAAACAAAAAAAAATAAAACCATTCTACTGGAAAGAAAATCAACTACAAATAAAAAAAGGCTTATAATTATTTAGGAGTACCATTTACCTCAACAGGAAAGTTTGCAAAAGCAGCTGATCACTTTGTACAAAAAGCAACTATTGCAAGCGCAAAAGTAAAAGCAATACTTATAAAGGGTAAAAGTGATTCCTGGGAATCAAAAATGGTTCTTTTTGATGCTATGGTCTCATCAACACTTCTGTATGCAGCTCAGATCTGGAGTTTAAACTACCTGGAAACTATCGAAAATATTCAACTTAAATTTCTAAAAACACTATATTTCTGGCCCAAATGCACACCAAATTATATTGTAAGATTAGAAACAGGACGGAATACGTTATTCATCCCAGTACTAAAAAAAATAATAAATTTTTCAATTAAAATCATGGCATTACCAGAAAATCGGCTACCCCGTATCTGCCTCGAAAGACTTTTAGATCTACATACCAATAAACCAGATTTTCAATATAATTGGGTATCTCAAATTAAACAATTAACCATTAACTGCAGTATACCATCAGTTGGTATTTAGTGTTTGAAGAGGAAGGGCGTACCACGTGTGTTTTCTAACCTCAAACTGATAAGTTGTAGTTTTTAAGTTGTTTCTGTTTTTATCTTTATATTTCCTTTTGTTCATTTGAAATAGTACAGATAATTTCATTATTTTTTCTGATATTTTAATTTTTGTCTTTAAGATAATTTATATTTAATTTAAAAAGACTCAACCAAGATTATGTACGAGGACGATCCATCCGTTAGTCCAATGGCTAAGTTTAGAAAAAGAGGACGTATTAAAATGCTTTCCGAAAAAATAAATGTCTTTGATAACCCCAAAGTTAGTCCAAAATATCTGATAATACGTAGGTTAGATGAAGATAACTTTTCAAAAGTTTCTCCATTTTTCATAAATAAATTTATAACGGGTCTAGTAGGCGAGGTAAAAGTTATTAAGAAGTTGAGAGATGGTACTCTACTTGTAGAAACGATTAATAATAAACAATCCGATGTTCTGTTAAATATTAAAGATTTCGGCGGTTTATTCCAAGTCGAGGTTAACCCTCACAAAACACTAAACTACAGCAAAGGGGTGATCAGATGTTTTGATCTCCAGTTCGTTGAAATAGACGAAATTAAGAATGAATTAAAACATATCATCGTAGATATAAATAGAATAAAAATAAAAATTAATGGTGAGCAAAAATTAACTCACACCTACATTGTAACATTTACTGTTCCTAAGCTACCTGAAACTATTAAAATAGGGTTCCACACAATAAGGGTCCAACCTTACACACCAAACCCAATGAGGTGCTTTAATTGCTTAGGTTTTTCCCACCCCACCTTTAAATGCAAAAAAGAATCGATTTGTGCCAATTGTGGTGAAGTTAAACATCAAGATAATTCAAAATGTATTAAAAATCAAAAATGTATAAACTGTACCGGTAACCACAACGCATTAGATCGTAAATGCCCAGTATTTCTACTACAAAAAGAAATAAAATCAATTCAAGTTACTGAAAAAGTTCCTTATAATGAGGCCAAAAGGTTGTATAGGGAAAAAAATCCCACAACCTTCATTAAATCATTTGCACAAGTCACCAAAGAAAAAATAGTTGAAAAAAAAGACGTTGCTGTGCAAGCAGATATTATTTTTAATTTTCAATTAAACAAAAGCACATCAGCTGTTGACAGTAAAGTAATTCCATCTATTAAAGTAACCGACCAGGCTAACAAGCCCTCATGCAGTACCAAATCCACTGCTCCCATGATTGGTTTAATACCAAGACCCATAACTGCGAAGGTTATCATAGTGCCAAAACATAGTTCAGCCACAGCCTCCACAATAACCTCACCCTCAGTCACCTTTACTCCCCCCTCGACTCCAGCTCCCACACCCCCTCCTCAACCCCTCCATTCAAATTCATCTCCTATAACTCCCGAACTTGAACCCGATCCTGATCCCAATCCCTCCTCTTCTTCGTCTATTAGCAGTGAACTAATGGACGTAGACGGGTTCAAAACATGTAAAAACAAAAAAGGAAGAAACAGTAAATCATCATTAGCTAAATCAAGTACTAATTAAATTATAAGAGAAGCCAACCCTTCTATTTAAAATTATTTCTAAATCTCCCGTTTATTATTTTTTTAAAATTTTGTTATCCTTATGTCTTATTACCCTTTAACTAATCATGTCAATCATTCAATGGAACTGTAATGGATTAAAACCCATTTTAATGATCTAAAAATGTTAATACGGGATATTGACCCCTTTTGTTTAGCCCTACAAGAGACTCATCTAAACATAAATGATAAAATAAATTTAAAAAATTTTGAAATTTATAGGAAAGATAGTCCAAATTTAAATCATAATCACCATGGTGTTCTTATAGCCGTACATAATTCTGTATATTCAGAAGCCATCACTATCAATTCACACCTTCAAACTGTCGCAGTTAAAGTACATCTCAATATCACTTTCTCAATTTGCTCTCTATACCTTCCACAAGATCGCACAATAGATATTCATCACCTACTTGATATTTATAACCAGCTACCACATCCCGTTCTTTTTGTAGGGGATCTTAATGGTCACAACCCCTTATGGGGGTCACGTGACATAAATACTAGAGGGAAAATAATCGAACAATTTTTAAACAACTCCAATCTCCTCTTACTAAATACAGGAGAACCTACCTTTTTAAGTTCCAGCTACGGAACCTATTCAGCCCTAGACCTCTCTTTCTGTAACCCTACACTATATAATTTCATAGACTGGACAGTTTCTACCTGACCTTTACAGTAGCGATCATTTCCCCATTGTTATTAAATTTCTAAATTTTAAAAAGACACGCTTAAAACAGAGATGGGATACTAGATAAAGCAAATTGGTCTCTTTTTTCCTCCTTAGTCCAACCTCCCCGTTCACCGCCTTCCCATATAAGTATTGACTTAGCATGTGAAGAAATTACGACCTCTATTATAAAAGCAGCTAACGCGTCGATACCAAGGACATCAGGTATGCCAAAAAGACCTCTAGTCCCTTGGTTTAATGATACTTGTAAAAATGCAATAAAAGATCGACGCAGAGCATACAAAAAATTCCAAAAATCCATGACTCAAAAAAAACTTAATAGAATATAAAAGGCAGAGGGCAATATGCAGAAAAATTCTCAACAACTGTAAAAATGAATCATGGAAAAAATTTGTAAACTCAATAAATTCGAATACAAATATGACTGAAATATGGAGCAAAGTTCGTAAAATCACCAAAAATCCCATTTCCAACCGCTATACCATTTCAGCGAATGGACAGTTGACTGACGATCCAAAACTTGTTTCCAATACATTTGCTCAATTCTTTTCGGAAATATATAATGTAAGCCAAAACTCTGCCAACATCGAACAAACTGAGCGTCACGATTCTGATAATAACGAATCCCAAACATATAACATGCCTTTCTCAATGTGGGAATTAAAATACATCTTAAACTCCATCAAAGGAACAACTCCTGGTCCGGACAACATACACTACGAGATGATAAAAAACCTACCAAGCGAAACCCTAGAATGGCTGCTCGCATTTTACAATCACATCTGGTCCACTGGTCAATTCCCAAATTCCTGGCGTGACTCAGTGGTAATTCCGATTCTGAAAAATGGAAAAGACAAACGGGAACTAACCAATTATCGCCCTATATTCCTCACAAGCTGTGTAGGTAAGATCATGGAACGTATGGTAAATAAAAGATTGATGTGGATTACAGAAAAGAACAATTTAATTCAACCCTTTCAATCCGGTTTTCGCAAGGGCAGAGGGACAATAGACCATTTAGTGGCTCTAGAAGCTGAAATCCAGTACGCCTTTATAAATTCACAACATACTATCGCCGTTTTCTTCGATATGTACAAAGCATTCGACAATATAAGCCATCATGTGATCCTCAAAAAACTGTCATCCGTCGGAATCAAAGGTAATATGTTTATCTACATTAGACAATTTCTAATAAATCGAAGCTTTAGGGTTCAAATAGGTTGTGAACTGTCAGAAAATCACAAACAACTCAAAGGAGTCCCACAGGGTTGTGTCTTAAGCCCTACCTTATTTTGCCTGGCGATAAATGATCTAGGGATCACTTTACCAAGAGGTGTTAAGCCGCTACTATTCGCGGATGACTTAGCCATAGTTTGTAGATCCGAGAACACTGACATAATAAAAAACAAATTACAGGAAGCTATAGGACGAATAACTAAATGGGGACTCTCCACTGGTCTCAATTTTTCAACTGAAAAAACCAAATCCATCCACTTTAACCGAAAGAGAAATACTCCCCCCTCTCCTGAACTTTATCTCGATAATTTTCTGATTCCGTACACAAATAGTCATAAATTTCTGGGTTTAATGTTCGATATAAAAAATTAAATTGGGAATCACATATCTCCACATTAAAAATAAATGCTACAAAAAAACTAAATATACTAAGATTTCTTAGTAGAACTTCTTGGGGTGCAGACAGACATACGATGTTAAAATTATATAACTGCTTGATATGCTCCAAGCTCGATTATGGCTCTTTCATTTATGGATCCGCTCGATATCCAATACTCACTAAGCTAGACTCAATCCACAACACTGGAATCCGGATTGCAACCGGCGCTTTCAGAACTAGCCCGATCCTCAGCATATGTTCTGAGGCTGCTTCTCCCCCACTTTCATTCAGAAGACAAAAACTAGCAATAAATTATATCTCAAAACTATACTCACAGACCCAACACCCAACGTACAAATACATATTTAAACCAAAATTTCATGGAGCCTTTCAGAACATACCAAGTCAACTCTTCCATTAGTTGAAAGAATCTATCCAGCAACAATAGCTCTAAAAGAAATAACTTTATATACAGAAGAAAACGAAAACCCTCCCTGGACGCACAAACCTCCAAAAACAATGCTTAACCTTACTAAGTTATCCAAAAACAATACCCCTCCGATCGACTTCCAAAACAGACTCTCCTGTATGCTCCAAAACTTTCAAAATCCTTTTGTGATCTACACTGACGGATCCAGATCGGATAATGCAACAGCTTGTTCTTTCGTCACCCTTAATTCAACGTACAAATTTAAATTGCACAAACTATGTAATATATATACAGCCGAACTACATGCAATATCCTCAGCTCTCCACTTCTCTATGTCAATTAATCAAAAAACAATAATAATCATAACTGATTCATTGAGCTCACTAAAAGGTCTAAACAACATGTACTCAATTCATCCTACTATACAGAAAATTCATAGATACCTAAATATGTTACACAACTTAGACAAAACAGTTTACTTTATTTGGGTACCGAGTCACGTGGGAATTGTGGGCAACGAGCTCGCTGATATAGCTGCTAAAGAAGCCCTTGCACTCCCAGGCAGAGGAACAGCCATCTTGACTCCACAAGATATTAGCTCTCCTTTAAAAAATGAAGTTCATGATCGGTGGCAGTCCATGTGGAACGAGAGCCCACCTAGTAAACTGAAAAACATCAAAAAATCAGTCAAACCGTGGACCACATCCGTTCGATCAAACCGTAGAGAGGAAGTAGTCTTGTGCAGGCTAAGGATTGGTCACACTAACCTTACACACTCGCATCTAATAAACAAGCAGCCACCGCCAAAATGCCAATACTGCGGTGAGATAATCACGGTTAGTCATATATTCCAAGAATGTCCATACTATATAATGCAACTAAAAAATCTAGGACTTACACCCGGCATTATTCAAATTCTTGGAGATAATGAAAAAAATTTAAAAGCTCTATTCACCTTTTTAAAAGCACAAAATTTACTTAGTAAAATATAGACCCACCAAAAAAAAAAAAAAAAAAAAAAAAAAAAAAAATTTAAGTGGAAAAAAAGAAAAGAGAAATAATAAAATAAATAGCTAAAAGATTATAAAAATCCGTAGGCGTTTATGACCTTTGTAGTTTTACGCCTATAAACAATAACAAACAAACAAACAAACTGCAGTATACCAGAACACTTTCAAGATTTTTTCAATCCACAAAAATTATTATCTAATAAAAATAACATAATAGAAAAAGCCACTAATCATTTATTATCGACAGACATTGATCGTACTTTAAATACAAGGTATAACTCATTATTTATGAAAATTTCAAATTTTAATAACCCTCAGCCGGAAGATTATTTATTTATTCTTATAACCAAAATAAGAACCATTAGCTAACTGAGAATAGCCAAATGTGACTACTTGAAAATATTTTTTAAAAATAACAGTTTGCAAATTAAAGCTAATGAAAAATGTGAAGATTTATTCATCGTAAATAGCTGTAAACATCTGTTGTTAGAGTGCCAAAGACACGATAATTTTCGAAAAAATACCTAAAAAACTATATAGTTCAAACAGGTGATAGTCTATCTTTGGAAAATATTTTATCATACAATAGCATTGAAAAGATAAATAACGTCTTCCTATTTATTTTAAATGTTTTAAATGCTAGCAAAAAGTAATTGATTTATTTATTTTGAATTAACTAAATAAAATATTGAATTCTATTGCAATTGCTGCTACCATTTCTGTCACCCTAGACTATAATCAATATCGATTATTATAAATTGTAAAAATGTATGTTTTTATTTTTATTTTATTTTTCTTTGTTTTTATATATCATTACTAGCATTCCCGTCGCGGCTTCGCCCGCCCTCATACCTAAAGATAATTTCAACTAAAAATTAAAGTTTTATTTGTTTATCGATAAGATTCTTGTATTTTAGCATGTGGTTGAGCATTATTTCTTCAATGATTTTTTAGCAGTAATTATTAATCTAGTTATAATTGCACTGATCAGGTGGTTGAAGATTACATATAAGCACCATTAGGCATAAAATTTTTAACTTTAATGTATGAATTGGTAATCAAGATGGATAAAGACTATTAAGAAACTCTTGCGGAAAATAAACTGCATTATCAGTGCTTACGACAAAAGGCCCGTGAATCATATTTTTACACACGATATAAAAAAGCAAAGGATCTACATTTTGAGTTAGTAATAATTTGTATTCGGCAGAAATAACTTTATTTATTTCATCTGGTTATATGTTGATTTCGAACTATAAAAGTATATGACAGTGTGGCAAACCTCGTTCCTGCCTCTCAAAATTGTACATTTAAATTTTAGTTATTCTAAATTTTACCATTGCAAAACCTTCCTAGAATTATAAAAATTATTTATTTAGATGTCGGTACAGATAGGTTCTGTTTACCATTGTTAACTCTATTGTGGAATGGCTCTATACACAATCGGTCGATTTTCAAGCTTCACTGAGATCCACATATCGCACACCATATTTAAATTTTTTTAAATAATTTTCTTCATAGTTAATTAAGTGAATTTTATCATCGATTTCAAGCTCTTTTCTAACCTCTCGTGTAGAATGGCACTTCCCACCTATCAGTCAATTTTCATACTGCACTGTTGTCCACATATTAACCTTTTTTAATAAAATATAAATTAAAAATCAGTAGATTTTAATATTGCTAAACCTTCTTAGAACTATGAAAAATGATGTAGTTAATATCTAGTACAGATTGGTTCAGTAATATTCGCGGTTAGTGATCACAAACGAAAAATGGCTTGTCCTTTTATATAATAGTATAAGTTATTATTATAGTAAATTTTCTAATTGTAAATCTTTCAAGAACTATGAAGATGATGTAGTTAAAATTTGGTTCATATAGGTTCATTAGTTTTACTAAAATGCTATTGTCGCTTGCCACATATTCGATTTTTAAATTTCACTGGAATCCACACGTCACACCACATATTTATAGCTTTTTGGATAACAAATTAATTTAATTTAGTAATTTTATTATCAATTTCTAGCTATAATTAACACTGGATCATTGTAACCTCTTGAATGGCGCTCGCTTTACTACCCACTACATATTTATCGCTTTATAAACAGTAATTTAAGAGAAAATATGTAATTTTTTATTATTGCTAAACCTTCCTTGAACTGTAAAGATGATGTAGTTATATTTGGTACAGAATAGTTCTATAGTTTTCGCGGTTAGTGATCACGAACGGAAATGGCTTGTCCTTTTATATATAACTTCATCATCCCCCGTCGAGGAATTTTAACTAATAATTGATTTTTTGTTTATCGATAAAAATCTTGTATGAAAGTGAACAATTGACAAATTATATTTTTGATAATATTTTCACGCCATTATTAACTTGGTTAAATTTAGATTGATTAGGTATTTGAAGATAACATAAAGCATAATTAGACATCCAATTTTCAATTTTAATATATGAGTTGGTAATCCAGATGGACAGAGACTATTAAGAAACTGCGGTATAAGAAACTGCATTATCAGTGCTTACAACTAAAGGTTCAAAATTCATATTTTTACACACAATATTAAACAGCTGAGGATCGGCATTTTGATTTTTAATAATTTTCATTCGACAGAAATAATTTTATTTGATTTGATCTAGTTGGATTTTAATTTCTAACCATAAAAGTATGTGGTAGTGTGGCAAAACCCGTTTCTAAACACTCAACATTGTACATTTAAATTTTCATTGTTGCTAAACCTAGAACTGATCATGATGTAGTTAAAAATTGGTATATTTCACTCCATATAGCTGTTTTTATAACAATTTAATTGAAAATATTATTATCAATGTTCACCTCTATGTAACACTGTACCTTTTAACCTTTCATGTAGATGGCAATTGCCGCCATTTTTGAACTTCACTGTTATCCACTTATTATTCATTTTTCAATAAAGAATTAGTTGAAAATCATTAGATTTTACTATTTCTAAACCATTCTATAAAGATGATGTAGTCAAAATTTGGTAGAGATTGGTTCAGTAGTTTTTGGCGGTTAGTGAACACAAACGAAAAATTGCTTGTCCTTTTATATAATAGTATAACCTTATACCGCCATATGTTAGAATCGTATACAGCTAACAGATAATTGTGACTTACAGATAATATACAAATAATATTGCGACTATAAATTAAGATATAAGGTATCCTATCTTTTTTGTTGGATCAAACTGCACACGGTATGCAAATTTGATTAAAATTGGTTCAGTAGTTTATGTGTTAGCCGGCCCCTAGGCGGCGACACGTAATTTATATATATTAAGATAGCTTGTAAGAAAAAAAAAAAAAATCTTTTGTTCGTATAAATTATTGTAATATGTAGAAATTCTTTTTCGGTTAGTACTAATTATATAACATGTAAATCTCTTCTTCTATAAATATTTACTATTATGTAATTATTATTGTTATTGGCTAACTCAATTGCCATAAAGTTAATACTTTAAAGCAATCAATAAAAAAATAAAAAAAAACTTATTCATCATTTACTTGAGTTTGTTTTCGTTTCATTAGAACAGCTGCTAATAATAGCAGAATAATTATTTCTATCATTCAATAATAAATAAATTAGAAATTGGATTATACTTATTTATTAGTTTAAAAAATCTATACAGCTTATATTGTCTTAAAATTCTTTTTTTTTTTAGATTTTTACTTCAGCCATATCTTACCTCATCATCTGAATCCAGTTCGGTTACACCTGGGATGATTTTATGTCCCATCAAAGGATACAGTTACAGCCAGGCCACTTCTAGTCACCTGTGAAATGATATTTTAATTTGTCTCATATTTGATAAATATTCCTCTAATTATAATTTAAAACTAGTTGTTTTGAAGGCAGTATAAAATAGCTTGTAAGTCCCCTTTGGTGGATAAAATTGCCTAGAAACAGTGTTGTAAATGACATCTCTAATAAGGAGGAGTATGGTCATATAAAAACTTATAAGGAAATTTTAGTCTGGTAACATTTCATTGACATTGAATTAAACCTTTCAATAAACAGTTTTTTATTATTACTTAAATTTTTTTTTATAACAATAACAACAAAAAAAACAAAAAAAGAACCTGTTAGCAGGATACCATTACAACATAACTTTGCTTCTTTCCTATGAACATTCAACATTTATCAATACAGTCAAAAACAGTTAAGAAATTTATCCATATATATATATATACATATATGTATATGTAATGCATGTTATATAAATACATATATGTATGACATAAAAATTTCATTTCCAGCTTTTCTTTAGCAAAAATACTGAACAGAGTTAATGACAGAAGTGAATCTTGGTCCATTGCAACGTTTACCGGTCTGGAATAGACCTTAGAATTGGAAGAATGAAAAAAATCAGCGTTTATTTTTTTAAAATGATTTAAGAATGGTGCTTACCAGGTATGCAAGTTTAAAATGTCGTTTATTTCTTAAAATATATACACAGTAATTTAAAAAAAAAGTATAATATCAAACCAAAGATATGGAAGAGACATTGTTGTGATCCGAAATGACATTATTCTAGTAAACCATAGCTACTATTAAGAAATAAAAACCAACGAGTCAAAGGGAAATCCGAAACGTTCAATCTACCTATCTAGGGTACCGGGCCCGATAGTTGGATACTTAAAGTGACTTCCCACTAATATTCTCGCTGTAGAATCAGCTTTCCATCACATTTGTCAATTTTTTTTCATATCTTCTCAGAATCTGGAAGAATATGATGGTATACCAGGTATGCAAGTTTAAAATGTCGTTTATTTCTTAAAATATATACACAGTAATTTAAAAAAAAGTATAATATATTTTATTCAAAGTACTGACCCTCGCTTTCTACACATTTTGTCCATCTCTCGGGCAATATATGGATACCATTCCAAAAGAATGCTTCATCTTTATTTGAAATCCATTCATCGAGCCATTTTCGTACGTTTTCGAAATTGTTGAAGTGTTGCTCCGCCAATGAGTGTCCCATCGATGAGAAGAGGTGATAATCAGAAGGCGCCAGGTCAGGTGAATACGGTGGGTGGGGTAGGAGTTTCCCAACCAAGCGAAGAAATCGTTTCCTTAGTCAATCTGGCTGAATGTGCAGGAGCGTTATCATGCTGAAGAATGACTTTGGCGTGCCTGTGAGCCCATTCTGGGCGTTTTTTTTTTCGATCAATGCGTGACTCAAATTGATCATTTGTTGTCGGTATTGACAGTTTCGCCGGGTTTGAGAAGCTCGTAGTAGACTACTCCCTTCTGATCCCACCACACACACAGCATTGTCTTCTTCCCAAAACGATCCGGTCTTGCACTCGATGTGGATGGTTGTCCTGGCGTTACCCATGATTTTTTTCGTTTGGGATTCTGAAAATAAATCCATTTTTCATCGCCAGTTACAACTCGATGCAAAAAACCCTTTCTTTCTTGGCGTAAAAGCAGCATTTCGCACATAGTTTTTCGTTATTCCATCTGTCGTTCGTCCAATTCATGTGGAACCCATTTTCCAACCTTTTGAATCTTTCCCATAGCTCTCAGGCGATCGGAAATGGCTTGCCTGGTGACATTCAACTGTTCTGCCATCATTTGTTGGGTTTGGGTATTGTCTTCGTCTAATAAAGATTGCAATTCGAAGTCCTCAAACTTTTTTGGTCGATTTTCTCGTTTTTGATCGGTAACATCAAAATCACCACGTTTGAAACTTTGAAACCAACGTTCACATGTCCTGACGGTTGGAGCAACATCGCCATAAGTCTCAACAAGAATTCGATGACATTCAGATGCCTTTTTCTTTTGATTAAATAAGAAAATCATGACATGCCGCAAATGCTCTTTATTTGGCTTAAAATTAGACATTTTTAACACCAAAGAAAGGTATGATACGTCCACGTAAACGACTTAAAAACAACTGACTTTTGTAAACAAATGACTAACAAACAAAATAGCGTTTAGAGATAAGCAAATCCTTCAATAGGATAAGAGCGCATTCTATTGGAATTAAAACGACATTTTAAACTTGCATACCTGGTATTGGATCAGTGGTGTAAAAGGGAGGGGCGGGGCATCATGCCCCGGGTACTACTCACAAAGGGGCACCAAATGGTCCGCAAAACAAAAAATTGCTGGATAATTTGTATTTTTAAGCCTTAATTTAAAGGCTAGCTTGAGCGTTTGACTTTATTTATTTATTAATTTGTGAGAATATTTTGGATATTTGGATGGTACCTTTGGAAAATATATATCTTGCAGGGGCACCCACCTATTAATAGATTGGATGCAAAATGTGTTTAAATATCAAATCGACAATTACGAGCAGATCCACATGAATCTACATCACTAAAATCTAAATTTCATTGGCAATAATATTGGCCCGCCGCACAGTGGGGCAAAATGGCCCAAAATGGGTAAAAACCTCATGTTTTCTAAACGGTTCGTGCTATAAGCTTGAAATTTTGGAATTATATATTTCATGAGGTGCTGAATTGAATGAAACCATAATCAGCTTCATCAGATGATCAGAAAGGGTCAAATTTAAGAACAAACAGAAAAAAAAAAAAATTAATAAAGCAATTTGGGGTATATTTATATGCTATAGAAGCTGCTGAATAGAATAAAACCATAAACAGAGCAATCTGATCATTAGCATTGAGCCATGTTTTCAATTTATAAATTAAAAAAAAAATTAAAAATCAAGTTTGTTATTATTACATGTATGTTTTTTAGGTGATGAATTGAATGAAATTTATTTTATATACCTCTATTATATACCCAAGATTCCTTCAATTAGGTTAAAATTCATTATTAAGTTATATTTGGAAATAAATTAATTTTTTTTAAAATATTTTTTAAATAATTTGAAAAATGTAAAAAGTTTTACAAAGTGATTTCAGTTGAACTCTATTGAATGGATTGGACAGTTATTTAAAATTGTCAATCTTATATCAACAAAGAAGTTTGATCTTCATATTTTTCAATTTGATACATAATGAACTAATGATAAAAAAAAAAATCAAATTTTTTTTTTTTTTTTTTTTATTGATTGCTTTAAAGTATAAACTCTATGGCAATTGAGTTAGCCAATAACAATAATAATTACATAATAGTAAATAAACAATAAATCAAAATAGAAAAAAGTTTTACATTTCATATAATTAGTACTAACAGAAAAAGTATTTCTTCAAATTATAATGATTTATACGAACAAAAGATTTTTTTTTTTTTTTTTTTTTTCTTACAGCTATAATGATATATACAAACAAAGAAAAAAAAAATAAATAAAACATACATTTTTTACAATTTATAATAATTGATATTGATTATAGTCTAGGGTGACAGAAGTTGTAGCAGCAATTGCAATAGAATCCAATATTTTATTTAGTTAATTCAAAAGAAATAAATCAATTACTTTTTGCTAGCATTTAAAACATTTAAAATAAATAGGAAGACGTTATTTATCTTTTCAATGCTATTGTAGGATAAAATATTTTCCAAAGATAGACTATCATCTGTTTGAACTATATAGTCTTTTAGGTATTTTTTTTCGAAAATTATCGTGTCTTTGGCACTCTAACAACAGATGTTTACAGCTATTTATGATGAATAAGCTACAATCTACACATGTTTCATTAGCTTTAATTTGTAAACTGTTATTTTTAAAAAAATATTTTCAAGTAGTCACATTTGGCTATTCTCAGTTGGCTAACGGTTTTCTTATTTTGGTTATATTAATGTTATATTTTAAAAATAATCTTCCGGCTGAGGGTTATTAAAATTTGAAATTTTCATAAATAATGGGTTATACCTTGTATTTAAAGTACGATCAATGTCTGTTGATAATAAATGATTAGTGACTTTTTCTATTATGTTATTTTTATTAGATAATAATTTTTGTGGATTGCAAAAAAAATCTTGAAAGTGTTCTGGGATACTGCCGTTAATGGTTAATTGTTTAATTTGAGATACCCAGTTATAATGAAAATCTGGTTTATTGGTATGTAAATCTAAAAGTCTTTCGAGGCAGATACGGGGTAGCCGATTTTCTGGTAATGCCATGATTTTAATTGAAAAATTTATTATTTTTTTTAGTACTGGGATGAATAACGGATTCCGTCCTGTTTCTAATCTTACAATATAATTTGGTGTGCATTTGGGCCAGAAATATAGTGTTTTTAGAAATTTAAGTTGAATATTTTCGATAGTTTCCACGTAGTTTAAACTCCAGATCTGAGCTGCATACAGAAGTGTTGATGAGACCATAGCATCAAAAAGAACCATTTTTGATTCCCAGGAATCACTTTTACCCTTTATAAGTATTGCTTTTACTTTTGCACTTGCAATAGTTGCTTTTTGTACAAAGTGATCAGCTGCTTTTGCAAACTTTCCTGTTGAGGTAAATGGTACTCCTAGATAATTATAAGCCTTTTTTATTTGTAGTTGATTTTCTTTCCAGTAGAATGGTTTTATTTTTTTTGTTTTAGGGGATTTGTGGAAAACTACTATATTGCTTTTATCTGGGTTTAGGAATAACGAATTTTTATCACAGTATGTTTCTAGTATTTTCAACTTCTTCTGAGTACTTTGCCATGAATTACTTAAAAGGACAATGTCGTCAGCAAATAGGAGCATTATAACCTCTTTGTTTTTATTAATGGAAATCCCAGTCGCCTCGTTACTTTGGAAATATAATAAAATATCTGAAAGAAATAGAATGAAGAGTACTGGGCTTAGGCTTTCACCCTGAAGAAGACCTGAGCTGATATTGATGTTTTCAGAAACTTCGTTGCCAACTTTTATATGCATGCTTGCATTATCATATAACATTTTCATTACTCTGAAAATTTTTCCACTCAGTCCCACATCAAACAATTTCTGCCATAGTAAATTATGGTTTATAGAATCAAACGCTTTTTTTAAAATCTGCAAATATAGCATATACGTAGCTTCCTTTAGCGCGCAAATTAATATTTATTAGTGAAGAAAGTGTGAAAATGTGTTCTTCGCATCCTCTTCCTTCTCTAAAACCTGCTTGTTCTTCAGGAATTAATTTTTCCATCTCCGCCCATCTCATAATTCTTTGTGACAGCATAGCTGTAAACAGTTTCGTAGCATTGTTTATCAAAGAGATGCCGCGATAGTTTGTTAAATCCTTCTTGTCCCCTTTCTTGTGGACTAGATGTAATTTTGATATAGACCATAGAGACGGGGGTTTCTCAGTGTCCATGACCATGTTATAGAGGTTTAGGAGGTAGTGTTCCCATTCAGGAGTTAAATTTTTAAAAACCTTAATAAGTGATATTATCAAATCCAGGAGACTTTTTTTTTTTTTGATTTTTTTGATACAATATTGTAATTCCTCTAATGAAAAAGGGATATCTAGGAGTGGATGGGTAACAGAAAAGAAATTAACATGTATATTGTTTTTGCTCACTTTTTTTTCTCCCGTATAAGATGTTATAATATTCTACCCATTGTTTTATTTCTATTTCGTTTCTATGCGTTGAGGGTGGTTTAAGGGATTTGATTACTTTCCAAAATTCTGTACTATTTTTAACGTTTTGTAATTTTTTTTATAATATCAGTTCGGTATTCCGCTTTCTTCATAAGTATTATTTTCCTATATTTTGTTTTAGCATTTAGATATTCTTAAACCGAATTTTCTTCATAATTACTTTTGATCATTAAAGTATATTTTTTGTGATACAGTCTCTTTAATTGTTTACATTCGAGGTCAAACCATATTTTTTTTTTGTGAAGTGGTGTTATTATTAGGATATTTTTTCAGCTTCATTAGTTGTGATTTTAGAAGTGAATCTGTAAGGCAGGTAATCATATTTTCATATATCTGTTCGTATCATTATCATTGTAATAAATCCTGTTAGATGTTTGAAGATTTTTATAAAATTCTTTAGTCTTGTTTTTGTCCCACTGTGCTGAAATTTTCATTGATTTTGACTCCTGTTTAACTATGTATTTTTTATTAAGGTTGGTAGTATTTAAAATTGAGATATTGCAGCCTAAATGGTCGGATTCATCGGAAAAGGCAGTTATCTTTAAATCTTGAAATATGGTAAAAACAATTTTCATTTATCCAAATTAAATCTATTGTACTCTTTCCCCTGCTTGAAATATAAGTATATTTGCCTGGTCTGTCTGAAACAGTCCGCCCATTACATAAAAAAAAACCCATGAGATTCCATTAATTCAACAAGTAATCTTCCGCGGCGATTAATGTTTAAATGGTTGACTTTTCTTTTGGAGTAAAGTAATGAGTTTTCAAATAAATCATCTTCTACATCATTCAAATTACCCACATGAGAATTAAAATCTCCGCATAAGATCACGTGATTGTGTGGAAAATTAATATTTATATTATTTAATACACGCTCTAGTTTGTCTAAATAAATATCAAAATCAGAGCCCGACGGTAAATATATGTTAGCTAATGTAATCAATTTATTATTTAGAAAGAAATTTATTATTATTAAATATTGCTCACATTCAGTAAGAGTTGCATCTTTTGTTAAATTGCTATTAATAAATGTAATTAAACCAGCACTAGCTCTTCCAGGAGTTTTAGTTTTTATTGCATTGCTTGCAAAAGGGATATATGCACTTAGCCAAATTGGAGTTTTGAAATTACTATTTGTTAACCATGTTTCTACAATACACATTGCTAATGTGTTTTCTGAAATATTGACTTCAGAGGGATTTATATTCCAAATATTTTTATATCCACATATATTACAAAAAAAAAAATCATATTTAAAAAAAATAAAAAAGATTATATTCACTCATACTACATATGTACACAAATAAAATATATTAACTATAAAAGTAAAGAAAAAAAACAATTTTTAATTGTTCCTTTTTTTATAACAGTAAATAAGAAGTTTCATCACATAATGGGAACTTCTTTTTTTATAATCTGTTCTTAAATTGATTTTTTTTTCTTTATTTGGAGAGCTATTTTCGAAAATTAATCTTTCTGCAATATTTTGGTACTAATTCTCAAGAAGAGTTAAGTGTGTGTTACTTATTTTTGTAAATAAAAACAGAAATCATATCACATCATTTTACAATGGATTAAGAAAAAAAAAAAAAGATATATATATATATATATATATATATATATATATATATATATATATATATATCTATATATATATATATATATTAAATAAGACAGACTAATAAAAACAAATATACATATATAGTAAGCCAATTTTCACATCCTAGTTATAAAAAAAAAAAAAATAATTTCTAAAAATCATTTTCTGTATAATGAAAAATAACACATAAATTCATCCCCTGAAGCCGGGATTTATATTTATAACACGCTTTCTCAGATACCTCAACTTCAATCTGAACCTCTAAAGAGAGCCTAGTTCGGTGTAGCTTTTTTTGAAAGACCAAGTGAAATGAAGATAAGTTAGATTTACGAGACAGCTAATTTTGTAAATTCCTGGCAGTTAAGGTTGCGGCAACATTTACAAAATAAAAATCGTCCATAAACCAGTGAACATCAATAGTGAAGTTCAAAGGGTTATACAAAATTTTTGCTAAAAATTCAGTCTCATAAAAAATTATTTTAACAGAACTTCAAAACCGTGTTATTTTCTCAACTCCAGAAAAGGGCAACTTCAAGGACGTGTACAGACTTTGGTAATGAAATAATCGAAAAAGCAGTTCCACAACCTTATGCTACATTTATTTAGGTATACAAAAATAATGAAAAAAAAAGAAATCATCAATCATAAGATTTGGGTTTTTTTCCACGTTTGCCCCACTGTGCGCCGTGACCCTTCTAGGCCACCCTAGCGGCCTTTCCAGCTACCTGCCCCCCGGGTCGCCCACGGCACCCCCAACCTCACCTGACCGTAACATTATCTTCAAATATTAGGTGACTCCATTGACAAATGCGATTTATCCTGACAATCATTAACTTCAAATAAAACTAGAAATCCGTTATGATGTAACTCTCAAACCTCTAATTTTTTATTCGAACTATTAAAACAGGGAGAGAACAGGCGGAAATGTTCATAATTGAAATATAATTTTATAAATCTGAAAAGCTTTTAATAAGACACGGTTTCATTATAGATAGTAGTAGTCGTTCAAAATCATATAATCTTTATGTTCTGTAGTGAACTAGATATAGGGAACTAGATTTATTAGGGAGGTGGGTGGGGAGATCAGTATGCCACTCCAATCGGAGGATGGAAATCCACCCTCTCCCCCCACCATTATAACACAATACCCCCGTAATACAGTCTAATTTGTTTGTTCTTGGGCGCTACAGTCCTTGCAGGACCTGGGCCTCTGCCACCATCTTTCTCCATTCCTCTCTCCCAGGTTTCTCCAATTCTGTATCCCCAGCCTCTGCAAATCCTCCTCCAGGTCATCAATCCATCTGCGCCTGAGTCTGCCTCTCTTCCTTTTTCTTCCTGGTGTGCCATCAAACAGTCTAATAAACTTTATAAATTATGCAAAAACCAAACAATATTAATTTTGATGTTATTAATTTGAAAGCGTTTTTAATAAAGTAAAAAAAATTATTTTTTCATAAACTTTTTAAATTTTGCCACCCTATGCAATCTGCCACCCGGGGCACGTGTCCCGCCCTAGTTCCGGGCCTGCTGTAGTGTCATATTAGATTACTAATCGATAAATAAGAGTGAGACAGGTAGTGGTCTGAGCTGTCAGCTTTAACAGCGGACAGCTATAGGTTAACATGTCCCTCCTGCTGTGACGATATTGGGCGATCTATATCTCGACATTAGGCCTTTCTACTCCGGACCCGAGGCAGTGAGGATGTCCCGCCCGATCAGCCAGGCCATAGGGTCCAATCCTATCTTCAGGGCTTCCTCACTCTTAGGAATATTTCCTTTCAGGTTGATTGGAGATGAGCTCAAGATGGAGAGCTTTCTGCTTTTGTATTCTCTTGGAATTTCTATTTGCTTTAGTATTGGAAATATCCATTTCGTTGTAGTCCATTGGTTCAACCAAATTCACAGAATGATTCAAGAAGGAAAAGACGTTTTTTGTTTGTATTTAGGTTTTAATAGTCTTTTAAATATAACGACATTCGGTTTACTATTAAGCTGCTTTTATTTCCACCGGCATGAATTCATTGATACTATAAACTCGCTGGACGCCTTAGATCAAATATTCAGTGAACTGGAGGGGGATATGAAGGACAGAGCCAAAGAAAAGAATATTATTTTCAAAATATCGCTACTTACTCTTGGAGTTTTGTTGTGTTGTATTTTACAGTAGTTACTCAAAGAACCTTTTTCCTTCGATCTCAATTATCATATTTCGGTTTATCGTGCTTGCATTATGCTGTGAGCAGTTCAATTATTTCGTCGATATAGTCAGCTACTTTTTCGGATCAAGCTCAAAGTTTCTTATCAGAACTAAACATCCAATTTCCTCCGATAACTTAATTATTCTTGACAAAATCATCGAGGCTGTTGACCAATTGGTGTCGATTTCGAGTAAGATCAATGTAATTTATTCGATTCAATTGCTCTTTGCAATTTCCGTCTATTACAGCACGGGTATATTATGTACTTATAATATAATTATTCATGCCAGCTCCAATTACGAATCTAAATACCGGTTAATGTTGGGGGATGGCTTATTTGCAGTCTACAGTTACCTTCAATTCTATCTCTTGGTCTTCTCTTCGACACGAGCGAATTCCCAGGTTTGTACATGCTATTAGATATTCCTGATTATTTCAGTGTAATTATTCAGGCAAAGTGGAAAAATTGGTCTCAATCGTCCTGTAATAGCATTAAATTTGTTAAGAAAATCAGCGTTTTACAAACGTTAATTTAAAATCAAATTAATATTTAAAAATTAAAGAAGTAAGGCAATGACTTATAAACTATTTGAAATATTTATCAATCCGTAGGGCCATCTTTAAGAAGCAGATTTTATCATTAGTTCCTTAATGCTGAGTTAGTGCAATCAAGAGAAACACTAGGTTTATCATCAGGTCATGGTCCTAATGGGCTTGTTGATTTGTAAATGTGTGTATGTATGTATAAACAAATATATTCCACTGTATATATAATATTAATGGAGTTATACACAGGATATCAGTGCTAAGCAATATTGGATATGACGGCTATATTCACCAGCAGCATCAAATAAAAAAATAGCATCAACAAAAAAATTAACAAAAACTTCTTTGTTTAACGAACCATTTTTTGTTTTTATTTGTTGATCGATCCCAGTTCGTCTTAATATTATTGCGCTATTCTACAAACATAAATTCAACACTTCTACAATAGTTTTTGTTTAATTTGTATAAATAATGTTTAACTTGTTTCAGTTCAGTGAGTTTAACAACGTGCTCTACCGACTCATGATCCAGGACGAGACCAATCGAATCCTTGAAAACGTGAGTGATACACAGAATAGTTTATAAGACATGTCTAATGTGCATTGCTAAATTCTTTTTAAAAGTACTGATTTAAAATCTTCTCAATGTCTTGTCCCTTGTGCACTTTGTATATGTTTCAATCAAGTGCCTACCGGTTTCCGGTTAAGCAGGTCAAGAGACAATCGTCTATAAATTGTGTCTCTAAAATTTTCTAGAGACAAATTTAAATCACATTTGAATGGATTTGGCGCTGTTTTATGGCGATACGAACGCATACAGCATCAAAATTAATATACACTGCTAAAGAATAATTACTATTTTTTTATTTTTTGTTGTTGAGTTATGCGCTTGCGCCATCTTTAGATAGATCGTATTCTCATCGCTGTGTTATAAATTCTGTTATTAGTGAGTTTTCGTTAGTTTACACATTTCCATATAGTGATATCATCATAAAACAGCAAGAGAAGCCGTTCACTAGAAACTGTCAGAATGAGCCCAGCGAAGCAAAATCTAAGAAATCGAAGAGAAATACTCCTCCTTCACCGCCGCCTATCTATAGAACCTTAACTAGGACGTCAACACAAGATATTGACAATGCTACTAATTCCTTCATAAACATAACCCCACAAGCAGCCTGGGCTGCATCCTCACCTCGTTCCCCTCCAAAAGGTCGAAAGAAAAATCCTTTATCCCAAGACCTACTGGACCTTATCCAATCTAAACGCCTTACCAGAGGCATTTGGCAAAGAATCAGGCACTCTGACGATCGGAAATCCTTTAATTACTTTACTAAACTCTTTAAAAAAAAAAATGTGGCTACCTTTAAATCTGATTCCTACAATTCCTATGTCTTTTCACTCTCTGCCTCTGACACTTCCTTCTGGACCATCACTAAAAAACTCCTAAAATATCAACCTACCTCCCTTCCGACGTGAAGATGGTTCATGGGCAGCTTCTGACGGGAACAGATCCGAAGAATTTACCCAGGATCTTTCCAGCATATTTGTCCCCCATCCTGCATCTAATCCCACTCACACAACAATGGTTCATGAATTTCTTGATCTCCTTAGCTCAAATATTTTCCGGCAACTGCCTCCTAAAGCCATTCCACCACCGTCCAACAAGGCCTCAGAGTTGTTGACCACATGTCCTTAGCACTTAAAGGCAAACAATATTATCCGGCTCATTTCTGGACACAGCACAAGCTTTCGACCGGGCATGGCATGACGGTTTGCTTTTCAAACCCGTTTACCTCAATTACTATTCCTAGTTCTTTTATCCTACCTCACTAACCGTTCCTTTCGAGTTCGCTGCGGAATGGAATACTCAAACTGCTACTCAATAGAGGCTGGTGTTCCACAAGGTAGCTATTATATATATATATATATATATTCTCGATTCTGTTAAATATATCCTCTACGCTGCAGATATCACAACTACTCCTGGTACTTTTCTTGCAACATTCGCTAATGACACTGCAATCCTTTCATCCCATCCAGATCTCTTAATAGCCTCCTATAACATCCAATCCTACCTATCCCCGATTGAAGACTGGTGCAATGATTGGCGGTTCAAAGTAAATGAATCTAAATGCACCAGCGTTATCTTTACCCTTCGCCACAAATCCAGTCCTCTTATCTATTTCAATGGTATTACACTACCTAAAGCTGATGCAGTTCGATATCTTGGTGTCTACCTAGACAAAAGACTTACATGGAACCCACATACTCGACTCGAAAGTCAATAACTTAACAGACGCTTTAGTCAATTATATAGACTACTAAATAGGACATCTCATCTTTCAATTAAAAATAACCTTCTCGTATACAAAACCATCAATTATTCCATTTGGACTTATGGACTTGAACTTTGGGGGACAGCAAAAAAGTCGAATATCAATCACATTCAATCCAATCACATCCAATCATGTTTCCAGCAAAACCTTACATAACTATTGCAATATACCACACGTCCTGGACCTTATACTTTTATATCCATCCCCAGCCTAATCCCGTCAGCCATAATAGTAACAAAGAGTTCATTTCCCACACTTATTCCCAAAAAACAATAACCTTTCCTTCCGTCCTTTCCGTCTCTATTTTGTATACAGAGTATTGTTATATCATTATTTCTATTTGAATCATTTTTTTTATTGTTCTGTATCATTTTATATTTGTGTTGTACACCTGATCATGATGGCATAGGCATTATTGTATTTATTTATTTTTATTCTGTTTATATCTATTTGTTATTTTGTTATCTTATGGTCTCTCTGTTATTCATTTTTCTTTTATATTTTTGTTTCATTTTCCTATTCTGTATCCACGTTTCCCGCACTTTTTTTGCCCCCTTTTACCTGCCCTGCTGTTCTTACCGTTTCACATCAGTCATCGTTCGTCTCCTCACCAGTGTGGTTCGGTGTTTAATAAAAACTTTATTATTTTTTATCCATTTCTTTTCTTTTATCACCTTTTACATTATTCCCTTCGCTCTTTCCCATATTTTATTTTTAATTACTTTACATTTCCTTCTGCCCTCTTTTATTTTTTATTTATAAAAGAGGGCACCAGACAGAGGGGGTGGGAGGCTTTTACCCACCAACTTTAGTTTTTTTTTTTTTTTTTTCTCCTTATCTTTCTTGTCTAGTCCTTAATCTTATCTCGCTGTTTTGTATTATTACTGATATATGTATCTCTCCTTTTCTATAGTGGTTTTTTGTATATTGTTTTTTATCCATGTCATTCTGTATTCCATTTCCCATCTGTTTATCGATCTGTTATTTTTGTCACATTTAGTATTTTGTTCAGTGTAGCTCTGAAGAAGACCTGCGAGGCAGGTCGAAACGTTGCCACATATAAAAGGATTTCAACTTAGACGTGGTGTTCCTCTATGATTGCATCCCTGATCATCTTCTTCTCCATTTTTTTAGTTCTCCTGTTAAATTTAATTTTTATAATTTGTGTCTTAGTTCCACCGGATAAATATCGCTCATCCGAGTGGAACAAAGACGCTCAATTTCGGATTATGCTTTCATACTCTAGAGATAGAGATAGTTTGGAGCTCTTCGTATATTGCAGCATTGCTTCTCTCTTCCGTGACCATAAGAGCTAAATTTCGGATTATTATAATTATAATAATAATAATAAATTAATCAAAGTTTCTATGCATTTTATATTAAGAACGCTATAAATATTGTAGATTTTAGTGATTTGTTATTTGATGATAAATATTTATGTTAATTGGGGGGTCATGTTCTTGAAATATCTTGGATGCCGCCTGTTACTGAAAACAAAAAAGAATTAAAAACATTAAAAAAAGTTCTTCTTCTTTTCGTTGTAACGGCGTTTCCCTTCATTGGGTTTCCGTTAGGTCAAACTATCCTTCCACAGTTCTCTATCCCACCAATCACCGTCCCTCAGACCTCTTATCCTAATCTTCCAAAAGGCATTCGACGTAGATGTACGTACAAAGCATATCAATTTCTTCTTCATAACATGTTCTGTCACGCTCTCTGTAATTTCTAAAAAAAAAAAATTCTAATACGATAACAAATTACCTTTAATTAACGTCATATCCAATCATTTACAGGGCAAGTTGATGCTTCACTTTTCGATGAAGAAAGAGGTTGTGTTTACTGCCTGCGGCTTCTTTAACTTAGACTTCACATTGGTACATTCGGTTGGTATACCTGACTTCTCTATTGATACTATTCGCTGATGATGTGTATTTAGGTAATATTATACTGTTCTAAATATTAAGGTAGGCCTAAATCAAAATCCCCTTTTCTAGGACCTTCGTTGAACATATAAACTTATTCCTTATTTAATTCAGTAGAATCTTGAAATTCTTAATCATATATAGCTATATAATTAAACAGCTGTTAATGACACAGATGTTATCAACAGCAATAAAAATATTTCCATCATAGCAGATAATAAGAAGTAAAGGGGGATATGGGTTAATACAATTATTTAATAAGTTAAAATATACATCTCATATTGCAGATAATACATTATTCATGTTTTTCTATTTTTCAGGTCTTGACTTCAGCCTTCGCTTACTTCATCATCCTGATCCAGTCCGATTACAACTGGGACGATTTTAGTCCCGTTGACGCATTTATTGATAGTCGGAACACCACAGCAATCTTGCCGCTAACAACCAGTCCTCTCTGAAATGCTTGTTTTGATTGTATGTGATATTGTATATGGTATATGAATTTGTATATATGTGCATTCGGTTGATATATAAAACTTTTCTGCTGGTATTGTAAATTGAGGATGTAGCAATTAAGGCTTTTTAGTCCGGAGACAGTCACATGCAACTTTAATTGGAAAGACATGAATTTGTTTCCTAACCCATTTTGTAGTATTATCTGTCTTGAAATGAGATATAAAATTGCAAAAAAAAAAATAAATAACTAGAAAGACATGTGCTTGAGTTTGGTCTTATTTTTTAGTGCATCCCAGTCTAAACACCAATCGGCAGTCGAAAGCCGTTGGAATCATGCCGCCGGACCGGTTTTTATATCAATGGAAACTGAAAAAGTGAAAAAAAAAAAATATATTTATCTACCATTTTCTTTCATGTGTTAGAAGTGTAGTAAATGTCCAAGTTTTCAACCCGCAAAATCGAGTGCGATTGTTTTAGCACTCGAAAAACCTTGAAATTTTATCCCAATTATCATTATTTCGCTTATATCTTGTGAATTATAGAAATTTGCTTGACATAGCATTTTTACAATATTAAAGAGCACTAAAATTTCGTCAATAAGATTAAACGTAGCTTTATAAAGCAATTGGTTGCGGAGATAAAGCTGTCTAAAAATGGTGATTTTTCACAAAATTTGAAATTGGCCTGTTAAGAATAAAGTTCTCGGCCGCATATTGATAAAAGTACCTCCAGGAAATCGTTTAAAGGGAATTTAAATTGAGACCTAAAAGATAGTTGTAGGTCCAATAGTTTTCTAATAAATAGTAAAAGATTTGAAAATCGTATTTGGGGAGAATATAGTGCGTGAGTCGGTTGGATGTATGTTGTAGCTGCGATAAGCGAGGAGAGCGGCGATACTAGCGGAGCTTAAATAAATAGCTTAAACCACTTCTATTCTACAGTGGCATTAAGAAATTAAATATTAAATATAGTTTTTACCGAGTGAGTATATAATGAGTGATTGTAAAGAGGAAGAAATGCTTTTGTCGTCATATTGCTGCAGTCATGCGGAAACAGCGCGAATTTGCAGCTCCCGCTGTTAATAGTAACGTTCACATTTGGGGAATTCCACCATCTTTATAAAGATTTAAGGCAACATCCCAGAAAATTTAGTGAGTATATGCGAATAAAAATCGAAACTTTTGACTACATATTACCAAAAATTTCGGATAAAATGCAGAAAATGGTATAATTGCCACACTAGACCTATTTTTTTAGAAGAGGAGCGCCTAATGACAACAATCAGGTAAGTAAAAACATTTTCTTTCAAAGTTTCTTAATCTATTACAATATTTTTTACAAAATATTAATTAAATAGTTTTACAAATTTAATGAAATGATAAGAGAATAAAAGTCCCACAACGGTGCCTTAACAAAAATTTCACTTACTAATAAGTCAACATTCATACTCGACAAGAGCTGAGAAAACGGGAGGGGTGATTATCGACACCTCCTATCGTTAGAAGTCGCTCTAATCGCCGCTCTACTCAGCTCCAATATAAACACTACAGTGACAAACATAGGAAAGTTTTCTGAGCTCCGCTAGTATCACCGATCTCCTCGCTTATCGCAGCTCCAACATAAACGGACCTATTGAGCTACCTCGCTTCACATTTCATTATTAATTTATTATGCTTTTCTTTTTTTTTTTTATGTCTTTCTTCTGGGTGAACTTAACTGGTGCCGAAACCCGGTGGCGCTTGAGCATACTCTCTTGGTGAGGTTTTTTTATTTTTCCTGTTGATAGTTTTTGTAAAAAGTCACAACATCCAAGTTTTTTCATTCGCTTCTTATCTTTCATATTGTTGTGGCTAAATTTTGAATGGAAAAAAAAAATAAATAATATTTTGAAACCGCCATCTTTCGAAGTTTAGCCGGAGATGCAGCCCCAACCACCAGAGACTTTAGGGGCGGTCGTTGGATCCCAAAAGAGGACATTTTCCGCATGTTTTGGGAAGCGAGGAGGCCCTATCAATCTAATGGGCAGTATGCGGGATCGCTGTTGGCTCATTGTAACAATATTACTGAGAAAATGAGGGAGCCAACAGAAGCAGCGGCAATTCTATCAACCATTCTGAAAGTGGCGGAGTGGAGATATCGGGATGAGGAATGAGGTAAGTGTAAGAAGAGGGGCAACCGCGTGGTGATAAATTGTATCAGGGATGTGAGGGGAAGGTTGCCTATTATTAAATTTGCGAGGGATGTGTGGTTTCTAGTTGACACGGGAAGCTCGAATACCATAATGAGCAAAGAGGTGTAATTGTAAATTGAGTGGCCCTGTAGAGTGGTGAGTGGAGGCGCAAATAGGATTAGGCATGTGGGGGGAAAAAGGGAAAAAACCAACGGTGCATGTAGTAGAAAACATGACTCGCGGATGCGGGGTATTATCGGGTATGACCTTTTAGGGAGGACCCGGACTAAGATAATAGGGAATGGCGATCAATAAGGGGTTCGGATAGGTGGAAAGGGCTACAAATGTGAGAGGAATCAGAAGGGGGAACATGCGATGGTCGGAGCAATCAATCGGAAGGGAGATTGGCGGCAGTAATTAAAAAACGAGTATTCGGATATCTTTTTTAAGGAAGGTGAAATACTGAGTGTGACAGGGGAGACTGTACATTTAGATCCCGCTAAAACAAGACAGGGTGACGTACGTGAAAGAAATAAGGTATCCCCAGGCGTCGCGTCAGAACATCAGGGAGGAATTGGAGAGTCTAAAGAGTCAGGGTATTCAGGGTATCATAAGAGATCAGCATAAGACCGCGTTCACTTTTGAAAGGGGACATTACGGATTGAAAAACGCCCCTATAACGTTCCAAAGGCTCATGGCTGAATTTCTGCGAGAGTTGGATGAGGCCAGTTGTCAGGTGTACATGGACGACTTACCTATATTCAGGAAAGACGAGACAAGATATGTACAGGACCTAAGACAGGTGTTTGAACGCTTTAAGACAATTTGGACTGAAACTGTCGTTAGAAAAATCGATCCTGGGACAAGACCGAATTAACTTCTTGGGACATACTATTTCAAAGGGGGGTAAGGCCGGGCATAAGGAAGATCGACACGATTAGGAGAATGGCCATCCCAACAGATGTGGAGGGTATACGGAGACTACTGGGGACACTTAACTAATGAAGACGGTTTGTCCCGAAAATGGCAAGGCACCTAGTAACTTTAAACGACCTGTTGAAGAAAGGAAGAAGAATAGTGATAACTCCGGAAATCGAGCAAAACATACGGACTTGCATGGACAGACTTCAGAAAGAACCGGTACTTGCGTTCCCGGACTTTTCCGAGACATTTACCATCACGACTGACGCAAGCGAATATGCACTGGGGGCAGTACTATCCTAAGAAGGTGAAAAAGGGGAACAACCGGTAGCATACGCTCGCAGGCGACTTACAGGGACGGAGGCGCGATATAGTGCTTTACATCGGCGCGTGTCACCCGTTGGAAGGAATTCCTGAGCCAATATAATTTTGAGGTGGTGTATAAGCCGGGGAAGGAGAAAATTGTGGCTGACTGGCTACCACGGGCTTTGCAGGTGAATGCAACGAGCGAGAAGCCGGGTAGTATTCGGGAGGAATACAAAGATTCATTCAGGAATGGACACCGGAAGGAGAAGCGGAACGTGATTTGGAAGTAACGGAAGACGAGGGGAGAGTAGCACGAGAGGATAGTTCGGAAGGGGAGAAATCGGTAGAAATAAAAGAATTAGAGGACATAATTAACGACAAACCCAGACAGATAATTGGAAGAGAAAAACGGAGTTCATAAATTATTGGAGGTTTCTCCCGGTTGAGAATAGGTCGGTGGAGGCGGTACTTGACGCCCTACGAATCTGGTTTCAATTTTATGGAGTGCCGGGGAGGATAACTTCGGACGGGGGAGGGGAGGGGGAATTTGATAACACCAGTGTCAGGCCGGAAATGCGGAAGTTGGATGTCGCATGGCACCCGAAAGGCCGACAGGTGGTGGAACGCTTGCACAGTACGCTGGATCACCTTGGGAAAAGAGAATAGAGGCGGGCATGGCAATACCTAAGGCAATAGTGGCGTACAATCATTTGATTCATGCAGCCACGGGATTTTCACCATTTGAAATGTTATATGGCCTTCGCGTACATAGGAGGGATACCCGTGGTGCAGTAGTGGATGAAGGTTGAGGCGACGTTTGTGGCAAACAAACTGGCACTCGGGCAAAAATGGGAGAAAGCGCGGAAGAGGCTCAATGAGGAAAAAAGTAGGAGGGTGATTCGGGGGAATCTCAGGATTCGTGATGGAATGGAAAGGGTCGGAATTAGAACTATCGTATACCGGAAGGTAGTGTCGAGCCGGTAGGATATGCGCTAGATGGGCCCTTCAAAGTCGTTACGATTCGGGAACATAATGTTGTCACCGTCCAAAGTATGCAAGATCCCCGGAAACGAAGGACGGGTGCTTCAACTGAAGATTCCGTTAAATTAATACTCTCGTTTTCTCGTGTATCTGGTTTCTATCGTTTATTTCGTTTCTATCGTTCATCTCGTATCTATCGTTTCAATCGTATTCCACGTTTATCGGTTATTATCGTTTCTTTTGTCGTTCTGAGTCGTTTCTCGCTGACTAGTGTCATTTTTTCGTTATTTCTCGTGCTTTTTTTTTACTGTTTATTCTTCTCATTCGTGTTGTTCGTTTCTTATAATACTGTTTCCCGTTTTCATTAGACGGAGTTCGAGGGATATCCTCTTCTCTTTGCTAGGTAATTTGTGTAAATAGTAGATAATGTAAAAGGATTAGACGAAGTGTAACAGTTCTTTTTGTTAGTTATATTTTAGTTTTGTACTGAATGAGATTTGTAAAGTCTTATCAAAGTATGGTGAAAGTTTTAAGTTAATTACAGAACTGTTTTTTTATTTTATTTATTTGTAACATTGATTTTTGTATGTTTAAATATGGTTGGTTGTTTGGCCTGTGTAGGAGTTTACGAGGATTGTTTGTAAACTGGTGGGGGGGAGTTAAGAAGTATAGGGGAATAATATACATCATTATCCCTAAACTTAATCCCAAACAACCACCAAATGTATATAAAGATGATTGCTGAGCAATAAACTTAGTCTTTTTGCAGTACTCGTGAGTATTATTTAGCTCCCTTATTTCCTTCTTTTTTTTTTTATGGGCGAACTTAACTTGGATAAGTATGTATTTTTGTATTTAAAAGGAATGTATATAAGTACATGGAATTTCGTTTTAAGGAAAGTTCCGCTTTCCGGCTCCCCGCGAAAACACGTTTGTCGGTATTTTATTGACTATAACTCCAAAACTTATTGTCCAATCCCAAATTTCTTTTTTTTTTGTCATCTGAACGATGATTAAATTTACAATTAGACGACGTATATGTAAGTTTGAACAAGTCCCGTTAATCACCCATTAGGAGTACTGCGCCTGCGCCAGATAATGAAATAAAAAAAATAAGCTTTATTCTGGGACGTATTGTCCCCTAAGAATAACAAAATTGTGTCATAAAATAGTACAATGGTCTGGCATATATATTTTCATACAAAGGTATTTATATATGAGGAACAATAGACATGCAAATACAGTTAAGTAAATAATTATCTGAATAACTTTAGTAAATAAGATACATAAGAAGGATAAATGAAATAATACTAAAAAAAAAAAAAATAATAAATAAATAAATAACCCTGAGAAAATGAGAAAAGATATATACAGAGAATGAACTATGTCTATATGTACATTGGATGAAGAAAATATTTACAGAGATTACGATATATACTTATGTATACTGCACTCATTCACTTATACACCTATACACACAACTATACACATATGAATTGTCGATGGATAAAATTTCTTTGTTTAGGAAAAACATTTAAAGTAAAAAATAAAAAAATAAAAATAAAAATAAGAAAAAAGAATTTTTATAAAAAAATAAATAAAATGATTATTTACCAATGTGGAACAAATAAAAGATTATTATTATATGAAAGAAAATTTTTGAGTCAATTCACCGGTATCAAATTTATTTGATTTGATCATATTTAATAATAATTACTGTTCATATTGACTGGCATCTGACTGGGATAAGAGGAGATATTGGAAAAGGAGTGTTTTAAATGAGCTTAAGGAAGGGGCATGTCTTATTTCAGGAGGGAGGGTGTTCCAGAGGGTAGTGGATCGGGCTAGGAAGGAATGCTGGTATAATGTTGTTCTATGGAAAGGCATAGGTCAGAGGAACATGATCTTGTTGTGAATCGGAAATAGAGGGATGACTTAAATTTCAACAGATTATAAATGTAGGATGGGCGATGGTGATAAATGACTTGATAAAGGAATGAACCTAGGAAGTATGATTTGCGGGTGGATGGGTAGAGCCACTTCAAGTCCATGTACAGGTGTGAGACATGGGAACGCCTCGGGGTTCCAAAAACAAATCGAACGAAGTAATTCATAATTCTTTTTAACCTCTCTTGGAGACCCACAGAGAGACCTCCAAACACCACGCAGCCACAGTCGAAGAGAGGAAAGATAAGCGAGGAAACTAGTACTGTATGCTTTTATATCGCCACCTAAAATTATCGCATTTCGGCATCAATATCTCTCTGCCCTGGTTTTCGCCCAGAGCTCCTCATTGCTGATCGATCTATGCCACCTCACTCCATGTTCCATAAACACCTGTTGAAACACCTGAAAGGTTTGCAGCTGTCTCACTATTGTTATGGTGACCTTCCAAGTTTCAGATCCATACAATAAGATAGCCTTAATATTTGTATTAAAAATGCAGATGTGTGTGTGTGTGTGTGTCTTTGTAGGTGTGTCTAGGGTGATTATGATTCCATCTTGAGCTCAAATTATTTTATATACTTACGACGTTGTTCTGATTGCTGAGATCCAGCAATAGGTTTCTGTAGGTGAATCAGAAGTAACAGAAGAAATGGAATAGAAATAAATCCAGACATTTTTGATCAATAAATCTCTTTGCCTTAAAGGTACATAACAAGTGCTACATAAAAATGGGCTTAGCTGATATAATTTTAAAGTTTTTCAAAAAATGTTCCAAGATGTTTCTTCGTAAAAACCGATATTGTATATCGTGGGGTTACAAGCGAATACTTATCAAAAAAAGATAGTTTTGAGAAAATTCCGATCAAATTTTTTTCTGCTTTGCCTCCTTTGGTACTGACATTATTTTATCTTTCAATTTCAGGTCTTTAACTTATTTGATAAAATAATGTCACTACCAAAGTTGACAAAAGAGTAAAATCTTTGATAGCCGTTTTCTCAAGACTATGTTTTTGACTGAATATATTTCACATGTAATACCAGGAAATTAAACCTTTTTTTAAAGCTAACTGAATAGAACTGCGATGCATTGATTGGATTAAAAGTACGTGCAGATCAACATTAACCAACAATTTCATAAAGTGTCTAAAAATATTTTGCTACTTCATTGACCAATGGGAATTATCCTGCTAACCAATAATTTGAATGTAAATGAAAATCCTTATTTCATATTTTTCCATAACTCTCTCAGTTCCCTAATTTTCTAAACGGACTATGTTAGGAAGACGAGAATAAAGGCGGAAATGTTCATTAATAATAATATAACATTTAGATTGTCAACCACTCTTAAAAGGGCAATGTTCCAGATAGCTTCTATGTACCGATAATAGAAACAAATAATTTTTTTTTTTTCCAGCAATTCGGTTTCATTATAGGTAGTGGTTCTAAAACATGTGATATCAGGTCTAAAGTGTGAGATAAGATGGCTGGTAGATAACAGATAAGAGTGGGACTAGTTGTTGTCCAAGCTGTCAGCTATAGGTAACATGTCCCTCGTGCTGTGACAATATTGGGCGATCTATATCTCAACATTAGGCCTTTCTACTGCGGACCTGAGGCGGTGAGGATGTCTCGCCCGATCAGCCGAGCCATAGGATCTAATCCTATCTTCAGGGTTTTCCTCACTCTTCGGAATATTCCCGTTCAGGTTAATTAGAGATGAGCTCAAAATGGAGAGCTCTCTGCTTTTGTATTCTCTTGGGTTTACCTTTTTTTATAATGTTGGGTATTTATATTATTTTATAATCCCTTTGATCGACATCATTCCAACAATGATTAAAGAAAGGAGAACCTTTTATTATACTTATATTATTCTTTGTGGTCTTTTGAATGTAATGACTTACAGTTTAGTCTTATTTTGTGTTTACTTCCACCGGAATGTATTTATTGAAACTGTTGATTTATTGGACGCCATAGAACCAATCTTCAGTAAACTGGAAGGAAATATAAAGACCAGAGCAAAAGAAAAGAGAATTTTGTTCAAAATTTTTCTTCCATTACTCTCGCAGTTTGTTCATTAATATATTTTAGTAGCTATCCAATTGGCTTTGTCCTCTTATCTCATTTAACACTTTTCGGCTTACAGGAATAGCATTATGCTGCGAGCAGTTCAATTCTATGGTCGATATAGTCGGCTACTTTTTTGAATCAAGCTCAAAGTTTCTCATTAGAATCAAACACCCAATACCCTCCAATAAGTTGATTGTTCTAGATAGAATCATCGAAGCTGTTGACAAATTGGTGTCGATTTCGAATAAGATCAATGTAATTTATTCGATACAACTGCTCTTTGCGATCTCCGTCTATTACAGCTCGGTTATGTTATGTACTTATAATATAGTTGTTAATGCCAGCTCCAAGTACGAATCGAAATATTGGTTAATGTTTGGGGATGGCCTATTAGCACTCTACCATTTCCTTCAGGTCTGTTGCTTAGTCCATTCTGCGGCACGAGCAAATTCTCAGGTATGTATGTACTATGTACGTAGAATGGAAACAGTGTTTTCAATAATTGTAAAATAAATAATTCCAATTATTTTAAAATTAAATATTAGTGTTTTACCTAATTGTTATAGTCCTTTAATAAATGAATATGCTTCATTATAAAAATTAACAATCAATAAAACGTTGAGGTAATCACTGGTTTCCATTCGTTTTTCAATTTAAAATGTAAAATTTAGTTAATTTAATAAATGTACAATTACGATAGGATGATATATAAGGCAAAGATATCTCAATTTGTTGGATTATTTTTTAAAACCGTAAAGGAAACTTTACTACTTCATTTCATCATAGAAGAGGTAAATTCTGGATAACCAATCTGCCATTAGTTGGGAGACCGAAAGGTTCAAATATTTTTTTTATTTTTTTATTTTTTTTTTTTTTTTTTTTAGGCTTTAGATAGACGCCATTGGCCAACGTTAAAATATTTCATATTCAAATAATTGTTTGTTTTTTTTTTCTTAATAAGTGAAAATCTATGATTTTTATAATTTAATGCCAGTGGATTTTATAAAATGGCCTAACGTTTCTAATAAAGAATTAGGGTTTGATATAATATCTATATAAGAAGGGTTGTCTTTATTTATTATATTTTTAATTTTTTTATAAAAAATGGTATCGCTCGGCAGAATATTTTATGCATGACATTAGTATATGTTTCGGATCGTCTTTAACTTCGCACAATTCACAGTAATCCATATCTTTTTTTTTAATTTTGTATAAGTACGAACCACAGATAACATGATTAATTTTCAATCTGCACATTGATCTTATCCATGATCTGGGAGCATTGCTGTTTACCAAACCATGGTTCCATTGATACCAGTGGGCAGTGAGATTTATAAAACAATCCCTTATCTTCTTTTGCATAACTTTTCTGCCATTCAACCTTCATGGAAATTTTTTAATTCGTGAAATATATCTGAAAATGGAACATGACATTTATCAATCGGTTTTTTTGTTGTTGCTTTTTGGCAAAGCTATCGACTGCAGTATTGCCTTTAATACCTGCATGGCCCCTAATCCATGCAAATTTAATAGTTTTACCTAGTTTTTGTAATTGTATGAACTTTTTCCAAAATCGAGATTATTAAAGAGGATGTTTTGGAGTTGAAATTTAGATTTTCTAGTTTTTTTTTTATGGCACTTAAAACTGTCAGTTAGAATTAGACTTTTATTGAAGTGGCTATCTTTTATGTGATCTAGAGCAGTTAATATCGCTGTTAGTTCGGCTGTGTAAACCGAAGCCTTTTTGTGTATACTAATAAGTATACTTTTGTTTTATGTAGGAATATAGACAGCAGCACCTACTCCTTCTGGGCTCTTAGATCCGTCTGTGAATATTAAATAAAAGATGGAAAATTTGATTTAATGTATTCGTTGAAATATGAATCGCGTTGGGTTTCTGGAATTGTAACAAGGTCGGGAATCGGAATTATTTCTATATTTATTGAAAATATATCGTATATACAATTGAATATAGGAGGTTTTTTTCATACTATAAATCGTATCTTTAAAGCTGGATAAGTTAAAAAAAAGCTGCTACCAATGGGGGAGGTGTTTTACTTTTCCGATATCTGTGAGTTAGGGTTTCTGTAGTTAGTTGAACCAGTTTATTATTTAACTCGCTGTCCTCTGCTAGCAATTTTATGACAAATTTCCCGTTAAAATTTCTTTTTCTGATTATTAATGGAGGTTCTCCAGCTTTGACTAAAATATTATTATCGGACTGCTTTTAAGTAGGCCTAAGCTTGTTTTGATAGATCTATACTGCACTCTATCGAGAGTGAGTAATTTAGATTTTGCCGCGTTCCCATAAAATACGCAACCAAAATCTATTATAGCCCTAATTGTTGACTTATAGAAGTCGATATATATTTTAGGGCAGCCCCCCCCATTTAGTTGAACACATAGCTCTTAATATATTGTTGTATTTTTCACATTTCTGGAGTATTTTAACAATATGTTGGTTCCAGCTCAATTTCTGATCCAAGACGATACCTAAAAATTTTACCTCCTTATTAATTGGAAAATTATGATTGTTGATGGTGAGAAATTCCTGTTCTATTTGTTTTTTCTTTTTTTATTAAAAATACAGACAATTGATTTTTCAGTTGATATTGACAGGCCTTTCTTGTCGCCCATGTAAGTAAATTGTCTATTTTTGGTAATAAGAATTGAAAACAATCATTAGTACCTTTACCTATGGTATACAAACAGTTGTCATCGGCGTACTGAATCAGGTCAGCATTGTCTGTTACATTTTTATTTATATCAGCTACGTAAACGGCGTAGAGAAGACAACTTAAAATGCCTCCCTGTGGCAAACCGATTCGAGATATATAGGCGATTCTGTAATTTGTCGGTTTACTCTCAAAAAATTTTTCCTGTCTTTGTATAATTCTAAAATTCTATAAATAAAGCCTTCAGGAAGTTGTACATTAGACATAGCCCTACTCAGTTCACTGAATATAATGCTGTCATATGCTTTGGAAATATCTATAAATACAGCAGTGACCGTTTTGCTTTTTGTGAATGCTGAGTAGATGTCAAATAGAAGTTGGGATTGAGCCTGCTGAACAGATTTACCTTTTCTGAAGCCATATTGGTTTGAAGGCGACTTTATTATCCTTAACCGGCTTTAAAATAGGAACGACAAGATATTCACCCCCATTAGTTGGGAAAACTAGCATTTTTCCATATTTCATTAAATATGTCGATAAGTAATTCTTTAGCCATTTTTGGTAATTGATCTAGCATTTGATAGTGAATTCGGTCTAACCCAGGAGTGGTATTGCGTTTTGATTGTAGCACGATATTTAATTCATTAATGTCCATTTATTAAAGAGAACATGTTCAACTATATTATTATTTAAATTTAATTTTTCTGAAGCTATTGGAGGGCAGATTTCATTAAATCATTCCTCTACCCATTCACCTTTACCAGTAGGTTGTTTGTATGTGATTTTTTCGGTTTTTTAATTGTTTTAATCGTTTCCAAATGATAGATGGATTGGTGTCTTTATTTAGCGAATTACAAAATTCACGCCATGAGTTTGATTTACATTGCTTAGTAAATCTTTTCGTTTTAGCGGTAGCGATTTTGTAGTTTAAATATGATTCGTAATTGCTGTTTATAAATATTATAGGCATTTTTTTCTATCGTTGATAAAGGTTTGGCATTCTTTGGTCCACCATGAATTACTAATTACATTTCTAGTACTTAGAAATGATTTAGGGATAGAATTTTCAGCTGCTAAATTTAAATTGAAAATATATTTTTGATAATCGTATTTTTGGTTAGAATTTGCCTGTTCGATTGAATATTTTTCCATTAAATTTCTAAATTTTCCCCAGTCTTCAAATTTAAGATTCCATTGCCACTGTAAACATTTATCAGCTGGAAGCTCAGGGGGGTCATTTGATTTAGAGATATGTTTTGCATTTTTAGAGCATATTGGGGATACAATAATTGGGAGATGATCCGAACCTATTGGTTCCTCAGTGCATCAATCATATAACAATGAAAGGTCAGGAGTTGTTAAAGTGATATCTATTGCACTTTCATTTATTTGATAAATATTTTTAACTCCAGTTAGGCGAGCCGTCATTTAGCAAGATCAAATCTGCATTAGCGATTGCCTCAGATAATTTATTACCTCTATAATCTGATTTAATACTGCCCAGGACGAGTGATAACAATTAACATCAACAACAATAAAACATGGCCAGGAGACACTATTGAAAAATTTTTCCCATTCATCAACAGAGATGTTATTTGGAATCGGGTTATAAATAGATACTAACGATAGATTCTTACCGTTATAATTTATTTTAATTCCCACTACCTGAAATTCATTGCTAGGTTTATGTATGTTAGTAAGTTCACTATACTCAAAGTGAGATTTAATTAATATAGCTACACCAGTAATTCCATCTTGGCGATCAAATCGTATGTTATTGTATCCCGGAAAGTTCACGTAAGTATTTTGGACGAAACCAAGTTTCGCTTAATATTGCTACGTCTATATTATGTTCTGTTGAAAATATCTCTAAATTTCCTTTGTTTGAGATAGCGTTCCATTGCATGATTTTTATCATCTGTTTTTTTGTTTTTTTATTAAAGAAAATTATAGACTTGATAACATATGGTATTATGTATCTGAAATAAATAATAGTTAGAGTTATAATCATTCAGATAGGGATTTAACTCTATCCAAAACTGTTTGTTTGTTTCGTTTAACGTCACTTTTGCTGCTGCTATGGCTAATCGGACGATGCTACGGTGGGTGTCCTAAATTTTGCCTATCCAGGTATAATTAGGATAGGGATCTTTAACGAGTACCTGACATCGCACAGGCTAGGGACCCCCATTTTACGTCCCTTCCGAAGGACGGCATAGCTAAGGATTTTTTACTCCCTTTAAAAAATCCTAAGGTCATCTGCCGGGCTGCGAACCCGCGATCTTGGGTTTAGTAGGCTGCTATGCTAACCACTACACCACAGGTGACCCCTCTCTATCCAAAACTAAAGCCTTAATATCAGTACTGTTAATATTTATATTTTCTATATCTTTTAAAGTTTTTAAAATCAAAATTATAATATCTGAAATTGTATCAACGTTTAAGCTTAGTCTCTCATTCACGGATTTTTTATCTTCATTTTTATGGGGGTTGTTTGTTATTGGATTATTTGTAATTATAGGGTCAGAAATAATATTTTTATATTCTGTTAATAAACGATCTTCACTTGGCTGTGATTTAATAGGCGAAGAATGTCTAGTCCTCTTAGGAGGTACTCGATTTACCTGTTTTAAATCTGGAAATAAACTATTATTTTCAAAAATTAGGCGTTTTTTATCTGTTAGAGCTGATTTAAAGGATTTTCCAACGACTAATTCTTTAGCTTCGATAAAGGTTATATTTTCATTGACCCTTTGATTCCTAATTGAGCGCTGTTTAATAAATTCTGGACATTGCTCATAACCCACAGGCGGTGATTTTGTTCACAATGCACGCATTTATTTATATTTCCTGGAGGGCAGTCCTCCACTTTATGGCCTTCACCACATTTACTGCAACGTAAAGAATTTTTACAGTTTTTTCTCTATGTGACCCCAACGAAAGCATTTATAACATTGAATTGTTCGCGGTACAAAATTATCTATTCTACAAATAACTTTATATATTGAAAGAAACTTAGGTAATTCGGGACCTCTAATAGTTATCACTACAGATTCTATAGGCACTCGGTAAACGCTTTTGTCTTCTTTTACAATTTTTTCGCATTAACCTTTGCACCGATACTATACAAAATGTTTGTTCATATTCAATTGATTCTATATTATTTTTAATTTATTTCTCCGATATATCTCTTGATACTCCTCTCATAATGCCTTTTTTTTCATCTATAAATCTAGGGGCATACGCTCTTAAATTTTCAGTTTTATTATTATTAATTTTGGAAATCATTAAATTTGCATTTTCCTTATCTCTTACTTCAATTTTTACTCTATTTCTGCCAATGGATTTTATATTTAGAATAGATTTGTTAAACTGGGGAAAATTTTTGAATAGCTTACTTCCAAAACTGATTGGATGAAGTTTGCCAATATTACGCCCCTCTAGAATAGATTCGACAAATACATAAAAAGGACCTGAATCGTACTTATTATATTTGAGTGGAATAAATGGTTTATATAAACTCCTAACTTGTAAAACTTGTGGCACAATTTCTTTCATTTCTGCTATATTTTAGACCTCATGTTTATCTGGAGGGACATCACGAGGATCCCCAATCTCCAACATTCTTTAAACTATAAAAGAAAAACTTAGCTGATTTAATCCTCTTCAGAGCACTACACTGTCAGCGGCTAACGGATGGCTGAAGATGAACACTTTTTTTTTTATAGTTTTATAATCGCTAAAGTCAAGTTTAAAAAAAATAACCTAAATTGTAGACTCTGTGTTAAGAAAACCGTATCACCATATCAGGTTCAAATATATTGATATTAAGTACCACTTCATCAGAGAAGAGCTGAATTTTAGAAGTATTAATATTAGGTACATTAAGAATGAAAACAAAATTTCTTACTTGTACACTAAAGTTTAAAATCAGATAAGCTTAAGTGGTTTGTAGCCCAATCAGGGTTAGTTAAATGTTTGAATAATGTATCCACTAAATCTAAAATTGAAGGGGAGTGTTGAAATATTGCAATTTTGGTTTATTTTTTTCTATCGAGTCATTATCACTTCTAATATTTAATAATTGCACTAATTAGACGTTTGAAGATTACGTAAAAGCATAATTGGACATCCAATTTTTAATTTTAATTCGATTGATGAATTAATTGCCACCTTTATCGGAATTGTTTTATTCGAAAACTGAATGTTAAACAATTATTATCAGTTCTAAAGCATTCAAAATCAGTTCTAATATAAGATCAATAATCACATAAATTGGTACTACCGACGCAAAACGAACTTCTGAATGAAAAGGGAGAGGCCAGGTAGGTTTAAGTTTTTTTTTTGTTTTTTCCTTTGACTAGTTGTTTTTTTCCGTACCTATTAGAAAACAAAATTAAAGTAGGACTATTGGAAATATTTATCTGGCCTTTTAAACAAAACTTTGAATTGGTTTTGATCAATTTCATTATTTCTAATGATTCATAAATATTTAATTTTAGGCTATTTTCTACTTGTATTAGTTTCCCTCCTGAATTTTTATTGAATTTATAACTATTTTCATTTAAATGGATAGGGAAGTATGAGGCTTGGATCTTCTTCTGATACCATAATGTTCTTACATTATTTCAGGAGCCAGAATCCGATTAGTCCATTTTATTTTTTATTTTATTTTATTTTTTTGCCTTTTTATCTTTTTTGTCTTTTCTTAATTTTTTATTTTTGTATTTAGCATCATTTTTACTGGTGATTGGTCCAGGGTCAGAGGCCCCGTTACCTCGGATAACAGGAAAATTTAATTGGAAAGACATGAATTTGTTTCCTAACCCATTTTACAGTATCATCCGCCTTGATGTATCGTCGTGGTCTGGCATCCTTGATGGAACGCGGTGTGGCAAACGATTAAAATTGCCCAAAATAGAAAAAAAAAATTGGAAAGGCTTGTTCTTGAGTTTGGTCTCATTTTTTAGTGGGTCCTTTTATAAACACGGATCAAGTGGTCTGGCAGCGAAAAGTTGTCGGAAACATGGCGGCAGACTGGTTTTTATGTCGCGGAAAATTGACCCGACAAGTGAAAAATACAAGGGCGTGGTGTGTCATGGATACGGCAGTGTGCTGTACGTGAATACATCTATGTTGCGGTTTATATTTTTTAAATGAAAGATTTTTATTTATGTATTTGGGAAAAAAGCAAGGAAACAAATAATTATTGTTTTCCTATATAACATTATTGTTAGTCAAGCCTTCATCTAGACTACTTCACCCTGATGAAAACCTGCGAGGCAGGTCGAAACGTTGGCACGCCACAATTTTCATTTAAAAACTGGCTGTGTTTATTCAACCTTGACTGCACCCTGACAAATTCATCTCCTTAATTATTAATTATAGGTCTGTGATACGAAAAGGTATTACCTAACGTTGTTGTAGAAGTTTCAATATAAGGCAAATTGAGCATGAAGTCGGGCAATGAGCGCTTTTTGTGAGACATCAACATTAAAGTCTCCAACTTTCATAACTGGTGTAGTAAGATTAGGCTCCTAAGAAATGTTTTTGGAATATTTTAACAACGATCGTAATATAAAGAGTATAATTTCTGCTACCGCTTTGCCCGAGTACGAATTTGATGATGCTATTGGCCTTTACGTTTACTAGACGGACATTACCAAGTAGCTTTTTGCATCTTTCATTTCCAAAATAATTTCCGCAATGTCAATTTTAACTCTATTGCAATCGTTAAAACTATGGATATTGCGATGTGTTACGATATATAAATGGTAGCAAATTTAAAGACGTATTCACGTCAAAAGGTTTGTCCACCATTTCTTAATATGTTGTTAGGACCCATAATAGTAGTTAAAATCCAAGTTTGCAACCCTCAAAACTAAAAGCATTTTATGCAGTACTCAAAAAAACCGTGATATTTTTGCACTACATTCATTTTTTTTTTTCGCTTATATTTCGTAAATTATGATTTTTTTTTTTTGGATATTTGCAATATTAAAGTGCTCTAAATTTGTGTCAATTAATTTCAAGTACTACAAAACTTCAAGTGCGGTTTTCAAGTACCACAAAAATCGCTTTAGGTTTTGAGGGTTGCAAACTTGGATTTTAACTACTCTTGAGTCCTAAAAACATATTAAAGAATGGTTGATAAATCTTTTTTTTTTTTTTTTTTTTTTTTTTTTTTTTTTTTTTTTTTTTTTTTACTTTTCAAGTCAGTTTTCCACGACATAAAAAAAAAAACGGCATGTTTCCGACTGCTTTCGGCTGCCAAACCACTTTATTCGGGTTTAGAAAAGGATACACTAAAAAATAAGACCAAACTCAAGAACATAGCTTTTTTTATTTTTTTTTTTTCGGGCTATTTTAAGCGTTCTCCACACCCCGTTCCGGCGGATACCGCCTGCCAGACCACGACATATCATTTTAAGCCGGATGATATTGTAAATTGGGTTAGGAAACAAATTCAAATATTCAAAATTTAAACAGAATTTTTTTAATTCCTTTACAACTTTGGTGGATATTGGGCCGTAATACCGTAATATCAATGCGTACAGAACACTGTACTGCTTCCATTGTCTTCTGGATGAGTCTCACAAGCTTAGGTGGAACCTTCATATTGATCATGACCTTATAAAGTTCATCCCTTTTCACACTATCGTATGCTGCCCGAAAATCCACAAACATTTGGTGTGTTTGGATATTGTATTGTTGGGATCTTTCCAGCATTAACCTGAGTGAGAAAACTTGGTCTGTGGTATCCCTTCCTCTCATGAAACCAGCCTGGTAATTGCCAATCTCTCTTTCGGCATGGGGCAGCAACCTGTGGAACATAATTCTGGACAGCACCTTATATGCGCTGGACAGCAGTGAGATACCCCGATAGTTACCGCAATCCAGGAAATCCCCTTTCTTACTTATAATTGGGCATATAATAGACTCAATATACCAGTCCGCTGGTATTTTTCCGGTGGGCTCAAGGTCCTCGGCTGGTATCAGAACTTCCTGTGGGGACCGATTCTTAACTCCCTCATTTAGTAGCCCACAAGGTGATTCCGCCATCGATCCAGTAAACGCTGCTTTATGTTCAGGAGAGTACAATCTCTGCATGTAGTCAAGTAAGGCTTGAAAGGTTTTCTGTTAGCGTTCACTTTCTGGTAAAACCTGCGTATCTCATTGCTTCTCCTTAGATCTTCCAGGTTCACCAGCTGATCTACTTTCCATTTCTTCAATGTAAGCGGTTTCCTGGCGTCTTTTAACCCTGTATTCTTCAACAAATTTCCGGGTGTTTCTCCTTTGTAACATCAGGCAATATGCCTCATGCTTTTGCTTGGTAACCTTCTGACATTCCTCATCAAACCAAACTTTCCTTGATGTAGGGGTTTTATATCCTAGTACTTCGCTGGCTACATCCTTCATAGTGGATTTGCAAACTTCCCAATGCTGGTCCACATTTTCTGCCGGAGTGATCTGACGAAACTTCTCATCCATAACATAAGCATATTGGGGGGGGGGAAATGGAGGACAAATAAAAACCAGAAAAGGAAGTTGGTTTATATAAAACTTGGATTGGGGAAGTGTAAAAATATTTAGTTATTTTTAAGTAAATCAAGTTTTAAATTATAGTTTGTTTTAAACAATATTAATTTTATAAAGAAACTGTTATGATATTGCTTATTGCATGTTGTTGGCAGTGAGAGGAAGGTTATAGTGTTGTGTTTCTGTAGTGGCATTAGTGTTAATGAAATGTAATAAAGTGTCATCCTTGAGTATGAGCCTTATTGTTGTGTATTAAGGCCTAAATTAGTCCTCAAGTATGTTTAATTATTAACACCCTTTGCCCCTTCTAGTTAGTTCTGTGCTCTGCGGTATTTCCCTCCATTGGATTTGAAGGTCTATATCTTCCTTGGCTTAAACATCGCCATAAAAATAAATAATAATAAAAAAGACTGATCCCTCTTCAAATCGTAATATGATTTAGTCAATCTACAGCCGAAAATGCAATAATGCCTAATTTGTTTCAGTGGACTGAGTTCAACAACGTGCTCTACCGACTCATGGTCGAGGACAAGACCAACCGAATCCTTAAAAACGTGAGTGGCACACCAAATACTTTATAAGGCTTGTTTAAATTCTTAGCAAATAAGTGCTTAGCTAAATTCAGTTTGGTACGTGTAACTGCTTTGTTATCTTAACAATTTCCTGCTCCCCACCTAGTTTTGTTATAATTGCTATAATACCTTCTTTTAGACATTAATTAATTTTATTGAAATTTGAGCAACATTTACTTTGTTTCAAGAACAGATAAAATGTGGTCTATCAAATTGATAAAGTACTTGAGAATTAGTATAATTAATACAGAATTGGTATTTCAGTTTTGTTGTTTGTTTACTACTTGGTATTCCAGATGACTATAAATTGATTCTTTTAAAAGAGGCTTGATATATTTCAGGGCTCTGGTTAAGAAAGAGGTCTTTTCAAAACCAAATTTAAGGTAATGGGACTTCGGAAATTTTAGACATTGACGGAATGCTGGATGAAATAGGGTGTTAGTGTTGTACGATGTGAGTTTTATTATTGTTATTTGGCCACCTATACAAGATATAGGAGGAATTAAAATTAAGTGTGGAGCAAGGGATGCGATATACTATTCCGTAACGGGTTGAGTATGATGTAGATGATCAAGTTTATATATAATTATAGAACATTATATAGAATTATATGAATTATAGAACGTTTATATAGAATTATATGACTTGAGACCAAGCTGCATATTAAGGAAGGTTGGGTAGAGAAATATTGGAATGTTTGCAGACAGGTGAGGGAAACGAGGAAAGAATCAGTATAAAAATATCAGTATTCTACAGGGGGTAAGGGAAAATTGTGTCAATTTTAACATAACATTTAACCATCCCAGGTCGTGGCATTGCTATTTTAACACCCAGGAAACGAGCCATCCCCTCAAAATTCAAATAATTGAAAATTGGCAAAGTGCGTGGAACAAAATCCCACCAAAAAAGTTGAAATCAACAAAAAAGTCGGTAAAAACCATGGGTCACACCGAGTCGTCTAAATCGCAGAGAGGAGTTTGTTATGGCCTGATTGAGAATCGGTCATACAAAGTTAACCCATTTACATATAATTATGAAACAACCACCACCTAGATGTCAGCATTGCAATAGCTCTTTAACAGTTAACCACATCTTTCAGGAATCTTTATTTTGTCTACCAAAACTAACTAAATTAGGCCTTACAAGAAATATCTCGGACATTCTTGGCAATGACGAATCTTAGGTTAAATCAGTTTTAAGTTTCTTAAAGGAAAATGAATTGTTGAACAAACTTTAATTGATTTTCATAACTATTATTAAAAATTTTTATTTATTTTATTGTTTTCTTCTTCCTGTTTATTTTTTTTTTCGGGAATTTATTTCATTTCTTAGAGTTCAGATGGGGGCTGGAACCAGGGAGGGTTGGGGCAGATCGGTCCCGCTCGGTGATATGATGCGACACGGCTGCTTGGGCTAGTTATGCTCCAAACCTTGTGAGGATTTGGAGTTTTCCATGTAAAAGAAATGTAAATGGTATTTGTCCACATCCTACTTTTAAGCTTCGTATATAATTTAAAGAGATGAAAATATGTATTCATATAGATAAGCAAGCCGTGGCGTATTTCCTGCTCGGTCTGCGGCATTTTGCTACATTTTTGATCTAGTTTCAGGCATTTTTTTTTTTTTACACTAAGAGTTTTAAACTATCCTTTTATATATAAATATATATATATATATATATGTTTAATAAGGTTCTTATTATAAGAAGGATATGGAGATTGGTGCAAAGCAGTGTATGCAATTACCGTTTTGAAAAAAAATGAATAGAATACAAACATGAATATACATAATATTTCAAACAACAAAAATAAATTAGCTTTAATTACACCATATCCAATCCTTTACAGGACAAATTACTGCTTCACATTTCAATGAAGAACAAGATTGTGTTCACTGCCTGCGGCTTCTTTAACTTGGACTTGGCATTGTTACATTCGGTTGGTATACCTGACTTCTCTACTGATTTTATACATTCATGATATATCTATGAATGATATTTTACTCTTCTAAATATTAATAAAGATCTCAATTTAAATCTCCATACATTGGTTCTTTGTTGAACATTTAACTTATTCTACATTTATGGTATATTAATTGAATTTTCGATTTTTCCATCAAAAATTTTAAATTCAATTATGTCCCAATTTGTCCCAAAAATTTAATCTAATGTTTCCATAAATTTTATTTTAATTAGTAAAAGGATTCCTTTGATTTTTATTTTTTCAGATCTTGACTTCAGCTTTATCTTACTTCATCATCTTGATCCAGTTCGGTTATAATTGGGACTATTCTGTTCCTGGTGAAAGATTCAGCGATAGCACGGACATCACAGCAATCTTGCCGCCAACCACCAGTCACTATTGAAATGTTTTCTCAAGGATAAGATGTAATTTATTTCTAAGTGAGAAAGAACTCTTATAAAGAAATACGAAAAATAAATTTCAGTCTAGTATCATCAGGCTTCTTAAAAAACATTGTTTTAATATTATATAAAAAATCTTTTGGTTATAGAAGACAAGGTAGTTCGAAAGAGCAACATTCAACTCCTTACTAACATCCTCTGAAAAAGTATCTGTAGGTAATTGATTAATGCGTTATAGTTAAAATTAGATTAGTTGGCCCACCAATCAATTTTTCTTTTACCAAGCGTTTAAGAACTCCATGATCAGCCCAACCATAGTATATATTTCAGGAATAGAACTCCAGAAATGAAAGAAAGCTTTTATTGTTATAAGGTGGCTATAAAAGACAGGTATGTAAAGTAGTGTGATGAATTATTCATTTATGAGGAAATAACTGATGTCATTTATAAGTATCAAATTCTGTTAATAACATCCTTACATAGAATCGATTCAGAGTCTTCATACTACGAAGGGAACGTTTTGACTTGTAACTCGCAGATTTGAAAGCCAATTTTTGGGTGGATAGTAGGTACCTATAATAGTGCAAAACTAGTTACAGCCGCCAATGAACTTTCGGAGCCGAGAAAAAAAAAAAAATAAAAAATCACGTTTTATTATTTTTCTCATCTCTCAATCAAGATAGTGAAATAATTTTTTTCACGTAATATTTTAGTTTTGTGTGCTATTTGAAAAAAAATTACTTTCGTTATGCTCAAAGCACGATCTGGCTTCAGGGTACCCAAAAACTCCAAAAAAAAAATGACAAAATTCCTTGTAAATCAGAGCTTATATTTCTTCAGATAAACAATCTCTCTAATAATAATATCAGGTTTTGGTTTAAAAAGGGAATCCTGCATTAATTTCCGGAAAACCCAATATTTTTCCCTCTGTCAGTTTTGCCGTGAACCTTAGATCTCTAAGTATATAGAGGTTTTTTTTTTTTTTTTTAACCAGAACCAGGTATTATTTTTAGATTATTCATCTGAAGAAATAAGTAAACACCGAATTAGGCCGAAATTAATAATTTTTTTTTTCAAAAACATAAGTAAGGAAAATTTTTAAACTAAAAACTGATATCATTTTCAGATTCCTCATATCAAAAAACATATAGAAACCAACTTTGGTCGAAATCAAAATTAAAAATGGTTTATCCTCAAGATTTTGTAGTATTTTAGAAGGCAAAAAACTGTTAAAAATCTAGGGCTTCTAGAAGCCGTAAAACTACGTAGCTTAGCCCAAGTGCGGAGGTCCCATGATTTCTCTTAATATCTCAAGTTGTAGTTGACCTCGGAATGTATTTTCCATATTAGATTAGTCTACTAACATCTGAACTTTTTTTATACATTATAGAATGTTATGGCCGTTAGAAGTTGTTGATAAAATCTCAACTTCAAAAATGTAAACGTTAAAGGTTTAATACTCGAAAGGATTAATTTCATCAACCTCAAAGGAAAACAGCACAGCAAATCGTATCATCGTAAGTTCGCGAAATGGTTTTATGCGTCCGAAAATAAATTACGACAATGTTTTCACTATTTATTAAAACAAATTGACACATTTTTCTTAGAGAAAAATAAAGGAGAGATTGAGAGTGATGGAATATTGTGAAGTTTGGTTTAAGGCAAAATGGCCAATAGTTGGTTGGTCAACAAAATAATAAAAGAAGGTTGTACATTTAATTTTTGTTAATGAAATAATAAATGTTTAATACATTAAAAGCCAATAGTAGATTTTGCTGCAAATACTTTAAGAGGTAAAATGGAGTTCAGCTCTAAATTGATTCTACAGAATGGAAATCGAGTTGTAACAATATAAAATCAAATATACAACATTCATTACAAACCACAAAAACAAAACAAAACTTCTTTTTTTTTTTCTTCCTATCGATTATTTACAATTTTGAACCAACAGCCTCTCTCTGCCTCTGGCCACTTAGATCCAGTTGGTTCCCACTCTTGGACAAATTTCATCCCTCCACCTCATGAACTGCCTTTCCCTGCTTCTCTCTTGGCCGATCGGTGAATGTAATTAATGACAAATATTGTTAAAAATAAAGTTATAGCAAAATAAGGTATATAGCAAACTAAGGTGTATAGCAAAATAAGGTATATAGCAAAATAAGGTATATAGCCAATAAGGTATACAGCAAATTCTTAGTAACATATTTGTTTTACTGTAATTTTTTAATTGTATAGAAAAAAATAGAGATAAACATTTTGAGCCTAGATATATTTATATTTTTATTTTCATTATATTAAAGCAATTTAAAAAAATATGAAATATTTTTTACACACTGCAAATACAGTTTTTCTTTTTATCTACTATATATTTGTATATTACCACTCACTCATTTAACACGAAATCTCAAAAACCACCGAATGGATTGGAATGAAATTTCGTATTACAGCAATCCTTAAGGACAAAAAAGCTAATTCTAATTGTGGATGGAGAGAGTGGCCAAGGATGTCCTTCGGCCTCGAAAAAAAAAAACGTCAGATCCTGGCAGATCTGTAAAACAGTGTCCTTAAAAACAGAAGCCATCTCTTAATCCCGCCCCGAACCCCCACCGCCACACTCTTCTATATCGTACCTTTTTAGCAAAAAGAGTAAACGGGAAGGAGTCGTTAGCGTTGAAAAACTATCTTCAGCCTCCCGTAGAATGAGTAACAACGAATTAATATCCTTCCTCCATCTTAAAACAGTCAAATAGTCGAATATTTTTAAAAAAGTGTCCTTTTAAGGTCCGCCATCTCAAAACCGTTAAATATTTTAAAACAATATCCTGGAGGACAACAATGGAGGAAGTTATCCTTCGGATAACTTAAAAACAGCAATCCTTAAGGACGAAAAAGCTAATTCTAATTGTGGATGGAGAGAGTGGCCAAGGATGTCCTTCCTCGGCCTCAAAAAATCGTCAGATCCTGGCAGATCTGTAAAACAGTGTCCTTAAAAACCGTTAAAACAGCAATCCTTAAGGACGAAAAAGCTAATTCTAATTGTGGATGGAGACAGTGGCCAAGGATGTCCTTCGGCCTCGGAAAATCGTCAGATCCTGGCAGATCTGTAAAACAGTGTCCTCCATGTTTTTAAGGACACTGTTTTACAGATTTGCCAGGATCTGACGATTTTTTGAGGCCGAAGGACATCCTTGGCCACTCTCTCCATCCACAATTAGAATTAGCTTTTTCGTACTTAAGGATTGCTATTTTAACGGTTTTTTAAGTTATCCGAAGGATAACTTCCTCCATTGTTGTCCTCCAGGATCCTGTTTTAAAATATTTAACGGTTTTAAGATATTTAACGATTTCTCTAGGGCCGTAGGTGCTCGCTAAGAAAGGAATTTTAAAAAATCGGCCTAGACCGCAGCTAACTCACGAAAAATGCGATTACAATTTTTATTGGATGAATAATAATAGATTAATTGTCATATGGTATTTGTAGATAAGCTAAGTTAAAAAAAAAAAAGGTTAGATGTTTAAGCAGCACCCTTTGACCACAAATTAAGTTCCTTATAGTTGTAAACAAACAAAAATACGATCGATGTCGAAACCTTATAATATGGTACTTTCTGTGAACTCATGGTGGCTGCAGAAGTGTACCCTTACAAGTTTGAGTTGTTTCGTGATGAGAAGCTATTAAAAGACTTATGTTAAAGAGGAGGTTAAAAGACTTATGTTCTCTGATGATGTCATGTAAGCCCAGTTCAATGTACATATTCTTTACAAGCAACCCACCAACTTTGCTGCACCAGTATCTTCGTCCCCAACTACTCTTCCTTCAGTTTACCGGGCACAAGATAATCGGCTTTTCTCAACCAGGCCCAAGTTGTACCTTACATTTCTGAATTTCATTCCTTGAACCTAGAATATATAGAATAAATAGAAACAGAAGGACTAAACTTTATTCGAAAAAATAAGAAAAGTTGAGAAGTTGAGACTATATTTATTTAAAGTATGCCATATGAAAAGCTGATGGTCTGGTATCAGAGCTGGGTAAGATGGTAGTACTGCCTCAAAGCTTCACTGGAGGGCTATCAAAATAACATAAAATTAAGAAGAATTGATAAAATTAACTTTTGCAAATTGTCAAATATACTTATTGAAATTATTCTAAGAATGGAATTCTTTAGGTTTCTATATGTAATAGTAATTATCAACGTTAAGCTTAACTTTTACTAATTTATGTTGTCCTTAATCCTAATGATATTAAACCGTAGCGGAGCAGGGTACTTTCAGCTAGTTATTTATATAAGTATTTGATTGTGCAGTTATCTCTCAGAAATTACGCATATTAACTGAACAACAGTAATAATTGTTTCTTTTATAATCAGCATCTTTTATTTTGTACTTTAAATTCATTATTACACTCTGATTTACAATATGTCAGGAAAAAATGAAAAGATTAAATAATATAATGGAACAATAAAAGTCATTTACAGAATTAAAATAAAAGTACATAGAAATGAAATAAACTCACACATTCCGCCTATATTATAACCTTTCTTTCACCATTTCCACCCGATGAAACTCGGTGTCAAAATATGAAAGTCGGTCATCAAAATTATACAGTAGTATAAAGTTATACCCCCTTTCATTTTAAATGTATCAGTTTTCCCATCCCATCTCAAAATAAAACAACCCGAAAACTATTTGCTCAAAATGTGGGGAAGAAAAACCCTCTGATAAGAAGTGTATTTTATTTCGGTGGTGAAATGTCCCGTTTTCAAAATGAACAAGGAAGTCAAATTCGTCCATATTCAGGTCACTAAGAAAGTGCAGTATGGGTTTTCATTTCCTTCTCAACTCTGACAAACATAATTTCAAATAGCTCTTGAACAAGGAAGAAGAATTTTTGGAGGAATCCTATATTTGAACTAAAAATATTCGAAAGATGGTGCCTGATTTTGACTTGTCGAAGTCCCTCCTCGACTAGTCAAAATCGGTCAAAATTCTTTAAAAGTAATCATTTTTTAAATAACTATAATTAGGTAGCTATTTATGGTAAACCTCCCTAATATTATAGTACCTATAACATAGAAGGTTCTCTCCTCTACTCTACAATTCCCTACGGATGTGAAACATGGACGCTGACGTTAAGGGAGGAACAACGCCTTAAAGTTTTCGAAAATAAAGTACTGCGTAGAATATTTGGTCCAAAAAAGGATGAAGAAACAGGAGAATTTAGAAGGCTTCACAAGGCGGAACTGCGCGAATTATATCCGGTAGATATATTCAAGTAATAGCAGCGCGACGCTTAAAATGGGCATGTAGAGTCATTGGGTTTAATAATGATCGAATTTCCGAAAAAAGTAATCAGTTATGAGCCGTCAGGTAAACGACCGAGGGGTAGACCAAGACGAAGATGGGAGGATTGCTTCAGGGCCGACCTGGGGGATTTAGGCTATGGAGGAGTGGATTGGAGGGAAGTTTGTTGTCGACGGTTGGTGGTGTCGGCATCGAACCTTCGGGTTCGCTAAGCCTTAATTTATTTATTACATAGAAGGAAGATATTAACCCAGCGCACACAGGGCAAAATCACCAATACAGGTGGACAAAAGTCAAGTCAAAAGTTTAAAATTTCTGAGTGCTTGACCTTTTATTATTAGTTGGTAAGACGCTTAATACTAATAAATATTATACAAATTAATACATATCGTGTTTACAAATAAATAGTATTTATTTATTTATCCAACGCCCGTCTGTGGCAGTTTAGCCATCTGACGACGAGCCTCCCAATATCGATTTTTAATATCTTTTTCTGGGTAGGTGAGAGGAGTGCAAATCCTTAGGTGATCTCCGTCCATGCATCCGAGGTTATAAAATGGGCAAAAGTCACTGATAGCAAGACCAATCCGGTGCAGGCGGGCTTGCAAGTAGTCGTGTCCAGTGATTAGTCGAAAGCGTGCAACGGCTACAGCTCTCTCAATGTTTCTTGGGATCGGCCCTACTGTAGCAAGTTCCTCCCATTTTTTGCCAGTGCTTGATGTCATCAGGGTCATTTTAGTTACGCTACTAACCGTGGCGTCTATCAGGTTTCTGGCCCTTTTTAAAGTGAGTGGCACGATAGGCTGGTCTGACTCTGCTCCCTGCTTAGCCATGGCGTCAGCATACTCGTTACTATGTAGCCCCACGTGGCTGGGTACCCATTGTAGGAAGACGACCCACCCAGTCGTCTATTACTGTAAATGAGTGAATTATTCCTGTTTACACAAGTGCCTAATAACGAACAGTGGGATTATCTTTATTCGATGGCCATTTATTATGTTCAAGGTGTGTGTAGCGCAAAGTCTCTTTGCTTATATTTAACAATGGACATTGATGAGGCAGGTAAAACATTATATTTCCACACTCGCTATTGAATATACATTGGAATCTGCCTGTAGAGTTAATTTAGCAATTTGTAAATGTAAGCCCCTATTCAATAACGAAAAACTATATAACCCCCAAGTTACCCCAAGGATTCGTTTGTGGGATTTGTTTCATCAATCCTTCTAGTCTTTAAATGATGCAAAGATTGTTTGCGATTTTTTGGGTTTTACATAACTTTTTTCAGACACAACACTCCGAATCACGAGGGGGGAATTTTTGAAGAGTGTTAAGTTTCCCCCAAAAAACCGCCAAGTTCACTTGATGAAATATATTCTAACTTCCACTAATATTGATAATCAAGAAAATGTGGAGATTAGGCCTTTGAAAATTAGAATTTTCCGTCTTTCCGTCAAAATTTCAATGTCACAAAAATTGGAAGATTTTTTCAATAAATACTCTAGTTGGCTTGATTCCGATGACTTGGATTTTAGTATTTCAGTTATTCTGCCTACTTGTCAAGGCTCAAAACGCCCTCAAAAATGTTTCGAATGTTCTAGTTTGAAAACAAAAAAAAAAAGGAAAGTCAGCGAGTCATTGAAAGTTGGCTGTGGAAAAGTGACTTTCGCTGCACAGCACAGGCTTTATGTTTCTGGTAAGCGTGGTTCTTCCAAAGTTGTCAAAGGGGCATCTACCTCTTAACAGCCATTTTCTTCTACAAGAAAATTTCAAGAATAGCGACAAAAAGTGATTTGTTGACAATTCTATTAGTTTCATCGGACGGATTGTTGCTTCACTACAAAAACCTTTAAAAAAAAAAAAAAATACCGTTAGATTCTGATGTGCTATGTTTACTAAAGTGCACTACTCTAAACGAAAAATTATCGATATCAAACTTAAATCTTAAGAAACCAAATGATGACATGTCAGAGCCAGTTATCAGATCAATCTGGATCATCATCATACAAGTGAAGAAGATAATTAGTTGTATAATATTCATAATTTTTTTATATTTATCTACCTGTGCTAAATTATGTTTATTGATTACTATAATTATGTCTAATTTTATTTCAATAATTGATTTAAATTCTATTTAATATACATCGATTATTAAAGGAAATAAAAAACTAAAAAAATAAATAAATAAATAAAAGCTTTACAATCTATAATTTGAAAAGTTTCCTAAATGATTTTTTTTTTTTTCCCCGTTTATTGATATTTAAAACTGTACAAAAACATATACATCAAGTAAATGTGTTGATAGAGAATACAATGGCATGTATATAACTTGTGAAGAACAATTCAGTAGTAGCACTTCAATAAAAATCTTCACTAAAAGGTCTATAGGCCATCTTCTTTTCAGACGCCTCGGAGGATTATCGGGAATGGAGTGGGAAGCAAGTTGGGAGACTAGTGGATTGGAGTGGTTATGGAGCTTACTATGGAAGAATAGGTATCTCCTGTGGGCTATATCAGCAACATAAGGAACATTAAGATCTTTATGGATAAGTTTATTGGTCACAAAGTAAGGAGCATTGAGGATTTTTCGAAGGATTTTGGATTGTAAGGATTGGATACGAGATGAATTGGATGGTTTAGTAGAGCCCCAAAGCTCAACTCTGTACGTCCAAATAGGTCTATTCGCAGTCATGTAAATGAGTCTTTTGTAATTAATTGGGAGCTTTGAACGTTTGTCAAGTAAATGTTGAAGTAGTTTGTAACGACGGGCAGTTTCTTGTCGTTTTAGTCTTGTATGTGGATTCCAAGTAAGACGTTTGTCCAAGTGGAGTCCAAGGTAGCGGATCTGTTCAACAGGGATTAGTGTAATATCATTAAAGGATACTGTAGGACAGGAAGTCATTGGTTTACGACGAAGGGTAAAGGTTATTTCTTGGGATTTATTTTTATTATCCAATTTCGACACCATTCTTGAATGTTAGTAATATGAGATTGTAGTGATTGGGATGCAATGAAAGGATCATTATTTACAGCGTAAGTGGTGAGGACAGTGGTAGGATGAGTCGGGATATCAGCTGTATACACCGTGTAGAGGATGGGACCAAGGATACTACCTTAAAGAAAGCCAGCGGATTGGGTGAAGAGAGATGAATTGGAAAATTTATGGTTTACTTTGAAGGTTCTATCAGTGAGATAGGATCGAATAATAACGAAATATGTAGAAGGTAAGAATTTACGGAGTTTGTAAAGCAGTCCCGGGTGCCAAACTCGGTCAAACGCCTGTTCCACATCGAGAAAGGCTCTGGTGCAGTACATTCCGCGCTCCAATGCAGAGGAGACAACGTCCACCACACGATGACATTGTTGGATTGTGGAGTGTGATGTTCGGAATCCAAACTGATGATCTGGGATGATGGGAATCTAGGATAGGATACAAGCGTTTTAAAATTAGTTTTTGAAGGATTTTACCCATGATCGGGAGAAGGGAAATAGGACGGTATGAGGATGGGAGCTCAGGTGGCTTTTTGGGTTCTGGAATCATTTTAACTATAGATAATTTCCAGAAGTCAGGAAAATGTGTAGTACGCAGCACAGCATTATATATGTATGTTAGGAATAGGATGGCTTTTCGAGGAAGAAGTTTTAGGATATGGGATGTGATTAGGTCGTGTCCTGGGGCTTTGCTTGAAGGTAATCGGTGGCTAATGTTTGATATCTCGGAAGGATGAAATGCTTCAGGAGGAGGAGACAGTTGGAGTGGAATATTTAATTCTGCTTCTATACACTCAAGGAGATTAGGATTGAAGATGTCAGGATGTGAGCTAAATGATTTAAAGAGGTGTTGTCCGAAAATTCGGGATTTTTCTTCGTCAGATCTTGTCCAGGTTTGAGAACCTGTAAGGAGAGGGTGATTAAAGTTTTTGTACTTATAAGTTTTTTCGTAGTCATCCATAATGATTTGTCACAAGCATTAAGTCTTTCAGTACGGTTTTGCAGGTTTTGAATTATGAATTTTCTTATTTCTATCTTAAGTTTGTTAGTTAAATTGTTGTATTTTTTTTTTGTCGGATGGGTATCTGGTCCGGTGCCACTTCGCCCTTCCTCTGCGTTTTTCACTTAATAAGGTGCGTATATGCTGTGGCATGTTATTCTGTTGAGTTCTATGATTTTTCCGGTGTGAGTACTTTCATGTATACTAATTCGTATTGATGTTGTAAGTTTGTCAACTGCTAAGCTTATGTCTTCTTTTGTTTTAAGAGGAATTTTAAAGTCCAATTTGTTTTCAATATCATATCGAAATCCGTCCCAGTCTACTCGTCCTGTAATCAGTCTAGGAAGAAAGGGTTTTAGAACGGGATTTGAATGTAGGAGAAGCAGAACACGGCTATGATCAGAAGAAAGGTCATCTAGGGATTTAATGATGGTTTGGGAGGATGAAATTTGGGAAGATATGAATATCCAGGATATCAGGGCGTTTTTTGAGGGATGTAGGCCAATAGGTCGGGTTCAAGGGGTGAGAGGACAGAGTAACAGTTGGAGGATGAAATACGGGATAAGATACTGCCACGGGTGTTGGTTGTTCGACAACCCCATCGCTGGTGTTTGGCGTTATAGTCCCCTCCAGCTATAAAGCGCGGTCCGAGGGAATAAGGAATCAAGGAGATTATGAGAAAGAGAATTACCAGGAGGGCAGTATACAGCTGAAAATGTTACATGGAAAGGACGAGCTGAAATGGATACTGAGGTGGATTGAATGGTGTCGATTGAAGTGGAAGGGATAACATAATGAGGTATTGATTTATGGATAAGGATGCAGGATCCGCCATGGGAGGTGTTGTCTGGGTGGTCTGATCTATAACTGATATAGTCTCGTATGTAAAAATATGTACGTTGAGTAAAGTGAGTTTCAGTCAGGAGGGCAATATCTATTTCATTGTCATGGACAAAAATGTCAAGTTCGTCTCGGTGGTTTGTAGTCCGTTTGCATTCCATAAAATGACAGCCAGAGGCTTAGCGCTTATCTAGCGGTATTAAATGGAATTTCTGTAAGGGCTCTAGTAAGAAGGGTGTTGAGGGGCTTGATAGTTTCTTTTAGTTCAGATAGAAATGATGAAAGGATGGCGTTTATATCATTGGTATTTGGATGGGGAAGAGGAAATGAATCTGGAGCTCGTTAAGGATTATATGTTTGAATAGTAGTAGTGGTTAGGGGCTGGACGCCTCGTAGGGTAGTAGGAGCAGAATCAACCTGTAAAGGTATTTGGGATGAAGAGTTGGTTTGAACAGGTGGATGGATTGCAATCGGATGTTGCTTCTGAGGCGGTAATTTGACTACTAAAGGTAAATTGTGGACAGGAGCGTTCTGTTTTGGGGGTTGAGGGTAGGATTGGGAGGTCTGGGGATGTGATTGGGAGATTCGAGGCGCCTGTCGTTGAGGTTGATACCTGTTTTTATCCGAGTATGATGCTTCCTGTCGTTGCTGTGTTCGATTTTCTTGGATTCGGTTTCTTGAATTCTATGTAATTGTTGTGGATTATCAATTTCAGGTTCTTGTCTTGTTTGTATGAAGGTCGCCTTTGAGGTTCTCTGACTGTGCAAACTTTTATATACTAAGCAGCCTCTGTAACTTGCTGGATGGTCTAGACCACACATTGCGCATATCGCAGGTGTATCCTTTGATTTCTGACATGTTTCAGTTGGGTGAGGGCCAGCACATTTTACACACCAGTCTTCATGATGACAGTCAGTATGTCTTGGTGTGTCCGAGGCTTTGACATCGGGTGCACTGTACTATAGTTGATCTTCTTCTCGGTTCTTCGAACCTCACGACCGAATATACCAGCCTGGTTACATCGAATATTTCATCATTGTTTCCAGCAGGCTCCAAGTCAACGAAGAATAATCGAAGTGGATATCTTTCTTTCGGGTGAAGCACATTAGAAATTTGCCTCACGTTGTGACCAATGGCTTCCAAATCATGCTTTATGGCGCTCGTTGGGGTGGTAGAATGGAGACCACGTAAAACCACTCTGTATGATTTTTCTTCTTTTAATTGGTAACAACGAAAGTCTTAGTTTTTAAGTGTTAAGTGACTGACCAGTTTTTTATAGTCATCTTTTTTTGATGTTTTAATTTTTATATCTTTGACCCGAGAGAAGCAGTTGAAATTAGTCTCTCCGATCAATGCTGCTATTTCTCGGCAAAAAGATATGAAATTATCAATTTTAGTTACATAAATTGGAGGTGGTTCGGGATCAGATGTATGATGCAGGTTTGTATTATTATTATTGCTGGTAGATGATGTAGATGGTTTAGATGTAGATGGTATGGGTTAGTGAGATTTTTTGGCTGCAGTAGATTTACTGTAAGGTTTGTAGATTATTAGTATTATGAGATTGATTAGTATTGTTGGCTGTCTTATTTGTTTTCGCTCTTTTATTTATTTTTTTTTTGTTTGGTGAATTGCCCGCTGAACCTGGGTTGGCGTTTCTCTGGCGCTTCTGGAGAGTTCTTCTAGATTGGTACTCAGTTTCGCTGAATTCTGAGTAAGAAGGGGTCTCTGTCTCTGATTCATCACCAGATGTAACGACTTCCATTATGATATATTAATAAATTTAAAAAAAATAATAATAATAAATTAAATAATAATAACTGTAAAGCTAGAAAGTGAAGATTGTAATTAATACTAAAATATTCATATAATTATTTACAATATTTATACTAATGAATAAAATGTTCATGAAATACAATTATAAAATAAGAAAGAAAAAAGCAAACTTAAAACGTTCCAACTTAAAAAAAAAAAATTAATTTAAAAGTTTGATTACGAACTAGAGACAACATAAACTATCAACAGAGGAGCCCTTGAACTTGTCAGATAAGTGCTGTATTCAAACAGGCGGGAGGATTACGGGCTACGAAGCCACTCTAGCCAGTTGAACTGCCTCACTTAAATATATATTATATTAGTTCACAATTACTAATGTTTTCACTCACCTCACTGAAAGTTATTGTCAAATTGGAAAATTGTTAATATTATAACTATTTGCCAGGTATGAACGATTAACATAGTCTAATACTCAGAAAAAAATGTCACAAACACGGAGTGATTTTAAACATGATATGTAGATGCAGCCATCTTGTCTGAGACTTTCCTACATGATCTAAAATACATCTATTAGCAGGTTTACGCCACTCCGAGCCGATAATTAGATTTGTTGTATTATTAATCCCGTATTCTGGGACTTGAACCGTTAAATGTAAGAGAGTTTTAGATTTTAGCAAATAAATTTGATTTTTTACCACTGTGCGCTCGCCAATCGTGTCTAAAAATTAATTAGATTTTTTTTTTTTTTTTTTTTTTTTTCGTAATCTGGGACCCCAAAGGATAAATATGGAAAAGTTTCAGAATTTTGTCCACCTAAATCGATTATATTTTCCACTGTGCGGCGTCGGTCGCTAGCTGAGCATTTATCTCAGCCTTCTAAAAAATATTTAATAACTCCGTCAGAGTTTAACTTTCATCGCTGTACCTCAGTATAGCTGAGTTTAGGACATTTGCGAATAAGAATGTTTGGTTTCTAAGAAAAACGGATGCAGTTGGCCTGGATATTATTCGTGACACATTTTACTGAGACGATTTTCTAATTTCTTTCGATGGATTAGTGATTATTTTGGTTCAAAAATGGGTCGTGGATCTACAATACTTTGCAATTATTGGATAAGAAGTCAGTTGAGAAGATAAGTTGGAAGTAATTAATTGATAAATCGCTGTTGCTTGCAGGAATTACAGATCAGGCGCGAAAGCGACCTGGAGAAAATATTTTAGAAGACTTATCTGGGATATACCCAATAAAAGAAATAGAAAAACGAAAAAAAAAAATTAAGTGTGATGTTCCAATTTGTAATGAACATATTTGTACTACATATAATTGTAATAAATGTGTAGAAATAGAAGAACATGATCTAGCTAATGAATAACACATTTTTATGTAATGAGTATAATATTTAATTTTTGTTTTATTATTATTTTTATTTTTAATAGTAAATATCTTTGTAAAAATATATTTTTAATCCTTATGCTATAGTATATACTAAAATTATTGATACATTTTGATAACATTTATTTACCGTTTATAACCACATATTTGGCAACTGAAAAACGGTGGACCAGATCGGCAAGCGACCAACGCCGGGTTAACAGCCCGAAGTCAAAACAAGGGATGGAACAAAACTGCATGGCTAGTAGGTAGTAGGTTAGTCAAACTGACGTGAAACGGAACGAAAAATGGAACTGGTTCTAATAGTGGAATGGAACGTCAAATCTCATTCCCCTTTTACGTCGGAACGGCTCTTCACTATTCAGCGCTCCGAGCGTGTAGCAGTTCACAAACTTTTTAGAGTGCTTCGAGGGCTGTCGAACTCAATGCTCCTGGACGGCACTGGGAGCATTTTAGTAGCGTGGACCACTCTTGTAACATAAACATGACATAAAAAGAACAGTTTAAGTTAAGATTAAGTAAGGTAAAATGTTTATGTTAAACGTAAACATTGTTAAAAAACAAAGGCTATTTCTCCTTGACTGGGAAAAAACAATTGATCATGGATATGGTTGTCCATAATCCTCTGCTTCACCCAGTCAAGTAGAAATGTACTTTGAGGACAGACGGGAGGATTGATGAAGTATATATAAGAAGGTAAAGAAAGAAATAATCTACTAACAAAATTATATTTAAATCATCTATGTACATTTTAGAATTATAAGAGCAAATTACATAAATTAAAGATTAATGAATATTCGAAATAAAGTTAAGAAAAAATAAATGTTTCAAACGTGATAAATTTAATATAACAAAAATTGTTCTAGGTTAAATTTCTACTCAGAATACTGTCGTCAAAATTATCAATCCCAGCAACACTAACACAGGTAGTGCGTGTCAATAAAAGCCTCAACACTAAAAATGTCGGCAAAACATGACTTTTTTCATTCAAAGCAATATAGCTCCTAAATGGTAGGTCTTAGCGAAAAATGTTATAGAACCAAAAATATTTTTGATTATATATTCAAACTGATCATTTTCGATTCGAGTAATACTGACAGATCTAGAGCGTCTTCAAATTTTAAATTTTTGAAGTTAAAAAAAACGGAACAAAAAAAAAAAACTATAGACCCCCAACTAAGAAAAATATCCATGTCAAAATGTAACTCTTTTGATTAGATACAATCTGTCCATTATTTACACTTATATGGGACTATTTTAATAAAGCAGGTAAAGGCAGTTGAGGAAAACATGCTCGTTTTCGGATAACTATTGAATCGGCTTACTGCAAACTGGTCTGCTATCGTCCTCAACTATTCTAGTCCTCAACTCTACAGATATTTCCAATGTGACTTATCAGGTACCTGTTTGGTCGGCTTGCCAATCTGTATTTTCAATTATTTGAAAATGACAATAAAAGGAAGGGGGACAGATGATAACAAATCCCCTCTCATTTTAACATCATAGTCGGTGATATATTTGCTCAAATTTACATAAAATTAAATTTAAAAGGTGGGGGGAGATTGTTCTAGTTGATTGGTAGCGAGGTTTTCGTCCATTTCAGCTGATCCTATCCCGGCCAGGTGTAGCCGAACTGGGTCAAGACGACCAAGTATGATATAGCAGCGGCAATGATCTGTAACAGAATCCGACACAACTGTCAATCAACCAATCAATATATGTATAATTATTGCGATTTAAATAATTCGAATGTCATTAAAAGATACCAAAACAAAAAGACCTACAATCATTTCAGGTTTTTAAGATTACTTCTGCTTTTGACATTGAAAAAAACAAAACAACATAAAACATTATAAAATAGATTTACCCACCGAAAACATGAGAGTGTAATCCAATATGAAGAAACCGCAAGCAGTGAACACCACCTCTTTTTTTATCGAAATGTACAATGTTAGTTTTCTCTGTAATAGATTAAACAAGCGTTAATATGACTAATTATTTCTATCCATCATAAGGAACATTATGTCATATACCTAAGTTTTTTTAAATGTATTTGTTTTCCAAAATTACTTGTTTAACACAGCATTAAAAAATTCTTGATTTTGAAGTCAAGAGTTTTGGCAAACGTCTTAAACATATTCAAATAATATTCTGTGACGATTCAATTTGGAACATAGCACCTACATTGGACCCGTGTTTCTCCAATGCCTGGACGGCCTTCAGAAGGATTGAATACAAACAAGAGGTTCATTAAGGAGTGCCAACATTGGAGCCGTAATCCCCATTCAGAAAACTCCCCTTTCCCGTTTCACAACAAAACCTGTTTTGTTTCATACCATTTTTTTTGTTCCGTAAGGACGTTTAAATGGCAATAGACAAAGGTATATTGATTCATCCAATGAGAAATGAGCCCTGTGTGAACATATCATTCTACATAAAAAAATTTTAGAACAAAAATACGTCTATCAATCTATTTTTTGTAAAATAGTATTGTTCGAGGCACAGGTATGTTAATATTTATTTTATATTGTAACATAAAGTGAGTTATTATAATAACTCTTTTTTTATTTTACATAAAAAATAAGTAATGTAACAGGTATTACTTGCGAAGAGGTGGTTTGCTTCTGCGAGCCAACACGACTCAGTACACACATGTGCTCGCCTGCATTCGTGTTGGCTCGGCGAGTGTGTACTCCCGGCATAACTGTTACTTTTGGGTGGCCCGTTACTGTTTAACCGGCGCTCATTCCAGCGGTAGCCATTCACCATTAGAACTCAATTTTCTCTTTTATCACCAAATACCAACTTAGCCCGTTAACGAAAGGATGTTTTCCATCCTTTAAAATTCCCTCACTGACATTCAATATGAAAATGAATTCCTTCCTTTCAGCACGAGTTCCTCAGATTTTATTCTAGATGCAACTAGAAATCACACTACTTGCTTTTGTAAATTGTACTTCAATGATTCAAAATTTATGTTATTCAGAAAATATGGTATTGTTGTTATAATATTACATAGATAGACATGGTAATAATAGACATGGTTTTCTAAAAGGAGAGAAAAAGTAACCAGAAAAGAAATGAATAAAAGTGTTTAAATTTATTATTATTATAAACAGTTTGTAAATGAAAAGAAAAAAAAAAACTTATAATAAAATGACAATAGTAAAAAGCCTGAGAAGCCATAAATAAATGGCAAGTAATAAGAATGATGTAATTAAAAAATAATATTATGTAATTAATAGTCGAATAATATTGCATAAATAATATATAATATAATATTTATCCGTATAATATATTATATTATATCGATAGATAATATATGAGCATAAGATATTTATTTTATGTTGAAAAGCGATGTAGAATAATAAATGAACATTATATGGTTGCTTCATCTAAAAAGGGGACCTAGTGAGAGTATATGAGGGAATTTTAAAGGCTAAAACCCATCAGGGCTAGGTTAGTATTTGGTGTTAAAGGGAGATATTATGTTCTCATTTCGGAGTCTACCGCTAGGAAGCGCGCCGGATAAACAGTAACTGGTTACCGAAAAGTAACTGTTAAAAGGAGCAAGCCACCTCTTCGCAAGCAAAACCATAAGGTTGTCCAGGAACCTTTTTAATAAAAACAAATTTAATAAAAACTAGGCACGGTGTTGATATCCTCTCATAGTTTTTATAGCTAAGGCCAGGCATAAATTAAGGAGATCATTGAAATAAGTTTTATGTAAAATACTAAGATAATACTCACGTTATCTAGAAGTCTTTTGGTCTTGTCCTTGATCATTAGTCGGTAGAGCAGAGTGTTGAACTCAATGGACTAAAACAAACTGCATCTTATAAACTAATATTTGTTATAGCGTATTTTAAAGGAAAACAAGTAAAAATGATTCTATTTTTAAGAAGAACCCATTTGATGATATCAGATAACTCTTAAAATGATAAAACAAATGTAGGTACTTATTGAAGAAATTTTGAGTTTAAAACAGTTGTAATGAAGGTTTTCTTTACAATAGCCATTCCAATGTTGATTGGCCCAATACACCTGTAGTGGGCTTATTACAGCTGTCTACATAAGCAATCTTTTCGATTGAGATTTTGGACTGACCATCATAAAAGGAAAGCATAATGACGTTCTATGCAGCGGGATAATAAGCATCGTGAGCTGAGTACAGCTTCCCTAGTAGAACCATTATTAGAATTACAGCCTACCAATGAATACAGGTTAAGAATATAGGTTAGATGCACACTTTGACCACATATTAATTTCCTTATAGTTGTAAACAAACAAAAATATGTTCGATGTCTTCTCTTCTTCTCTACTCTCACTATCTCCTGAGTAATGTTAAGCGTGGAGTAGCATCCTCCGAACATCTTGTCCAACGGTCCCTGTCCTGTGTAAGCCTTCTCATCTCCGGCATGGTGCTTCCTCTTGCTGTGTCAATTCTCTCAATCAAGTCTGCATACATGAGCCTTGGCCTGCCTTAAGGACGCCTTCCTCCCGGTCTTGCTTCTAATAGCCATCTGTCCTTACGGTCATCTTCCATTCTGTTAACATAACCAAACCACTTCAATTGTCTTTCCTTGATCGTAACCAGACGAATCTAACTCCTAGTTCATTTCGGACCTTTTTATTCCTCATTCGGTCTCGCCTGGTTTTTCCTAATATTTTCCGTAGGAATCTCATTTCCGCAGATACTATCCTGCTAGCATGGCGGTCCAAGAATGTCCAGCTTTCCGATCCATACAGTAGCACTGGGAGAAAAACTGATTTGAAAAGCAGAATCTTTGCTTTCCTGCTCAACTCCTTTCTTCCAATAAGTGTCACGGATATTTGGTAGAATACTCCGTTGGCCTTTTGGACTCTATTCATAACCTCCTGGTCTATTCTTCCACCCTTATAGATCATTGTTCACAGGTAGCAGTAGGTATCGGTTTGCTCAAGGGTCTCTCCATTGCAAGTGATTCTTAAATTATCGTTCCTTCGCCCAACACACATCACCTTGCTTTGGAGGCATTGATTTGCATGCTTCTTAGTTGCAGTTCTTCTTGCCACTCACCCACAGCGACCTGGAGAGGTTCAGCAGTATCCGCAACCAATACCACATCATCTGCGTACAACAATGCCTGTATCAACACTGGGGTAATATTCCAGTATCCCACTATTGCTCTGGGTGTCCTTTTACAAAATTTCCAAATTGAATCCATAAAAATTATGAACAGTAGGGGGCTCAGGCTATCACCCTGTTTAACTCCCTTAAAGAAATGGAATGACCCGGACTCAGTGCCGGCTAGCTTTATTACTCCCTTTAGGTCTTGGTAAACTGATTTGATGGAACTTATAAGATTTTGTGGATTCTGCTATCCTCCAATGCAGCTCATATTTCCTGTCTAAGTACGTGGTCGAAAGCCACCTGTTAATCTAGGAGAGCGAGGTATACTACTTTTTCCTCTATCCCATGCCTTCTCTACAATCATTCGCAGGGAGAAGATGATCCTGTGTCTGCCTACCGGGCATAAAACCTGCCTGTTCCTCTTCCAAAACCTTTTTCACCAATTTCCTTAATCTTTGTTCCAAGATCGGAGTGTATAGTTTGTATACTACCGATGACAAACATATGGGGCGGTAATTATCACATACACTCTGGCTTCCATTCTTATGGATTGGGATAATGATGTTGTTTTCCCATTCTATTGGTATCCTTTTGAGATCCCAAACCTTTTCGAACAATGTTTGGAGACACTTGACAAGGTCATTTCCCCCATACTTTATAAACTCGGGTGCAATCCTACTGGCCCAGCGGCTTTTCCCATTTTTATATTAATAATGGCTGTTTCGACTTCCTCCTCTTCTATGGCGTCATCCATGTCGGGGACTTCTGGTTCATTTGTTGTAATTCTTCTACGGCATCTCGAAAATTCCTCCGTCTTCCTTCCATTCTGAATTTTTCTTGAAAGTGTTTCCTCCAAACCTCCAGTATGTCCCTGTCCTCTGTCACCAATATGCCATGCTCATCTTTTAAACTTCTCACAGGCTTTGCTTTTTTGTTTATTAGTGCTCTTGTGATGTGCCAGAATTTCCTTAGATATTCTTTATGGTTTTATGTTCGATGTCAAAACCTTATAATATGGTTCTTTCTGTAAATTCATGGTAGCTGCAGAGGCGTACCCTTACGTTTGAGTTGTTTCGTGACGAGAAGCTATTAAAAGACTTATGTTAAAGAGGAGGTTAAAAGACTTATGTTCTCTGGTGATGACATGTGAGGCCACTTCGATGTACATATTCCTTACGAACAACCCACCAACATTGCTTCACTAGTACCTTCGTCCCCAACTACTCTTCCTTCAGCTTTCCGGTCACTAGATTGTAGATTGAGGTTTTTGTTTGGACGATCAACTTCCAGGTTATTACGCCCTTTTCATTTAAATGTTGGAAATTTATTTTTCTTCGTCCTATATCATCATTTTCGTATTATATCTTATTGAAAAGTGAATGTTCTTTAAATATATTTATAATTTTGTTTGTAGAATTTCTTGAGTCTCCTAGAGCAAGTTCTGTGGATCGGGGTATTTTATTTTTTTCTAAGTCTTGTTGTAATAATGTGCAATCTTCTATTATGTGTTTAATACTCATTGGAGATTGGCATTTTTCACAATGTGGTTGGGCCTCTTTTGTGATTAGATATGTGTGAGTCAGGTTAGAATGTCCGATCCTCAGCCTTGTTGTAACAACTTCTTCTCTTCTGTCCCCTCTTACAGCGCTTGTCCACTGCTTCGTACTTTTTTTTATATTTCTTAGTCACCGGTCTAGATAACTGTTCTGAACTATTATTGGCCCTCTTGAAATCGGCTTTTCTCAACCAGGCCCAAGTTGTATTTCTCGAATCTAGACAAGTTGTACCTAGCCTTTCTGAATTTCATTCCTTAAACCTAGAATATACCTTTCTCTCAGTTCAGATGTGTCTATTGCAACATTGAAGTAAACTCGTCAATCTAAAAGTAAGCAACGTAGGAAATGATTCACAGATTTAGTTCGCAACAAACAATTAAGGAACTCGGCTGCAAAATATATTCAAACACATATAGAGGCCAACAGGGAAGATGTTAAGAAATACATGACGAATCATCCTGAAATTAGCAGAAAAGTGGTTAACAAACGTAGAGACAACGCGAAGTTAAAGGATATGCTGTACATATTCTGAGAATCACCCAAATATACTTAGAAGGGCTGTACAGAAATATAAGAAAACTCATCCTGAAATCCATAGAAAGTCTTCAAAAGAGTACTCAGAAAATAATCCCCATATTAAACGCGTAGCTGTAACAAAATACGATGAAAAATGTTCAATGGAAAGGTTACTGCCAGTATGATCCAAAAACTGAATATGCAAAAGATAAAACAGTCGATATTGGACAACGGTCTACTTAAAATTGGTGTTATGCTGTAAAATGAAAGGACGAGAGCTCTGCCATGTGCTGCAGTAACGGAAAAGTCCAACTTCCTCCCTTACAAGAATATCCTGATCACTTGTACAGCCTCCTTACTTACGAACAACCGAACGAGGCTGAGTATTTTCTAAATAATATTTGGAAATAGAACGGCTGTTTCCAAATGACGTCGTTTAGAGCAAAAGAGGTGAAGAGGTTGACTCTAAAGCGTCCAAGAAGGTTGACTCTAAAGCGTCCAACGAATGAATAAGTTCAAGAAACGCATTCCGATGAAAATAAAAACAATATAAAAATATATAGAATGTCATTGATGGGAACATAAAAAAACCTGCAGTAATAAAATAACTGATGGCTCTCCCTTTTGAAATTTGATCCCTGATCATTTCTATTCCCGAATAATACAAGTAGATCCCGGTGGAATAACAATCTATAATCGTAAAACAGCTAGAAATCACGAGATAATATAAAAACAAGGTCTTGCCCATGTTAAGTTTTTTCCCTAATAACCAAAACGGGAAAAACTCCAAAAAGTGAGGATGTTTTAAAGAGCATACTGGTTCCGATAGCTTGGCTGATTGGTCGGGACATCCTGGCAGCCTGAAGCCTAAAGTAGAAAGTGTCAGATGTGAGGAAGGATAAGCGTGCAATCAATAACGACTAGGGTTTTCAATGACAAGTTGATTTTAAATCTCTAAAGCAATCCATTACTCTGTGGTAGCACTTACTACTAATTGTTTCAGGAATAGCGTTGATATAGATATTAATATTATAATATAGCAATGAACTGGGAAGGATGCCTAATGTTACTCAGAGCATAAGGTTTATATTAGAGATAAATGAAGGTTGTAGCAAAAGACAGTTTGGACTGCAAATTATCCATTTATTTCCTATCAGATATCTCATACGTCAGCATATTATAGATATTACATGCTTTGAGACCACTATCTATAATGAAACTGTGTCCTAATGAAAAAACAATCAACCTGAAATCGATTTTATTAACCCGGTGTTGGTCGCTAGCCGATCTGGTACATCGAGGTGAGCGTTTCCCTCACTTTTTTGATATTCATAAAAAATGCAGTTTTATGTTTCCCAAATATGAAGTTATAAATGAAAAATAAATGTCGTCAAAATGTATCAATAATTTTAGTATGTAGCATAAGGATTAAAATATATTTTACAAAATATATTGCAAATTGAAACATAACACATATTTTACAATTTCTTTTTGTTTGTTTTTTTTTTATTTCTTGGTCACACCTATACCAGATCTATTTTGTGTTGCCTCCAGCAGCCAGGAATAAGAATCTGGAATAGTAAAAATTTCAGATTCCTAGTAAATGATTGAAAAATAATATAAATAAAATTCACAACGATTTATCAACTAATTATATCAACTTATAATTTATCTTTTCAACTGGCTTTTTATCCAACAATTCAAGCACTTTAGATCCACGACTCATTTTGAACCCAAATAATCATTAATCAATCGAAAGAAATTAGAAAACTCGCTCAGTAAAAAATCACGAATAAACTGCACGAGATAAACTGATATTGAGAAGCTCATTTCCCGCAATTTTCAGTAAAACTCTCCCAATATCCAGGCCGTCTGCATCTGTTTTTCTTAGAAACCTCATATTCTTATTATCAAATGTCCTAAACTTAGCTATACTGAGGGACAGCGATGAAAGTTAAGTTCTGACGGATTTATTAAATATTTTTTAGATGGGTGAGGGAAATGCTCACCTAGCGACCAACGCCGGGTTATAGTCTCTTATTCAATTATAAAGAGCTTTGCGTAAGTCTTGGTTCTGCTTTTCAATATAGCATGCGTACAGGCTGAATGGCGAGGTGATAGGCTAGATAAATTTTTATGATTTTTGCTGGGAAACTTTAAACAATCGCTTAGTCCAGCAGGTAACCATTTTCAGCTGTTAATGGAATCATGTCAAGTTGAAATGGGCAACAAACTGCGTCACTAACAGATTACACTGAAATCTGTGAGAAAGTGATATTGCAAAGTCGCTCAAAGGAGCCGGACATTGACAGAACTCTGATAAAATGAATATATACAATTGGTCGTAGGACCACCACGGGATTGCTGTTTGAACCTGCGATGAGTGGAACTCAACAATGAATGAAACAGAGGGATGGGATAATTGGAAAGGACTTGATGAATTTTGAAATTCTAAAAGGTATGAAATAAAGGACGAAAGGCATATTGAGATCATTATGTAAAGATTCATTGGAGACTTTATTATTTTTTTTTATTTATTGTTCGCGTTACCCCGCCTACAGGCAATACAGGTTTAGGCAATATTAACTCTTAATATTTCCAAAATATCAAAACTAGTACATATAGTTACAAAATAACATAATACACAATAAAAATGTATAATTACAGGTTTATTAACTTTTAATATTGCCAAAATATCAAAACTAGTACATATAGTTACAAAATAACATAATGCACAATTACAATATATAATTACAAGAAAAATTATATACACAATGACAATAACAATAACTACGTAACTGAGAAATCCAATCTAAAGCTGGGTGCACATGAGCTGGAAAACAATCGGAACGCAAAGATTGTTTTTAATCGGATAGTCAGAGATCCATTGGCAATATAGGACCTATGCACATGGCACGCCGACAGCTATCGGACACACTGGGCCTATCTCGATAGGATCGGGGCTGCCGCTGGTCCCTGCCCCTATCTGCGTTATTTTCTATTCCCCGCGTTTCAGTAGTATAGTACGTACGTGACATAGGGACAGTTCACAAGACGTCGCGACGCTGCGTGCCCTTCTACAAGTTTTTCAATTTGTTTTCGATAACACAATGATTAATTTTATTTCAAATATTTATTTAACATTACATATAATTGGATAATCTCTGTATTATATAATTAATTAGGGATCGGATTTTTATGCATTTAAAAATGCCAAATATTTAATTAAAACATGCATTTATTTTTGTCTAATATTTATAATTTCCATTTTATAAATAATTTCCATACCGGAACTCTCACTGAATTTTCTTGCCCTTTTCATGCATCGCTGATTCTTGCAACCAATCCATCAAATAAACGAATAGACATTCGAAAATAATAGAAGAATTTTTGTTTGTCTTCCCTCAATTCCACAAAAATTGTGTTGAAAGCGCCTATTAAATATCTTGCATCGTTAAATGGATGAACCCAACATCTTCTTTTATGATATTTTTTATAAACATATTTGTACATAAAGTACGAAAATAAAACCTTCCTTTTTATAAATTTTAACTTTTGAACCATCTCGGAAAAACAACACACAACACTGAAGAAGAAAGAAAATTTCCCTGGTATCAAAAAGATAGGACGCCGCGCCCTATCTTCCATGTGCACAGAAACTCATATTGGTATCAAAGAGATAGGATAGAAAACAATCTCGGCGTTCTGATTGTTTTGCAGCTTATGTGCACTCAGCCTTAGGCTGCTCTAAGGCTGTCGCAGTCTTCTTCATCTATTTCACTGTCCGGTGGCCTCCCAGTTATTACTAATCATCCTCTTCTACTAATATTGAAATGGGATGAGCTAGTTGCTGTCTTCAACGCGTATACAAAAGCTTTGTAGTGCGGGTAATTTTGTGATTAGCTGAGGGAAATCATTCTCCGAGAGAACATGTATTCCGTGGTTTCTTCTATGATTCTCGTTCGAATGTTCTCCGGAAGACCAGCTGAGTCCCCTCTCTTGAACTTATCCTTCAACACTTCTACTCTTAAGAAGAGGTCGATAGGTATTCTTCCAGCTAAAATTGTGCCACCTCATGAGGTACAATTCTGTAAGACTTGGTTACCCTGCGCATAGTCGTTCGCTGGATGGTCGCCGATCTGCACTTCTGCCACTGTGAGAGGTTCTGGTACCATGCGGGAGTTGCGTATCTTAGAATAACTAGAATCAGTCCATTATAAATCGTCATCGTATCTGAGGCTTCAAAACGCACCCATGACGCGGCTGAGACCGTTTAAGGCTAGTTTCACCCCATTTCTCAAGTATCACAAATGAGGGGTCACATTAAATCCTTTTCCAATTCTTATTCCAAGATAGGTGACTTCCTCACTGGGACGAATTCTTATTTCACCAATACATATACTTATAGGATGAGTACTATACGTCTTCTCTCTAAGTAGAATGGCCTGCTTTTATGAAACTGCCATCCTCAGCTTCTTACTTCCACACCATCGTCCTACAAGGGTAACGCACCGTTGCGCCTCTTCTTCTATTCGTGTCTTGCAGTTGGAGGCCACTATAGCAGCTAAATCGACGTAGGTCGTGGCAGAAAATTACTGCAACTCGAACACACCCAGTATTTTATCAAAAACTAGCTTTCATAAGCCTGGGCCAAGAACTGATCCTATAGAATTTTAAGGTGCTACTTACGCGAGTAAATTAGTTACCGGGGGGGCTTCGTATTTCTGTAGCTGCTAAAGTACACGTGGCAACCAAACGCTGTCAAAAGCAGAGGGTATATAAAAGATTAACAATATGACATAACGCTTATTCCTCTGTTCGACGTCTGCGCGAATTCAAAGTATGGCATCCCTCGTTCCCTTACCTTTTGTAGAGACAAATTGTCGTGAATAGTTTGCCTTTATAAGGCTGCCATCTTTTTTTTTTTTTTTTTTTTTTTTTTTCCACATTGCAGTAACCCTGCAATGGGTGCATGTATTTCTACGCGTACCATCTCTCGACATAACGCGTATTATCATTTATATTTGTACAAACATGTTCAGTTATATATATTGCAAAAATATTTTAAAATAATATAGAGATTAATATGAAATATAAAGAATAATTACTTATAGGTATTAGAAGTTAATTAATAAATACAATAAAAAATATTAAATAAATAAGTAAAAGGTGAAGCCAAACAAAATAAGTAAATAAATAAATAAAATAAAATAAAAATAATGTATATAAACAAATAGAGGTAGAAATTATATATATATATATAGATATTATAGGTATTAGTCAATGTATAGCTATTATAGATTAATTGTTAGATTGTTGAGTTCCATATAATCAACATGATCCACAAATGCATCAAACTCATCAAAGTATTTATCTATGAGATCCTTCTTTGAAGGCGGCCATTTGTCTCCGTTCTGTAGGACTTTGGATATCAGCTTGTATCTGTGTATTTCCAAATTTCTACAGTCATAAATGAGATGATCGTAAGTTTGCTCACTGTTTCTATCGCAGTTACAAATGCTGTTGTCAATAAGTTTAAATCTGTGTAAGTAACTTTTAGCTCCGCCGTGTCCTGTCAAAAATTGGGTAAGTTTGTAATTCAGTTTTTTAATGTTTTTTCTGTCGTCTAAGGTTTTAATGAATTCATAAGTATGTCTTCCTTTTGTTGAATTTGTCCATCTTTCGTTCCAAGTTTGACGAGTCGTTGTTTTCAAAATGTGCTTAACTGCACTAATTGGTGCTTTATTGAATACAATTTGAAGAGTTGTATCCTTTGCCGCGCTTTTGGCTTCTGTATCTGCCTGCTCATTTCCAAGTAAGCCGGCATGGGCTTTTATCCATTTGAAGGAAATTTGTATTCCATGACTGTAGCAAGTGATCAATTCTCGCCTGATTTCTTCTACGAGGAATTCATGGATATTTATATTTTTGATTTTAAAAAGGCTAATTTGGCTATCCGTGTGTATACAGTAGTCATTATTGGTAACACGGCCTTTAATAAATGATACGGCTTTAAGGATAGCAAACAGTTCGGCTTGGTTGTTGGAGCAGTAAGGTCCTAGCCTGAATCTCCCTGTATACAACAATTCCTCTTTCTCAAATGCAACAAAAGCAGCACCCACTCTTTCTCGCTCCTTACTGCCATCTGTGAAAATATTGATTGTTGATATTCCGCTGATATTTGGGGTCACATTGGGGGTTATAAGTTCTTTTGGATGTATCCATGTTTTATAGTTAGGTATTTCATCAATTTCAATATGTTCTAGATTAACCACATTTTCTCTAAGGGTCACATATCTGTATTTGTTTAAAATTTCTATTTGTAGTAAACTAATTGGTATTATGTTGGCAAGTATACATGAGGTATCATAGGCTATTGTTCGGTATCCTTTTATAATTTTTATACCAATGATTCTTTGAATAGATTCTAATTTTTTTAGATTTTTCTTATATTTCAGTGCTTTGTGCCAAACTTCTATTGCATAGGTCATCGTTGGTAGAATGGCAGCCTTGTATATAGTTGTGAGAATGTCCGAGTTTAACCCCCAACTCAAAGATGCAGTTTTGGACAGTCCATGGGTAATTTTTAGAATTCTATTTTTTAAATTAGTAATATGTTTGGCCCAATTTAACTTTCTTTGTAATGTTAAGCCTAGGTATTTTATTTCATTAACTTGAGATATTTTTTCGGTTATTTAATATAATATTAAGATTAGGGATACTATGTTTCCGAGAGAATATTATGAATTTAGTTTTTTCAGGTTGAAAGTTCAATTTATTTTTTCCAGCCCATGTGCTTAGTTTATCCAAGATCTCATTGCATTGTAGTTGGAGCTGATAAAATAACTTTGATTTAAGTAACAGCAATATGTCATCTGCATACACAATGACTTCAGCTTCTTCCAATGTAACAATCTTGAATATATCGTCCATTATTATATTCCAAAGGAGAGGGGAGCAGCAAGAGCCCTGAGGCGTTCCTTTACTTTGCCATTTAGTAGAAACTGCATCTCCTAATTGGATTTGACTTTTACGGTTTGTTAAATAATTTTTAATTATTAGATAAATATTTTGGGGGCATGATCTATCGTGCAATGATTTCAAAATCGATGGCCACCAGGCGTTATCAAATGCTCCTTTAATGTCTAATGACACTGCCAATACATGTGATTTCTGTTGAAATGCAGTTTCAACAAAAGTAACTACTTTGTGCAATGCACCAACAGTATTTTTTTGTGGAATAAATCCGAACAAATTTTCGTTAAAAGGAACATTTCTTGCCAAATATAGCAATAAGCGGGAGGAAATTAGCTTTTCCATAATTTTTCCAGCAATTGGAATCAAAGAAATTGGTCTGAATTTTTTAATATCAGGTCCTTTCGGGATAGGGATTATTTTTGAAATCTTCCATGGTTCGGGAAATAAACCTCTAATGAAGCAAGTCTTATATAGCGTATGAATAAAGTTCGGAAAAATATTGAAGACATTTTTAAATATTATTGGTGTTATTCCATCAATCCCAGCTGCTTTATTATTATTTAAGTTATTTATTGTATCCTCAATTTCTTTATTTGTTAGTGGGTCGTCTATTTCAGTATCAGGGATTGAATTAGCGATCGATCTTATATGTTTGTGATATTCAGTCTCTTCGTACTGGTCATCCGTTGGGAGAAATTCTTCTATTAAGTAATTTAATGTATCCTGTAAACCGACTGTATAAGATCCATCTGATTTTTCAATTGTTTGGAATTTTGTAGATGGTTTCAACTTATTATTATAGCATATTTATATGGAAAGGACCATGGTTTTCCTTTCGGTATATTTGTACAATAATCTTTCCAACAGTTTATTTTCTGCATTTTAATTGTTTTCTTATATAATAGTCTTTGTTTTGTATATGTGTTACGCCTTTCTTCTCTCAAAATATCATTGTCAGTTGTTTTTTTGATAAATACTCCTAAGCTTTCTAGTTGTTTTTCGTAATTTATTCAACTCATCCGTCCACCATGGTACCTTCCTATGCACAACTTGTCTTGATTTAGCAAAAAGGATATTACATGTCTTACGTAAGCATGTATTAAAGTTAATTAAAGTTCGATCAATACCAATCGTATCTAGTGACATAGTCAAGATTTCATCAGCTGTTATGTCTTCGTTATTTAAATCACTAAACTTTGTTTTGATGTATTTTATTAATAGTTCCTTGAAGGTATCCCAGTCAGCATTTTTTGTGAAATATTTTATTTCGTAATGTACAAATTGGTTTGATGAAGTATCTAGAAATATGTTAAATTTGAATGTTCTGTGATCAGAAAGGTTTTCCTCATCCATTATCATCCAATTTCGGATAAACCTAAACATGGAGTGGTTACACAAGGTTAAGTCTATATTACTCTCTCCTCTGGCGGATGAGAATGTAGATAATTTTTCATTTGTATTTATTATAAATAATTTACTGCTAGTGATAAGGGATTCGAGGATTTTCCCCCGCCTATTAGTTAATTTATCAAACCATAATTTGGATCTACAATTCGAATCAACAGAAATTAGAATTTTTTTATCATTAAACTTTTTTAAAACTGTTTCAAGTCTTGAAAATTCATCTTCGACTTCAATATTTATGTCAAAATATGCACTAACTAAGATATATTCAGTTTTATTCCATAATAGTTGCACTACTACCAGGTCTTCAGATGATACATCATCTATTAAAATTGCTTTAATTTCGTTTTTAGTAATGATAATTGAAGCTCTTGGGTTCGCATTGCCCCCTTGATATACTTGATAACTATTGGGAAAACCACATGTTTTATATAACCTTGTATACGGTTCTTGTGTTAAGATGATATCTAAATTATAGCGATAAATAGTATCTATCAAGCTCCAGGTGGCAGTGGCAGAGTGGTGTAGATTGATTTGTGCCAAATTTAATTTATTATTTTGCTTAACCATATGTTTTAATGTGATATGTTGCAAATAAAACCTTCTTGCTGATAATATTACTTTGGTTGCTAATGTTAACGTATGTGTTATCGGCATGGTTATCGGCTATTGCCCTACTACACTTATTGTCAAGATGATAACTTTTTGTTATAACCATAATGTTTATTCTAATAATATTATGTCTTTTAGGTTTGTCAGTCATAGTCAGTATTTGCTATTATTCTGTTAATGGCCGCCTTAAAAGAAGGACAATTTTTAGACATAGATGAATGATTAATATCTACTTGCCTGTTATTATTGACTCGATTGTTGTAATTGATACAATTGATGCATTTGTGGACCTCAGCTTGGCACTCCCTCAGACAATGAGAGCCCGCGCATAGCGGACAGGTAGGTTGGGTTGCAGTGCATATCTTCTTGGTGTGACCTAGCCTGGAACAGTTGAAGCACCTCGGGGCTGAGTGGTAATCTTCCACTGGGCAGGTCACAAAATCTACTCTCGCTCTACCGGCCAACATCTTCCTCGCCCTCGGTGTCGCTTCCACAACAGCATGTCTCCAAATTTTTTTCGGTCGTCCTCGGTCCGTTATCTTCTGTTTATTGGATAGAATTGTTCTAAATATAATATCTCCATCCTCTAAATGATTTTGTTCTATTATTGTTGGTGTCAGCTCGTCTTTCGTTATATCTTCGGGGATATTCTTGATGATAATTAAAGGTTGTTGTTTTTTCATGGGTTTTACCTTTATTTTTGTTCCATGATTATTGCATATTTCTTCTGTAATTACTTTAAGATCAGCTTCAGATTCAGAACCAACAATTAAGCTACCATTTTTTGTTTCTTTTAAAGTTTTAATTCCGATTTTTAATTTCCTGGGATTAATTGCATTTTTAAATAAACTTTTGGTGTCTTCTGTACCATCAATATTTACTTTTTCAATTATGGTTTTATATTCTTTCGGTTTACTTATTTTGTTGCCTGTTATTTCAGCATATGAAGGGATGGATTGAGGTGTCGAGGTTTGGTCCAGTTTCTTGATAAACTCATTTTCTAAACGTTCATTATCCCTCCTAAGATTACCGAATATTAATTTCAGAACAGAGATTCTTCTTAATATACCTTCTTTCACTTCCGTTTTTTATCTTCAAATCCGTCAAACTGGTGAGATAAGTAACAGCTTCTAAAAAAAACTCTTCCTCGTCAGTCGCCATGATAGCGAGACTGGCACAACACTGCTACCTAGGTCCCTGGAAAAACCCACCACTCACAACAGTTTGAAGGGATGCCGACACTTCAAACAAATACGAAAAACACCGCGATGTTCACTCACTGAAAGCTCGAACAAGACTAAGGCTGCCATCTTATCATAATAAGATTCTCCAGTACCTTACTCATAACCGGAAGAAGACATACATTTATACGACTTAGAAAGCTCTATATCCTAGTTACCTCCCTTGTAGAGCAGTCTCAAATCTGCTATATTCCAGTTTCTCGGAAAATACCCCGTATCTAGGCAGTCATTGACAATTCCCAATAATATATCTTCAATATTCTTATACTATTCTTCAAGATCGCGGTGTCAGGAATCGAGCTTCGGAGGACGACCGGTTTTCTGCCGATCAACAGCTATCCTAAGATCGTGAATGTCCAGTGAGCAAAGGTCTGTACCAGGCGGACATGTCGTTGTGGGTCTAATTCTTTCTCTTCATTATCATCAGACGGATCATCTTTAGGATATGAAAATGGTCGCTGCTTCTTCGAGGGTAGTTGCCTGAACATCCACATGCTTGAGGGCTGCCAGCGTTTGTATAGGAGTTAGCTTTCCCAAAGCAACTCTGTCCTGTAGTCGAGCTCTGGCCTTTCGTCTTCGCAGAGAATTTTCAGCTGCGTCAAGATTGCATTGGTTATTTTAGAGGTTCTATAGCATAGGCCATTAGCACTTTCCGGTTCCGCCATTTCCCAATCTTCATCTGCAACTTCTCCCTCCAAAGTGCTTTTGAAGACGCTCCAGTCGTTCCATCGTGTTACCTAACCCCAGCCTAAATTCCAGGACTTTGTGGTCAGAACTAGTTTTAGATCTGAGGGTCCAGTCAACAATTTGCTCTACTAATATCGGTGATGCCAAAGTCACGACAGTCGAACTTTCACCCATCGGCTCTGAGAAAGGGGGAGTGGAAGAGATTTTGTTGCCTACTACTAGCTAGCTCCTTGCTATAAACTTACCAATCTTAGCACCTTGCTTGTCTGTTCAGTTGGAGCCGTATAATTATTTCGTTAGGCAGTTAAGCTGAGATCACGTAATATATACACTGTCCTACTTTACGTAGCATGCTATAAAATCAGCCGTAGAATATTCCCGTAGATCCATCAAGTCAAGATTTGGGTTGTTAACTACTATGGCAGCCCTAGACCTTCTATCTCTACTGCTCAGGGACAAAACTCTTGAAGTGAGACCGAATCCCATGACCAAGTTCCGATGGCTGTTCGGTTCCTAAATCGCTATGATGTCATAGAGCCGAGAAAGAATTCGCAACTCTTCAACCACTACTCTTCGGCGACCCATGTTGTGCTGGAGGATTTTAAACAGCTAAACACGAATCGTTGGGTGCACTTCCAATACCCAATTCTTAGTTAAGCCGTTCCTGGCGACTGAAGCAAATAGTGGCCGGAGGTCATCAATAACCAGGAGAATTGGGACTGATTTCTAAGGCAATCTTTGCCGTAGAAACTTCACTAGGTCTGCTGAGTCCCATGCAGGAGGTACACCCATCTCCTCAAGCTCAGGTTTTTCATTCCTCAGTGCTAGCTTAGCATGTAGCCCATTTTGGCGATACTCCTGCCATCCAATGACTTGGGTTGATGTGATTCGACTCCTATACGAACTATAATCGAGCCTGCCTTGGTCGCTCTAACTATAGAAGCATTTACACCTTAATTTATGGACGATGGAAGCCCATTTATGATATCAACAGGGCTTTTTCCCGAGCCGCTGAATGTTAAGTAGGCTTGTCTTGACGTCAGGGACGGCTTCAATGGCAGCGATTTAAAACTGCCTGCCAATGTCTTTATCAGGTATGGAGATTTATCAGGTGGAGAAATCTTGAATAATTTTTCCTCAATATCGCTCCGGTCTTCATTAGTTTTTTTTCTTGCGATTTTGCCTTTCTCCTATTTCTGCGGGCGTTGATGACCAACCATGGTTTTACGCCCTTAAACAACACCAACCAACCAACCAACCTTTCTCCTATTTCTTTTGCTCTTGTAAATCTCAAAAGTTTCAGCTTTTCAGCTTCCGAAATTAGTATCTTTATTAGTTGACATTAGCTTCCCTTAAGAGGATTCGGCCTGGGCAAGATGAGAGCAGGAGATTGCTATGTTTACCCCTGTATGGCTTTGAATAACCCTTGGATGTGATCTCTCCATGAATTTGTTTAATATTGTATTGACTACCATGGGAGACTCCAATGTTTCATTCACCACTCTTTGGACAAGCGACGAAACTGAATCTCCATTGTTTGACCATGAAGTTTAAGGTTTCCAATATACCGAATAATCGATCAAGTTTTTCATTAATATGTTTTCTGGTTACACTATTCATCTTTTTATTAAAATGTTGAATGAATTTACGTAAGATCTCTTGAATTTTCTTTGCTTCATTCAGACAGCCATCACTATAGATTTTTCAACATGAGACCCATTCCTAGATATTTTTGCGGATGGGCGTGGGTTCGTAAGGGCTGCTTTTCCAGGAGGCTCCTCCTCAATTTTCTGAAAGGCTAATTTCTAGAAACCTCAAATCTTGTATAACCTAACCTTAACACTTGAGGTACGCATGATGGTATAGAAGGAACAATACAATTAGAATCGATGAATTAATTGCCACTTTTATTGAGATTATTTTATTAGAAAACTAGTTTCGAATGCTAAACATTCATCTTCAGTTCTAAAACATACAAATTTTTTTCAACATATCAGTGCTATGTTACGTAGATTATATATACTAAAGTTTTTAAAAAGACAAGAAATCAAACATGGGCACTCACCTTCGAGGTAACTAAAACAGAAATGAATTTCTCACGAATTCAGTGCATCTAGACGGAAAAACTGGTGAGAAATGGTTTCAAAGTAATTAAGTTCCGAAAAACGTAATTAGGAAAAATATAAACATTCAGAAACTTATGCGGCATTTTCGTCTTCAACAGGCTCACACATTTCTTCCTGATGTTCTTCTTCATCCCTCTCATTTACTTCTCTGCTTCCTTCTTCCTGAGCAGCTGATGCTACGACGTTATCGTAAAAAAATCATACGGTCATCAGTCTCCCAGTTGGGCCCAAAATATTTCACCAATACGTTTTGGACATCGCGCATTTTCAGAGGCTACACCACAGTACCTGAAACCACGGCCGAAATTTTACTGGTTGTGATGCTTCTTTACGACAGACTTGCTTGCTTCAACCTTAGATCTGTAGAAACCTTGAACTAGCACTTGATTATTTAATTTGGTTCTGAAAAATCTCTTCGTTGGGGTGAATTTGAAGTGTCATAGTACAGGGGGTTTGAGGAGGGCATTGCTGGGACTCTTCCAATCAAGATTTGTGTAGTCTCTTCCTGGCTTGAACACCGTCCCAATTTCCGAGAGAATGCCGAGAAACTCTGAAGGCTGAACGAGGGTCTTGATTTTCCTTAACTTCTTTTCAATTTAGGCAAAAAACCGACCTGGAGGGCTTTGTTTCTTCTCCATGTTGCAGGGTCTCTTTGTCTCTTCCTTACTAAATTAGCTGGAACTTCTACAAACTTCCCACAAAGATTAAAAAAAAAGTGCACTGAACAATGAAGGCATAAACGTTAAATACAGGAAAAGCATACTGATAGTTGCCTGATAAGAGGCCTTCTTGATATGGAACAACAGCGAGATCTAGCAGATGTGGAGATGGCCGGTTTGGAAACTCACTGATGGAAGGATTTGGCCGGGTTTGCAGCATACTGTGATTTTCATTGTGATTGCAGGTTAAACAAGGATTTGATGGATTTGGCGAGGTTTCTTGCTTCCAAAAGGTGGAACATGTATCTTAGAACACAGAAAACAGAAAAAAAACGTATTTCTCAAAATTTAGGAGTTGACCGGTTTTCCAACTTGACGACACATTTGTTCCCCATCCTGAATCAGACCCCACGCGTATAACAACGGTTCATGGATTCCTTGATTCAACGACTCTTCTCGCCTTGCCTCCTAAGGAGATTAACCCAAATGAGGTTAATTACCTTTAATTAAAGCCTTGTAAATACTCCTTATATGGTCTTCTTGTCTCATAAATCCTCAGACAACTTTTTCAAAAAGCTGTATTTCCTTAACTACCTATACTACCTATACATCCTCCGGAATACCTTTTTTTCCTTTACTATCGAAACATTTCACTTTTCCATCATCCTTCTCCTGAATACGGTAAATCTTCCAACCTCATCTTCATCATACAGACCGATCAGCCTTCTCCCAATGCGTTCATATCTTTTTGAAATACTCATTTATGCTTCTAAGATGTTGAGTGTACCAGACCAAGAGCCCTGTCAATTTTTCATTAATTAAGATTTATTTGGACTATACTGCCATTGTTATAATTCTATTTTAAATTTTACCTTTTCGAATGTCAATATTGTTTACTGTCTTTGAAATAGGGATTACCTATTAATCCAGTCACTGCTAAATTTTTAAAGAAATATAATAAAATGGTGAGAGTTGAAATTCAAATTCGCCCAATTTTATTAAATGGATGAATGAATTTAAACTTGGCTTGAAGGCAACCGAGGCCGCCCGAAAAAATGGTCCGTGTTTAGTTGGAAGGTACGCACTGAGCGCATTGCTCAATTTTGGTTTTTCAAATTTCGTCAAAGCGATGAAACACTTGAAGATGATACTCGTTCTGATTAATTAATTGATTCTTATAAAACATGTGCGCGGTATTGGTAAGCAGATAAATATTTCATTAGCAACAGCCTGGAGAAACCTACATCAAATGGGAAAAATAAAAAACTGGAGAAATGGGTCCCTTACAAGTTCTCAGAGGCGAATATTATGGCACATACTGCAAAGTTAACCAGGGATAAATTAATGGAAAAAGGATAGAAAACATTGCTCCACCGAACTTTCACTTTAGTTTTCCTATTCCATTTCCTATATTTTGTTTCTATTATTAATTTTACTACAAATTCAAATAGTTATTTATGGAAGCTTTTTTATTTATTCATTCATTTAAAATATAGACAGTATCTGTTATTAAATAGTCTAGCAAATTACTCAAAAAAAAAAAAAAAAAATCCTTTATGAATTCTTCATTTGAAATTTATGTTTAAATGTGATATTTGTATCAAGAACCAAAACATTTTGGAATCAATATCAATGATTAATATCTTATAAAACGTTTATAAAATTAATATAACAGTATATATTTGTATAAAAGGTTAAAATTTACTTGTCCGTGAAATAAAAAGGAACTAAATTAAAAGAACTTTTGTTTCCTTTTTTTGATTCAATCACCTATATGCCACTATGCCACTAAGCCACTATGCCACTAAGCCACTATGCCACTAAGCCACTATGCCACTAAGCCACTATGCCACTATGCCTATGCCACTATAAGCCACTATGCCACTATGCCACTATGCCCTAAGCCACTATGCCACTAAGCCACTAAGCCACTATGCCACTATGCCACTAAGCCACTAACCATAATTCCCTGTATTTCTTCACTTAAAAGTTACTTAACTATTCCTCCAAAAACATTTTGCTATTCTATTGGACATTTTTATTAGTTTATTAATTTTACTACAAATTTAAATAGATATTTATGGAAACATTTCATTTTTTTATTTACTAAGAATATGGATAGTATTTGATATTTTCTTTATTTAAATTAAGTTTATTAGTCCATGAAAAAAAATTAAACTTTATTTTTTTCTTCAGTTCAAGAACTTGTTTGCTGCTCTAAAACAAACCGCAATTCATTCTATTACTTAACTTAAAAGTTAGTTACCTCTTTCTCCAAAAAAGAAATACCTTCTCACTCCATTCCTTGCTGTTTTTATCACCGCCATCTGTTTTGTCAGATCACAACTTGTATTTAATTAGCAACATACTATTTTAAAATACATTGTGATTCTTCTATTAATTTTACTACAAATTTAAATAGTTATTTATGGAAATGTTTTTATATTTTTTAAGAATATGGGCAGTATTTGTTATGAAACCAGTTTGGCTCCTTCTTGATCGCCTCCATCTCTTTCGTTAGACCACAGACTGTATATAATACCCTACTATTTAATTATGTTTTCATATAATAGTATAGATAGATTAATTATTGTTTAAATAGTAAAAGTAGGAGAGAAGAAACTGTTATGAAAGTTTCAGTTATTTATTTCTAGCATCCGCCATTGCGGCTTCGCCCGCTCTCATAACTAAAGAACTTTTCTCTTTTTTTTAATCCATTTATTGAAATTTACAACTGTACAAAATATATACATCAAGTAAATAAGTTGATAATTAATACAATAACATGTAAAAACTTAAAAAGAACTACTTATCAGTAGCACTGGAATAAAAATTCTAGCGATATTAGTTCCTGCTTAGATGAACTTCATGCAGTAATCACTTGCTTTAAATCTAACTATCCTCATAGCTATTTTATTCTAAATGGTGACTTCAATGGGTATGTAGGTGAGCTTAATGGTCTAGATAAGGAGTTCTTAGAGGGAACATGCCTTTACAGCAAAAGATTATCCTGTCACAACCAAGTAAATAGGCGAGGCAAACTTCTAGTTGAAGCTTTGGAATCACAGGGAATGATTCTTTGCAATGGTCGTAGTGTGTCGGACAGACCGGGCAAATTCTCATTCATCACAACCAAAGGAAGATCTATAATACACTTGGTTTGGATAAATGAAAACCTCCTGGACCTATTTTTGGATATGGAAATTTTTAACATGTCGGATACCTTGGATCACATGGCTTGCGTCACCTCCATACAATATTTTGATAGGAATAAGCCCAAAACTCATAAAAAAAAACCCTGGCAAATGAAATACTTAGTCACAAAATATACAGATTGGGATGAGGAAAAAGCATACCTGTTCTCTGATAAAATTTCGTGCTCAGAAAAAATTTATTTCCATTCAGAAGATGTGAACCTTCTTTATGATAACTTTAAGCAGACAATGTACGATAACTTATTAGAAACAGGACTAATGTACATAAAGCAGGTCACCCAAACTAATCACCATCCAATGCATCAATGGTTTGATCAGGAATGCAGTATATATAAAAGAAGACTGAAAAAGCTGCAAAGAACAAACAGAAGAATAGCTCACTGCCTGATTTTCTAACGGATTACCTTCAAGCTAGAGAAGAATACAGAAGACTAATAAAAAGAAAGAAGACAGATTTTCGCTTACAAGTTATAACTGACCTGAGAAATGTGAGGAACAGCAGACAGTTCTGGAGAACTGTAAATACCCTGAAGCCATTTAAAAAACCCGAGGAACGAAATTAATCTTGAAGATTGGACCAGCTATTGCCGGACTTTTTATGGTCTAAAAGTTATCCAGGACATAAGGTTTTACTCTGGGTCGCATCCGCTGCTTGATATGGATATCTCATTAGAGGAATTACAGTACAATATCCGTGCCAGTAAAAACAGAAAATCCCCAGGTCCCGATAATATTACTTATGAAGTTATCAAGCATCTCAACCCTTATTGGGAGCATTATCTGTTAAACTTATTCAACGTGGTACTGAACTCAGAAGAAATCCCACAATTATGGGCTAAAGCCAACCTTCACCTCCTCTACAAAAAAGGTGATAAAAAGGACCCAAATAATTATAGAGGAATAGCATTGCTCTATACGATTATGAAGTTATTTACCAGCATTCTGAGGAACAGGATTACGAGTTGGGCAGAAGCAGAAAAGTTGATACCAGAGGAGCAGGCGGGTTTTAGATCGGGCAGAGGATGTATCGACCATTTATTCACTCTGTATTCAGTAATTAGTATAAATCTTAGGACAAAAGGAAGCTATGTTTATGCAGTGTTTGTAGATCTCAGGACAGCTTTCGACTCTATCAACCATATGCTATTATGGGAAAAACTTTTTAAACTTGGAATGGGAGGAAAAATGATCAGGTTACTAAAAAAAACTATATGAACAGTCCTCAATGAGAATTAAGGGGGAAAGGGAGCTTTCAGAAGAGATTGACATAACCTCAGGCTTACTCCAAGGAGAAAGTCTTTGTCCTACTCTGTTTGTTCTATTTGCGTCGGACATTACTGAATTCTTTCGTACCCGAGGTGCTGTAGGTATTGGCATTGACCATGGTCACGATGTAATGTTGCTTTTGTTAGCGGATGATATCGTCATCCTTAGCAACTCCTGGCATGGTGCACAAAGGAACCTCAACATACTTAGTCACTATTGCAATGAGAATTTGCTAACACTAAACCCAGCCAAATCCAAAATTTTGGTGTTCCACAAGTCCCCAAAGATGAAGAAACTAATGCCCCTACATTGGCAGAAAACACGGTGAGAATATACAAAGAGCTACACTTACCTGGGAGTACCCTTTACATCATCAGGAAGATTTGAGAAAGCTGCTGATTATATTTTACAGAGGTCTTCCATTGCAATGGCTAGGGTGTTGGAGATTTTAAGGTATGGCAGGAGTGACTCTTGAGAGACTAAAACCAGACTCTTTCACTCAAGTGTGGCATCAAACACTACTTTATGCCGCTGAAATATGGGGTCTTCGTTACCTGGAAGTAATAGAGAAAGGCTAAGTCAATTTTTTTAAGTCATTGCTTCAGTGGCCAAGATGTACGCCGAACTATATCACACGCCTGGAATGCGGGAAGTATCCACTCAGTGTTCAAGTGCTGAAAAAAGTTGTCAACTACTGGACAAAGTTGAGCTTAATGGAGGAAGGGCGCTTACCCAGGCAATGTTTTAATAGACTTCTTACCCTTGATGTATCTGAAGGAAAGTCTGACGAAGCATACAATTGGGTGACCCAAGTAAAATCGATTGCAGTGGAATTGGGTTATCAAAACTGGTTCTCAAGAGTACTACCCCAAGGACTGAGCACGTTTAAAGAAGACATCCTAGAAAAGATGAAGAACCATCAGTTTTCAAAGGATGTAAATAGAATTTTGAATTCCACCAACAACCCTAGGTATAGAAAAATATGCAATTTTAATATAGCAAGCCCGGAAGATTACATGCTGTTTCAGGCGAATTTTAAGAAAATCAGAGTTGTGGGTCGCCTAAGAGTCTCAAGCGGGGATTACCTAAAGGTGTTTATAAAGGACACAACACTAATTATGAAATCCAGCGAAGCCTGCATGGCCTGCGGTGGTTTGGTGTCGAATCCCTTGAGCCATTTTCTTACTCAGTACATCAAATTTGAAGAGCAGAGAAAAAAATTCTTAGGTACATACATTTCTGAATCATTGTCTATAGAGGAAATCTTAAATGTAGACTGTATTCAAAAATTAAATAGACTATATTATTTTGTAATATGTTGTGCCATTGACTGAAAAGCTAAATGTTATTTATTTTTTGGAATAGGGTTCTGACTATGGTCTTATTGTGGTTCGTTTCTAAATTACTGGGTCACTGATTCTCTGATTCTCTTAACCTTTAATTAAATTCAATAATGACTAAATATGACTTGGTGGAAGGTTATAAATCTGTAATTCTGTATACCTTGTAATTGCATTGATCTTGTTATTAAGTTGATAATTATTTTATTTATTTATTATTATTATTTATTTTATTATATATTTTTTTAAGGTAAAAGTGTCTAAACTATTTCTTTATATTTGTAGTACTTATATAATTTAATATTATCTATACAAAGTCCTAGTGCTGCTAGACAAAAAATAATTGTTTTATTTCGTATGTTATTTGTACAAGAAATATCTTTTGCAAATAAATAAAAAATATTGAATTGAATAAAAATTCTACACTCTAAGGTCTCGAGGCAATCTTCTTTTAAGACATTTCGGAGAATTATCGGGAATGGAGTGAAAAGCAAGTTGAGAGACTAGTGGATTTGAGTGGTTATGGAGCTTATTATAAAAGGATAGGTATCTGGTTTGGGCTAAATCAGCAACATATGGAACGTTAAGATCTTTATAGGTAAGTTTGTTTGTAATAAAAGTAAGTAAAAGTATTCATGATTTTTTATCTTAAGGATTGGATACGAGATAATTTAGATGGTTTAGTGGAGCTCCAAAGCTCAACTCCGTACGTCCAAATAGATCTAATCAACGTCATGTAAATGAGTCTTTTGTAATTGATTAGGAAATTTGAACGTTTGTCTTGTAGATGTTGAAGTAGTCTGTAACTTCGGTCAGTTTCTTGTCGTTTTAGTCTTTTATATGGATTTCAAGTTAGACGTTTGTCCAAGTTAGTCCTCTGTCTAATTGGATTCCTAGGTAGCGGATCTGTTCAACCTGATATTAATAGAATATTGTTAAAGGATACTCTAGGACAAGAAGTCGTAGCTGTACGACGAAGGCTGAAGGATATTTTATGGAATTTGTTTGGATTTATTTTAATTCTCCAATTTCGACACCATTCTTGAATGTTAGTAATATAACATTGTAATGATTGGGATGCAATTAAAGGATCACTATTAACAAATAATACGCATGTGTCATCAGCGAAAGTGGTGAATACAGTGGTAGGATGAGTCGGAATGTCAGCTATAAACACAGTGTAGAGGATGGGACCTAGGGTTACTACCTTGAAGAACAGCAGCAGATTGGGTAAAGAGGGAGAAAGAATTGGAAAATTTATGGTTTACTTTGAAAGTCCAATTACTGAGATAGGTTCGAATAAGAAGGAAGTATGTAGAAGGTAGGAATTATGTAGAAGGGAGTATGTAAATCAGTCTTGGATGCCAAATTCGGTCAAACGCCTGTTCTACATCGAGAAAGACTCTGGTGCAGTAAATTCCGTGCTCCAGTGCACAGGAGCCAACGTCCACTACGGGATAACATAGTTGTATTGTGGAGTGTGGTGTTCGAAATCCTATCTGGCGATTTGGGATTACACAATGGGAAAGCTTGGATAGAATATAAGCGTTTTAAACTTAGTTTTTCAAGGATTTTAGCATGATTGGCAAAAGAACGGTATGAGGATGGGAGCGAAATTGGCTTTTTGGGTTTTGGAATCATCTTAACTATAGATAATTTACTGGAGTCATATAAATACGAGGTACGGAGCACAGCATTATACATGTATGTTAGGAATAGGATGGTTATTCCGAGGAAGGAGTTTTAGGATACGGGATATAAGTAGGTCGTGTCCAGGGGCGTTTGTTTGAAGTTAATCTGTTGATTATGTTTGATATATCTGAAGGATGAAATGCTTTAAGAGGAGGAGACATTTGGAGTGGAATATTTAATTCTGCTTCAATACATTCAAGGTGATCATGATAGAAGATGTCAGATTTTGGCCAGGTTTGGGAATCAGTAAGGAGTGTGTGAATATAGTTTTTGTACATAAGAAGTTTTTGCGTAGTCATCCATAATGATTTGTCAGAAGTATTAAGTCTTTCAAGGCCGACTTTGAGGTTCTCTGGCTGTGCACACTTTTATATACTGAACAGCCTCTGCAGCTTGCTGGATGGGCTAGACCACATAGTGCGTATATCGCAGGGGGATCGCTCAATACCTGGCATGTCTCAGTTGCGTGAGGGCCAGCACATTTTACACAACTGGCCTGGCAATGGAAGTACGTCTTGGTATGTCTTAGACTTTGACATCGGATGCACTGCATTATAGTTGATCTTCTTCTCGGTTCTTATTATATTAGTGCACAGTTACTAATATTTCCACTCACCTCACTCAAAGCGATTGTAAAAATGGTCTATAGTTAATAATATCAGTATTTGCTAGGTATGAAGGAGTAACATAGTCTAAAACTCAGTAGAAAGTGTCAAAAACACAGAGAGATTCTAAACCTGATGTTTAGATGTGGCCATCTTGTGTGAGACTGAGTAAAGAACATAGATAATTTTTAATAATTTGAAGTTTTATTTTTTTATGGATTATAACAATGTATTCAATGAAGCATTATTTCCTCAATGATATATTCACGCATTGCAGTATTTTTTAACCTAGTTAATATTACACTGATTAGGGGTTTAAAGATTATGTAAAAGCATAATTAAACAACCACTTTTTAATTTTAATGTATGAGTTGGCAATCCAGATGGACAGAGACTATTTGGTACAGATGGGTACAGTAGTTTGACCGTTGTAAACTTTATTGTTGAGTGATGGTAACCCAGCGTGGAGATATACAATAGAGCAGTCTGGTGTGGAGTGGGGATGGGATTCGTTCCCCCTCCACTATACTACCCTAACCTCCGAAGCGTACCACTTGTGTGCTGCATGATTTCGTTGAAGTGTCGCTTTTAATTTCTTATTTTTTACGTAAACCTACTCTCGTTGAGTTTTTATTTTGTTTATAAATTCATTTCTCCTTAAGTATGCCTTTTTGTGCTGCAATTGGATATAAGAACAACAACAAGACTGGGACTAAAAATGATAAGCAGCTTATCATACTCATAGGTAAGTACATTACGCAAAATTCTTTCATCTTACCTATTCAAATTAAGTTCGCAATGATGTTAAATGCAATTACTTTCTGATAATAAACTCCACGGCAAACGTATCGCAATACTTTGAAATATTTGAATTTTTATTATTAATTATAACTTTTATATTTAATAAAAATCCTTTATACTAACAAAGTTTAAGTAATTGTGTTTGAAGGAATTTTATTACCTATACCTGCAACAGGAGCAGTCTAAAATAATGTTGGTGAGTTGGGAACTGGGTTAACTCTGGGTAGTACAGTGGTGGGGGAATACTGGTCCGGCCCGCCTGTAGCTCCGCCCTATCTCAATGTAGCTCTATTTGTATATCTCCTCGCTGTGGTAACCAAAAATTGGTCGATTTTCAAATTTTACTGTTATCCGCATATTATCTTTGTTTTCTTTTTTTTTTAACAAATTAATTGAAAATCAGTAGATTTGATTAATGCCTAACCATCACTAACGAAAAATGGCTTGTCCTTGTATATAACAGTATTGATTAGAGTTTAAATAGTAAAAGTAAAAGGGTGAACAATCTTTTATGAAAGTTCTAGTTATTATTATTCCAAAAGTTGTTAAATTTACTTATATCAAAATTGAAAAATATAACTGTTTTGATTAGTTATAAGTTATTTTCAAGAAGCAGGTGAGGGCAGTTTAATCGAACTATTGAATCGTCTTATTGAATACTCCATTTACCTGGTCTAATGTTGTCCTCAACAGTTATGTAAGGTGGATAAATAAATGCTTTTTAACAAAAAGCGTTTATTAAAATGTACAGAATTACAGGGTTACATCTTATATGACTGAAATCAAGAACGAAGAACAATCTGTAAGAGGTTACTAGTCTATTTATACAATAAGAATTCGTCGTCAGCCCTTCCTCATTAGGTCAGTGATTACAGATGGCCTTCCTGTTTAGATTTCATAAGTCGTTTGCATAACTCGCCCCTCCTGAGATTGAAGACGTCCTCGGCGTAGTAAAAGGGAGTTCTGGGTAGGTTGAATTTGATGGCGTGGTTTCTGGCTGTTTACATTTTAAAGTACAAAATGCTATAATGGTGAATCTATAATTGTACAATATATATATATATATATATATATATATATATATATATATATATATATATATATATAAATAAAGGAAACTAAAACTATTAAAGCTATTATTAGTACGGAATAAGCTATTGAGAAATGGTCTACAATATTTTCATCTACTATTTCTAATGGTTCTATATTAATATTGGCTTTATGAATTTCATTAAAAGAATGGTTAACATAATTTTAATTACATAATTAATCTGAGGGCAACAAAATTTTACATTGTAAAGGGGTACATTTTTTTTTTTTTTTTTTTTTTTTTTTTTTTTTTTTATATATATAATAATAAAGTTAACCTAGGGTGTACAATAAATGTTTATGTTTAAAATCCTAATACTGATACTGAATATTAAGAACAAATAACTATAGATTATACTTAAGAACTAGGGGTTTATATTTTACAAACTTTATAATTTCTTATCTTTTAAAAGTTCATTTTTACATTTATTATCTATTCTAGAGTTATTTATACAATTATAATTGAATGAATGAATGAAAAATTACTGTTTTTAGAAAATACATTTTTTAATTACAGGGGGTTTTGGTCCTTTATAGAAATATAGTTAATAAACATAATAATTTAATTTAAACAAATTAAACATAATTAATAGTAAAACATAATTAATAGTGTTTTGTTATTTTAATAAACATAATCAACATACGTTGTAAACATAATTAATAGTTAGGGTAAAAGAAAAAAAAAACAAATAAAAATAAAACATTATTGACGTCTTTTTGACATAATATGAATTTGCACTAGAAATATTATAAAGAAATATATTAGAAATATAAATAAACATAAAGACATAAACATATGAATTGACACAAACAAATTTTTTTATAACAACTAATATAAAAAAAAAGAAGCAAATAAATAATAAACAGTGAGTGGTCAGTTACAAGCATTAATAGAACTGTTGCTTACATCCCGATTGTTTACTCACAGAGTATTTACTACAGCTGTCTTGTCACGAAAAGTCAGTGTCCCTCTGTTCTCGCCTCTTGTAGGATGCTTCCACCAATTCTTCTGCCAAATTTTTTTTTTTTTTTCTCGATGTTCTTTCTTGTTAATGAGTTTTGAGGGAATGTCTTGCTGAAATCCTGAGAAATTTTTGTTGTACTTCCTTTCAATAAGAAACTTGATTTCAAGATTTTCTGTTTGATTTTCAGAGTCATAAATTTGACCAATATTGATTTGTTACAATTTTCTTAAAAATTATTGAAAATTAAGATACAATCACCAATGAACAACTCCTCATATCTTAATACCATGGAAGGAAATACAAGAGAGGTAACAAATTAATTACCCTTTTGTACAGGATATGATAAAATAAGAAAAGGTATTATATGTGGGAGAGGATAAAGGAAATTGGACGAAATCTGAAATATAGTCTTTATGAAGGAAACAGTGTACCATATTCTGCTAATTGCCGTAAGACTTCTGTATGTTCGGATATTAGTTTAATATTAAAGATGACATGATCTTCGGAAAAGGAGAAAATACTTAAGTAAATAATGTTGAGTTTACAGAATTCAAGGCTAGTGTCTATATCGTTAATTTTATTATACAGTAGCATAAGGTTCCTGAACAAAAATGAGTATTGTTGGTTTATTTCTACAGAATCGGAGTCTATTCTATTCGAGAGATTTTGGAAATAATGTTTTATTTTCTCATTATTGACTTGAATAATTCTTATATCATTATTAAATTCGTTAATTAATTTTTTGTTTATTGATATTTGGTTATTTATGTTATATTCTAAAGCAAGTTCATTCGATTGAACTTTGCTTAGAATTTCATTATATTTAGTCTTGTCATCAGCATCCATATTTCCAGTTAGCCAAGAAATAGCTGAGCCTAGACCATTGATTAAACCTCTTTTTACTCGGAATTTGTTCAGGCTGAGATGTTCGAATTTCGACTGGGTGTATTTTAAGTGGGCTGTGATAACGTTAAGGTGATTATTGTCAGGCCTCTTTAAAGATATTGCGTTAATTGTATTTGCTATTGAATTTAGTTCGTTTTGAATTGATTTGAATCTTGTAATTTTACGGGAGTTATTCCAGAAGTCTTACTAAGGTCTGTTATCTTGTAGGGTTCTACTGGAGTCAGCCACAATATTATGATGAGGAGGTATCTCATTTTGACCTGAAACAGATAAATTCTTAATGTTTTTTCTTGGGCGTTTCATTCTATTGGGATGGAATTTAGAATAAATTTTTATAGGTCCTTTATTACGAGTGAACATTTTTTTTGATGGGTCGTATTTTGTCTTGAAATATTTTTTTTTTTTTTTTTTTTTTTTATTGTATGTCGTTTTAAGGTAGGGTTCATCAGAAATTGGGGGTTCAGGTTCACGATTTTCATTGAGCCTGTCAGTGCGTTCTTGTTTCTCCTTGTCTATTTCATTTGTAATGACCTTATGGATGATCTGTAATTCCTTTAAATAGTTATTAGCTAGTTCTTCTGTTACGAAGGCGTCTTTTAATTCTTCTGAATATGGACTTTGAAAACTACCAAAGGTGATTTCCATTGGAGTCAGTTTTAAGTTTGAACAGATTGAATTATTAAATGCTATAAGAGCGAGTTTCATGCTCTCTTTAGAAATATGTTTTTATTCTCTAGCTGTATAGCATTCAACAATTCGATAAGTGTTTAATGGGATCTCTCTCAAAAAGACCTTGTGAGTAAGAGTTATCATTTTCTGTATTAAAACGCGGTCTGAATCTGGGTCCATTTCGATCTGGACATCATTTTGAAAACATTGGTAGTGATAATTTTGTGTATAAACGGGCAATTCGTCTTTTGTAATAACTATATAATAATAAATTTATAATTTTACTATATAATTTTTATAATATAAAACTAATAATAATCTTTTTATTTTTAAATAATATTAAATTTATAACTTTCTAATAAACATAATAATTTTATGTCATAATGAATTAGTACTACTTAATTTATCTTTATCTATTTTTATTATCTCTGGAGATAGCGAAAATTTATTTATTACATTATTTTTTTCTCTTCCTAATTCATATGGCTAGTGCGTAATAATTTTTGGAATTTTCTTTACTATCTCGGCAGTCACTGGGACAACAGGTCACTGGACTTACTGAGTAGATGAATTTCCTTTACTATCTCGGCAGTCACTGGGACAAAAGGTCACTGGACTTGCTGAGTAGATGAATTCCACTTTATTTACGTCTATAAACTGAGGATGAATAGTCATCAGTTCTGTGGCGTAAGCTACACACCGAGCTTTATCATTTTCTATATCTACTAATTTTATTTTTATTTTTATATTATTATATTTTTATTTTTATTCATCAATAAAAATCTTATTTTCTATATTAAGGGGTTTTATTATTATTCCTAACTTGTTATTGTTAATAGGGACAGGTTAAATATTATACCCTGGTTTTAAAGTTATCTTATTACTTGTTTCTAAATTTTTATTCTTCGTAATTAATAAATTCTTCCTATCCTATACTATACGGGATGGAAACCATGTGTCTCCCCAACCTCGAGAAACTCCTAAAGATCGAGAGGAAAATTCTGAGAAAGATCTATGGCCCTCAAAAGACACCAGAAGGGTACAGGTTGAGGCCTAACAAAGAAATTTATGGAGTTCTAAGAGACCTAGAAACAGAGATCCGGATTAGGAGGTTGAGATTCTACGGACATATGGTGAGAATGCCTCCAGAAAGACTAAATAGGCTGTCTTCTGAAAGATGAGAGGTATAAAAGTGCTCCAGCGTACATCAAGCAGGTGATGGAAGAAATGAAGAGGTTGGGAATAGCGGTTCGGGATTGTTTGGACAGTGAAAGCTATAGAAAGAAATTACAGGAAACTACAGTTCTTGTGGGCGGAGGGAGATCGGTGAGGGGAACTGCCTGGACGGAGGAAAGGAAGCAAAGACATTCGAAAATGATGAGGGAGTACTGGATGAGAAGGAGAAATAAATGAATTGAAAGAACTCGTAATCATGATGTTCGCGTGGTCTTTAAGGCCGTTCCGAGAAAAAAAAAAATTCTTCCTATCATTAGTTTCTAAATTTTATTTTATTTTTCTTCTTTATTCATATGATCCGTTCTAATTAACTTATGAATATCTTTCTTTATTGAACTGGTTTCCTCGGGACAACAGGTCACGATTCCACTTGGTTCAATAATTTCATCTATCTCTAATAGATAGACGATACTTGTACATTTATTATTATTTATAATAATCAATCCCTTCTTCAATTCTATATTTATCATTATCAAAACTATCACTTCAATATCTAATAAATAACATAAAATGTTTAAAACGTATTATACAGGACAGATAATGTCCTAAACTAACAAAATTAAAAACGTTTTCTAAATTTTCATTTTATCAACTTAATTCTTTTAATACAATATATTTTGATACAATATTAATAATCTTAAATTTATTTGATCCTTTCAATCAATTCTTTTTCAAATTTCACTAAATATTTTCAATTCTAATACATATTTCTAACTTATCTCTATTTTGTATTTACATATTTACTTTACTAGAATGGTTTTTTCTTTATTAAGATAATTATAACAATTTATATATTCTATTATATAATTATTTATATATAATAATGAGTCTAGTTATCAATTACCTTATTATCAACACAATCTTTAATTTAATTAAACCGGTATCTTATTTAACTTGGAGAAATAGCTTGCCTGGGTGTTCAAAGCCCAATAAGTTACTTATAATTTATAGCTTGATGATATTAATATTTACACCTAGGATCATTATTATTAAAATCCCACAGGTTTGGTGTTAATACACAAGATCTCATGTCTTCTAAAAATAGAGGGTTTCTTCCCTTATTCAAAAATAAACGATTATTTAAGTGATCCAATGGTTAGGTGTTTTCTTGGGGATGCTTTTTTTTTTTTTTTTTTTTTTTTTTTTTTTTTTTTTTTTTTTTTTTTTTTTTTTTTCAAAAAGCAAGGTCAAATAATTACAAACATAATGTCATTCAATCAAATAAACAACTCGCTCTGTCTGTAACAAAGGCTTCTCACGTTTTTTTTTTTTTCTTTTTCTTTTTTTTTTTTTTTTTTTTTCTTTTTTTTTTTTTTTTTTTTTTTTTTTTTTTTTTTTTTTCAAATTATTTTGGCTAGGACTCTAATTGATTACATAAGAAAACTCAATCTATTTTTTTTTTTTTCGTGCTTGAATGGTTCAAAAAAAAACATATTCCTACGAGATTAAAAAAAAAAATTTATAAATCCGGCCTATAATAAGACCTTTCGATTCAGGTCACAATTTTTGATAAATATTTCTTATCCATACTTATTTTATTTTTTTTATTTTTTTTACAATTTTGCTCTGAACTCTAAAATTATTTTATTCTTTTTATTTTTTTTTTTTTTTTTTTGGTTTTATAAATTTTATATACTATCGGAAACTTTTCTGCAGTCTTTTCTTGTTCAAAATCTAGTTTGTAATTAAATTATTAAATTGAGGCTGTTCATTATATTGTTGTTGGTTTTCGTTATTGGGTTTTAAGTAAGTCACTTCGTAAGGAGGTTTTGAGTTGAATTGGCGTTCCGGTTGTACGCTTTTCATTGAGACAGTATTTTGTGAATTTCATTTTGGGGAATTTTGTTGAAAATGAGGTCTCTGGTTAAATCTTGGTTGAAATTGGGGTCTATATTGATTAAAATTATTAAATGGTCTTGACTGAAACGCAGGATGCTGATTTCGAGGTGCTTGCTGTGGCTTATAATTAGGTTTAAAATTTGGAATTTGAAAATTGGGTTTGAATTTTTGTACATCAAGATTGTTAATGAACTCTATACTACTGGTATATTTTAATTGTTCCAAAATGATACTGCAATCATTAATTAATTTGGAACGTACTTCATTCAAATTTCGGATTTGTAGTACCTGTAAGTGGGATCCTAAAGTAGGGTGAACACCGTGTAGTACGGACTAGGGTCGTGTCTAATTGAATTAATAATTGGTTTAAAAGATCAGCGTTAATTCCATCTAATTTATATCGAGTTACAATCATAGTTCGTTTTTTTTATCTAATTTATTTAAGAATTCGATAGGATGTTCGCGGCTTTGTGATTTCGTGAGGTATAGGTTTGGAAATAGGCATTTTGGATAATAATAATTGGGAAGGTTTTAAATAAAATTTGGTATTAGATATACGGAGTATACTCACAGGAAATTGATCTCGTAGTATCTCCGGGTTCTCGTCCTGTATTCTGTCTTGGGGTTCAGCTTATCTTCCGGTATCAGGGCTTCACCAGTAAAGGATGAAATCCAAAGTTCTTCAGGTGTGAGAGGGCACGAAAAAGTCAAATGGACTGATTCCTGGAGAACTTCTGATGATCCCTATTTCGAGCGCCAGTTATGTAAGGTGGATAAATAAATGCTTTTTAACAAAAAGCGTTTATCAAAATGTACAGAAGGGTTACATCGTATATGACTGAAATGGACGAAGAACAATCTGTAAGAGGTTACTAGACTATTTATACAATAAGAATTCGTCGTCAGAACTTCCTCATTAGGTCAGTGACTACAGATGGCCTTCCAGTTTAGATTTCATAAGTCTTTTGCATAACTAACGATTCCCAATAGAGGTATTTCCAATGTGAATTTTTTGGGTAACTAACCTTATTAGGTAACTATTTGGTCGGCATGCCAAATTATATTTTAAATTATTTGTAACCTACTTAAAAAGGAAAGGGGACAAATTATAACAAACCCCCTCTCATTTTAAAATTATAGTGAGTGATAGATTTCCACAAATTTACACAAAAATATATTTAACAGGTGAGTAGAGATTGGTAGAGTATTATGGTAGTGAGGTTATTGTTAGCCACTGTCCATTTCAGGTGATCCTTTCAAAACCAGGTGTAACCAAACTGGGTCAAGACGACCAAGTATGTCGTAGTAGAGGTGATGATCTGAAACAGGAACAAACACATCTGTCCAATCACACAATAGCTACATAATAATATGTTTACTGTGATTTAAATAATTGTAATGTCATTAAAATAAATTAAAATGAAACATATTTTTAAATTTTTAAAATAATTTCTGCTATCAAAATATAGAATAACAAAAAAAATAAGAAAATTGTAAAAATATTAGAATCTAGCTTTACCCACCGAAAACATCAGAGGGTAGTCCAAGTTAAAGAAGCCACATGCAGTGAACACCACCTCTTTCTTCATCGAAATGTACAATGTTAGTTTCTTCTGAAAAGGATTAAACAAGCGTTAGTGACTGATTTTTTTATTATTTATATATATTAAAGGATCTATATTAGACCTTATTAAATGTAACTGTTTCCAAAAATTAGATGAGCAAATCAGGCCAAAAAAATTTAGACAAGTCTTTTAAAATTACAACTATGTTGAATTAATATTCTCATAAAATTGGAAGATCAAACAGTTTATATGATGTAAAAATGAAATAACTTATTAAATCAACCAGATTTGTGATATCCTTAGTTGTGAGTAATCAATAAAAAAACCTTTTACTTGAGGTAAGCATGATGGTATAGAAGGATCAGTACAAATCAAATTTTTTAGACATTGAAATCTCCATAAACAATAAACAACACGAATTTAATATATACAAGAAACCCACACACAGTTATAGTAACAGTTGTAGTTATAGACAACAATGCCAGGAGACCACTAACACACAAACTCGCAGCATTTCATAGCATGATATACCGCCTTTTAAATATACCACTAAATGAACGAAATTATAACAAAGAATTACAAACAATTTACACTATAGCTAACAACAACGGATACAGTAAAACCGCAATCGATAGTATTTTAAGAAAAAAAATACAAAAAAACTATGAATAATATATACAAAACACCTCCAGGGGATAAAGCTACCCCTAAAAAATATATTTTGATACCATACTACGGCCGAATATCCACTAAAGTCGGGAAAAAATCAAAAAAAACTTGGTTTAAACCCTGCATTTAAAATAGATAAACCATTGTCATCATACTTCCTATCACCGAAAGACAAACTAGACCCTTTCCAAAAAAGCGGCGTATACGAATTAAAATGTAATGGCTGTGAAGCAAAATACACGGGAAAAACCGGACGATCGGTAAATCAAAGAGTAAATTTGAGTAAACTTATGAACATATAAAAGCATACACTAATAAGATCCAAAAATCCAATTTCGTTATCCATTTAAATGAAAATAACCATAAATTTAATAAAGAACCGCGAGTAAAAATATTACATCAAGTAGAAAAAAGCCTAAAATTACAGATTTTTTTTAAATGATCAGATTAACATATCCAATAGCCCCATTTTAAATTTGTTTCCCATAGGAACGGAAAAAACCCATGGGTCATAAGGGGAACCACATTGTTTTAGTTACCTCGAAGGGTAGTGCCTATGCTTGATTTCTTGTCTTATCTTTTTAGTATATATAACCTATGTAACTATAATTACTGATTTGTTGAAAAAAATTTGTTTGTTTTAGAACTGAAAGTGAATTTTTTGCATTCGAAGCGTTTTCAAATAAAATAATCTCAAGGGAAGTGGCAATTAATTCATCCAATCCTAAGAAACCTTTTTTTTTTTTTTTTTTTTTACCTGAATCAACATTTTACAAATAAATAATGAAGTCGGTTTCGATGAGCATTCTACTCGTAATACAAAAACCTAGGCAGGTACTTAGTGTCCTCTCATTAATTGGATACATGAATTAAGAAATTAATTAATAGATTATTTAAATAAGAAAACCTATCAGATCAATTATATTAAATATCATGATAACACTCACATTCTCTAGAATGCTTTTAGTCTTGTCCTTGATCATGAGCCGGTAGAGCAGAATGTTGAATTCCCTGGACTGAAACAAATTGTACATCTTATAAACTAATGTCCGTTACAGATTATATTAAAGAAAAAAATAATTATAGTTGGTGAGATTAGGTTTGCCACTGGTTTTTGGATAGGTGTGGACCAACATTGCCGGTTTACCTGCTGCCGGCGGGTAAAGGTTATAGTGTATCACATGATTGCCAAATATAGTTCGTGAGATTGGGGAAGGCAACTGGTCCAAAGTAGTTGGGGTTAGGCGTGGCCGGCCTGAGCCAATGATTAAGGTCCACTTTTGACGCATCTCCAACCTAAGAATAAGGATGGTACATCGATGTTTTTTTCGAGAAAAAAAAAATTGATATTTACTGAGATGTTTTGTATAATACTCTATTTTTCTGTTTGGTTCACGTTTGTTTTGGCGAGGCTTCTGAACTCCAACTAGGGCAAAAAGAATGAGTTATCCTACAGCTTACAATTTATTCTAGCCAGAGAATTAAGGTCATAATTCATTATGTGGTGTTTTTTATTTATTTATTGTCCCCCCTGCCTTTCCTTCAGGCAATACAGGTTTAGGCAATATTAACTTTTAATATTGCCAAAATATCAAAACGTATGTATATATAATTACAATATAAAACATAAAATTTAATAGTATAACATATATAACATTATACACAATAAAAATATATAATTACAATATTAACTATACAAAATAACAATAAATATAATAACAATAACAATAACTACAATAACAATATGACAATATAACTGAGAAATCCAATCTTAGGCTGCTACAACGTTGCCTCAGGGGTCATCTGTGGTGTAGTGGTTAGCATAGCAACATATTAAACTCAAGATCGCGGGTTCGCAGCCCGGCAGATGACCTTAGGATTTTTTAAAGGGAGTAAAATATCCTTAGCTGTGCCATCCTTCGGAAGGGGCGTAAAATGGGGGTCCCGAGCCTGTGCTATGTCAGGTACTCGTTAAAGATCCTTAACCTTATTATGCCTGGATAGGCAAAATTTAGGACTCCCACCGTAGCATAGTCCGATTAGCCATAGCAGCATAAAGTGACGTTAAACGAAATAAACAATCAAAAGCTGTCTCCGTCTTCTACAGTGCTTTCGTTGTTCGGTGGCCTTTCAGGTGTAGGTCCTCTTCTATTAAGGTGGAAATGAGATGAGCCAATTGCAGTCTTCCACCCGTACACAAAGCTTTGTAGTGTGGGTAGTTTTCTTCAGTGATCAGCTGAGGGAAATCATTCTCCGAAAGAACATAGAGTCCAGTTTCCCTCAGTAGTTTGGCTCCAATTAGCCTAGAAAGGATGTGTTATCCAACCTACTCAAGCCAGAGCATAAAGGTCATAGTTCATTACGTTGTGGTGAAAATAGATTTCTACCCTCCCAGGTGGGATTCGAACCCAAGGAGAACTCTCTTTTGTTTGCCACAATGCACTCTGCCATCGATCCCCCATTCAGTGTTTGCTTTAGTTAAACTGTTCTAACAATTGTCAACTGAAATGATTAGATGAATAACGAACTAGCACCACCAAAATAGATGTTATATTCGAACAATGAAAGACACTGGTTCCACTCTACACGTATATAAATAATTGGAAAAAATAAAATAAAAAGATACAAACCTGGTGATTAGCTTGTGCAGCAGAATGGACAAAGCACCACACTAGGTAGTAATAGCAGAGAATCATTACGACATCACCTGGTATCAACCAATATTTCGATCTATTGTTCGAGCAAGCATTAAAGAAAACGTTATAGAAATGGAATATAGCAAGAATAAAACAATCGATAGTTATAGAAAAAAGTTGTTTCGAATAAATGGCGTTGATTTTCTTCGAAATCGATACCAACTGGCTAACAGAGCTGACGAGTTTATCTAAAACTATAAGCTTCTCGACAGGGACAGGATGCTGAATTCTCACGAGAAACTTTAAACTTAACTCAAAAAAGTAGCTGATTGTACTGACAAAAAAATCGAACTGCTCACACGATAAAGCTATCACAACAATTAGCAAAATGAATACTAAAGTAAAAGTAATCCTGCCTCTTGAATTACCACCATAATATTGAACTACAGCACACATAAGAGGAATAAACAAGCTTTTTAACAAAGATCTCTTTCCTACCGATCTATTCTTAGTATATCCCTCCAATTTACTAAAGTTTGACTCTAAAGCGTCTAACGAGTGAACAAATTCAAGAAATGCGTTCCGATGGATATAAAAACAACATAAAAATAAATAGAATGTCTTTGATTGTAACATAAAAAAACCTGCAGTAATAAAATAACTGAAGGCCTTCCCTTTTGGAATCATTATTAGTCCTGTATAATAAAAGGGGATCCCGATGGTATAACAATATACAATCGCAAAACAGCTGGAAATTGCAAAAGAATATAGAACAAGTCGCTTGTCCAGTTTCAGTTCTTTCCCGAATAACCTGAACGGAAAAACTCCGAAAAGTGAGGATGTTTTAAAGAGAAGACTAGACCCAACAGCCTTGCTGAATGGTCGAGACATCTTGACACACTGAAGCCTAAAATAGAAAATGTCGGATGTGACGTAGGATAAGCGTGTAATCAATTACGATAAGTGTTTTGAGTGACAACTTAGTTTTGAAATATATCTTTATCTTGTAGATATAAAATAAATGAAAAGTGGTTAAGTTAATGAGTTGAGATTTGAGGTATTTTTTATTGAGTATTTATTAAAATCTGCCACAAATGTGGGCAATAAGTAATATAGCTGGCTTAATGATTACATTCACACATTTTTTACAGTAAAAAAAAAAACAAAAAACTAAAAGATATAAAAAAAAAAAAAAATAATAATAAATAAATAAAAAATTTAAAAAAAAAAAAACTATGCAATACATAAATAATATAAAATATACATTGAGTTAAATATATAATTAAAAAAAAAATGAAATTACATTAAATAACAGTAAGTGAAAATAAGACAAAATTAAATTAAAGGTGAAAAATACAATTATGCTTCTAGAAATTCTAGAAATCCCCCGACAAGACCCGTCAACTTATGGAAGGACAAGCCAGGCAGGCACAGAGAATTCCCAGCTCTTCTCTCTCAGCTGCGCCACTGAAGTAAAAAACCCAGTGGAGGCTGAGTGAGAGCGCTATATACATTCACTCAGGGCATGAGTGGAGATGCTGGTCATTGCCAGAACTCCAACATAAATAAATTTTACAATAGATCTCGGGGCCACCGCCCTTTTATTCTGCGAGGGGGGTTATCAGGATGTGTGGAAGCGGATAGTGATTGAGCCAGAGGGTTAGGATGAAAGGAAAGATTACTATGGAATTTCGAAAATTTAAGAGGTATGAGATCGAGGACGTATGGTGGTATATTGAGATCATTGTGTAGGGTTTTGTTGGAGACATAATAAGGAGCATTTACAAGTCCAAATGGGTTTGATGATGGTTTTGTATATGAGAAGTTTGTTTTCAATGGAAAGATGAGATGTCCTATTTAGTAGTCTATACAGTTAGCTAAAGCGTCTGTTAAGTTCTTGCTTTTTAAGTCGAGTGTGTGGGTTCCATATAAGTCTTTTGTCTAGGTAGAAACAAGGATACCGAACTGTGTCAGCTTTAGGTAGCGGAATACTTCAAGTAGATAGGAGGTCTGGATTTACGTCGGAGGGTAAAGGTTATGTTACTGCATTTAGATTCATTTACTTTGATCCGCCAGTCATTGCACCAGTCCTCAATCAGGGATATATGGGTTTGGAGATTATGGGATGCTATTAAGGGATCTGGATGGGATGGAAGGATAGCAGTGTCATCAGCGAATGTTGCAAGGAAAGTATCAGGAGTAGTAGGGATATCTGCAGCATAGAGGATATATAGGACTGGACCGAGCACGCTACCTTATGGAAAACCAGCCTCTATTGTGTAGCAGTTAGAGTACTCCGCTCTGCAGCGAACTAGAAAGGAAAGGTTAGAGAGGTAGGATCGGAGAACTAGGAATAGTGATTGAGGTAAATGGGTTTTTTTGAGTTTGAAAAGCAAACCGGCATGCCATACCCGGTCAAAAGCTTGCGCTATGTCCAGAAATGCGCTGGAACAATACTGTTTGCTTTCAAGTGTGGAGGATATGTGGTCAACAACTCTAAGGTCTTGTTGGACTGTAGAGTGGCTAGTGCGGAATCCAAACTGGTGAGAGGGAATATTTTGCGATCCGAGGATGGGTAGGATACGTTTAAGAAGGAGCCTTTCAAAAATTGTTGGTAGGATTGGGAGAAGGCTGATTGGCCTATAAGATGAAGGGTTGTTGGGAGGTTTGCCCGGTTTTAGGAAAAAGATAATAAAGGAGTGCTTCCATAGCAAAAGGAAAATGGGTTGTCCGGAGGATGCAATTGTATAGGTAGGTGAGGAATATGATTGCTTTATGAGGAAGTTGCCTGAGGATCTGTGAGCTAAGGAGATCGTATCCAGGGGATTTACGGGGTTTTAATTTTTTTATAAGGAATTTGACCTGAGAAGGGTTAATTGCTTTAGGAAGTAAGGAAAGAGGAATTGTTGAATAAGGAATTCATGGACCGTTGATGTGTGGGTGGAGTTAGATTCAGGATGGCGACAAATATCCTGAAGGTGCTGGGCAAATTCTTCGGATCTGTTCTCGTCAGAAGCCGCCCAGGATCCATCTTCACTTCGGAGGGGATGGGAGATGGTTTGATATTTTAGGAGTTTTTTAGTGGTGGTCCAGAGGGAGTTATCAGAAGAAGAGAGTGATGAAAGATAGGAATTGTAGGATTCGGATCTGAAGGTAGCCTGTTTTTTTTTTTAAGGAGTTTGGTATGGTAATTATAGGATTTCCGATCATCTGGATGCCTGGTTCTTTGCCAAATGGCTCTGGCATGGCGTTTGGAAGGATAAAGGATTTTTCTTTCGACCTTTGGGAGGGGAACGAGGTAAGGATGCAGCCCAGGCTGCTTGTTGGATTATGTTTGTGAAGGAATTGGTAGCATTGTCTTTGTGGGTTTTTAGGGATACCCTGAGTTCTATAGAGTCGGAAATAAATTGACGGAAGAGGTTCCAGTCTACAGGCCCTCTTTTAAATGATGTGGGAGGAGGTTTTGGAATTGGTGTAACGAAAAGGGTAAGAATTAAAGGACTATGATCGGAGGAAAGAACGCATTCAGGCGTTCTATGGAGTAATAAGTTAATGAGTAAATATAAAAAACTAAAGAGTAAATACAAAGTTAATGAGTAAATGTGGTTATGTTAGAGTTACGGCAGGGATATAAACTAGGGAGGTGGAGCGGGAAAAAATGTGTTTATGAAATCAAAATAAGAGGTGATTAAGAACTGGCGCGTCATAGTGTCAATAGAGGAGAGGTAAGAAGGCAATGTAAGAGGTGGAGTAGGCAAGAATATAAATAAATAAAAATATAAAACCAGGAGGAAGTTAAGGTTTTTTGACGAGTTTCAAAACTTGAAAATATGTGGGGGAAGTATATTCTTTATATATTTTTTTTACTAACAGTTGGGATTCAAGATGGATACGGATAGATTCGTATATTTAACGTTTTCTAAGTAACTGAACGGAGCAAGGATACAGTTTTTTTTTTTTTTTTTTTTTTCTTTTTAAATCGAAAATATGGTTAAAGAATAAGGAATGTTCAGAGAGTTTTATAGTTAAGGGGTTGTGAGAAAAGATTGGGCCATTATGTTGCAGGATACAGGTTTTGAGATGATTTTTGGTCTCTCCGATTTAAGAAGAATTATCATTTGGGAAAGAACAAGGAATACGGTAGATAACATTAAATCTGAGAGGAAGTGGTATAGGATCTATAAGTTTGGAGTAAATATTAAGGAGTTATGGGGCTTGAGGCGTAGGCGTACATAGGGAAAGGTTGAACTTACAGACTTTTGTGTCTGAAAGGATTGGTATACAGGGGAGGGATTTGTATAGGTATAGAGTTGGAAGGAACAGAAAGTTGGATAAGGATGGGGTGGTAGACGAGTGATTATTTTAATTATCAACGAGTTTATTGATAATGTTTAGGGGGAATTGTTAGTGGTATTGGGAATTTGAAAGGGAAAGATTGCGGTGGATAAGTTTTTAATTGTTTGATAAGTGTGTTGGGAGTAGTAATTTAAGATTCTGCCTGAGTAAACCTACTTAGGTTTACCAGTTAGTGGAAATGGTGTTATCGGGATTTCTAATATATATATTAGAATATATATATATTTTAGACTATATATTTGCAAAAGACATTTCTTGTACAAATAACATACGAAATTCTTTTTTTGTCCAGCAGCACTAGGACTCTGTATAAATAAGATTAAATTATATAATTACTACAAACATATTTTAAATATAGAAATAGTAATAACAACAAATACAGATTTACAGCTTTACAGCTTCCCACCAAGTCATATTTAGCCATTATTACATTTAATTAATGATTAAGAGAATTAATGACATAATGATTAAGATAAGAACATAATAAGACTATAGTTAGAACCCTATCCCCCAAAATAAACACATTTAGCTTTTCAATCAATAGCACAACATATCACAAAATAATGTAGTATATTTAATTTTTGAATACTATCTACATTTAAGATTTCCCCTATAGACAATGATTCAGAAATGTATGTACCTAAGAATTTGTTTCTCTGCTCTTCAAATTCGATGCACTCCTGGGTAAGAAAATGGCTCAAGGGATGACACCAAAGTACCACAAACCATGCAGGCTTCGCTGGATTTAATAATTAGTGTTGTGTCTTTTATAAATACCTATAGGTAATTCCCGCTTAAGACTCTCAGACGATTCACAACTCTGATTTTCTTAAAAATCGTCTGAAACTAAATGTAATCTTCCGGGCTTGCTACATTAAAATTCCATATTTCTCTATACCTAGGGTTGTTGCTAGAATTTAAAGTTCTGTTTACATCCTTTGAAAACTGATGGTTCTTCATCTTTTCTAGGATGTCTTCTTTAAACGTGCTCAGTCCTTGGGAGAGTACTATTGAGAACAAGTTTTGACAGCCCAACTCCACCGCTATCGACTTTACTTTACCCAATTATATGCTTCATCTGATTTTCCTTCAGATATATCCAAGGTAAGAAGTCAATTAAAGCATTGTCTGGGTAAGCGCCCTTCCTCTATTAAGCTCATCTATGTCCAGTGGATAACAACTTTTTGTAACATTTGAACACTGAGTGAATACTTCCCCCATTCTAAGCGTGTAATATTGTTCGGCGTACATCGTGGTCATTGAAGCAATCTGACTTGACCTTTCTCTATTACTTCCAGGTAAGGAAGACCCCATATTTCAGGGGCATAAAATAGAGTTGATACCACACTTGAGTTGAAGAGTTTTAGTCTCCCAAGAGCCACTCCTGCCATTCCTTAAATTCTCCAATACCTTAGCCATTGCAGTAGAAGACCTCTGTATAAAGTAATCAACAGCTATCTCGAACCTTCCTGATGAGGTAAAGGGCACCCTCGATAAGTGTAACTCTTTGTATATTCTCACCAGTTAAATGTATTTTTATTGCATGGGAACATAATCAGGATGGAACATAATCAGACAGCCACTGTGGTACTATAAAATCACCAGTTAACCAGGTTTCAACTAAACATATAATTTTATTTTGACGAATGACATCTGATTCCTTACCCAATTACTCCAAATTTTTGAAGCCACTAATACTGCAAAATAAAATGTGTAACACTTCTATAAAATCATTTTTTTTTTTTCCGTTTGAATGTGTTAGTGCTTCCAGTCCAGTATTTTGAGATATCAATGAGTTGGAGGAGTACGTAAAGATGAATTGTATAATGATGTGCTTCGTGGTCTCAATTTGTACACATTCAACTTTTCTTCTATTTTTTTCTCCGTTTTGTTATTTGAAGAAGCTCCGATTCTTTCCGGCCGTCGCAAAAGTCCTCCACATAGGCATTATGGGCAATGAAATGGCGGACAGAGTAGCGAAAGAAACTTTCAGACTACCAGACCATGCAGTAGCGCAACCAGGATTACTATCTGAGGGGCTGGGATTTTACATATATATATATATATATATATATATATATATATATATATATATATATATATATATATATATATATATATATATATATATATATATATATATATATAGTTAAGACAGTAACCTTTGTAAAAGGGTCATTACCCCTTATCCTTCGCCCTTCGCTTCCTTATTCACTATTTGCTTTCACACCGATAACAACCCCTATAGTTAAGACAGTAATCTTTTTTGGATTATAGGAGAATATGCATTAAGACAAACGTTAGCATTTATTAGAAAGACAATGAACACATAGGTTTACACACAACAATACAAGTGAATCAGCTGGTAGTGTAGACTGGTGGCGCACTGGTGGTGGTTGTTGGCACTAAAGACCAGAGTGGTCATGAATATTTGAAGTATTCCAACACTCCCCCTCACTCTGTAGGCTTTAGTTGTAGTTGTAGTCCTATTGCTTTTTGTAAAGTGTCATGGCGAGGACCTGCGAGTCCTTTGGTCAAAATGTCAGCTTCCATGATTTCTGTAGGCTTGTATGAGACAACTATGTCTCCATCTTGAACCTTCTCTTGTATAAAGTGCTCTCGAATGCTGATGTGTTTTGAACGAGCACTTACTATGGGATTTCTCGTCAAGTCCTGTGCAGCGAGATTATCATTGAATAATTCAATGGCTTCATGCTTTATCCCCATGTCCGATATCAGTTGTTTTAGGTGCATGGCTTCCTTGGCAGCATCTGTTAATGCCATGTATTCAGCTTCCTGAGTGGATAACCCAACTGTTTTTTGCTTACGGCTCTCCCAGCTGATGGCAGCTCCTGCAAATTTGAAGAGATAACCAGTGTAGGATCTTCTGTCTTCTGCGCAGGATCCCCAGTTTGCATCGGCATGTCCATGAAGTGGTTTTCCAGTCTTTTTGTAGACAAGAGCCAAATCTCTAGTGCCCTTTAAGTAGCGGAGTACCCGTTTGGCTGCAAGCCAGTGAGATTTGTCAAAACACATGTTATACTGGCTGAGATAACGCACACTGTGACTGATATCAGGTCTTGTTCCCATTGCTAGATACATAAGAGTTCCGATGAGATTCTGATAAGGATAGTCTGGTGGAGTATCAGATTGGTTCTTATAAGTTGGGTACCAGGAGCAAGTGGAGTTCTAACTGGTTTGCATGTGGACATGTTGAATTTTTCGAGAACTTCATCTATATATTTTGACTGTGAAGCATAAATCTTGCCCTCCTTTCGCGAAAATTCGATTCCAAGGCAGTGTTGTAAGTCTCCTAGGTCCCTCATTTCAAATATGTTCATCAATAACTTTTTAACAACATTAAGTCTTGCCATGTTATTTGATGCCAAAATTATATTGTCCACATATATGGCTAATAGAATTTTATCTCCCCCTTGAAAAGATACGTAGACACATGGGTCTGCGGGAGATGCCTGAAAACCAAGATACTTAAATTTGGAGTCTAATTTTTGAAACCAGTTGCGGCCAGCCTGTTTTAATCCATATAGTGCCTTATTTAGGCGACAAACTGTCTTTCCATCTGTTTGTTTTAAATCTTGGAGCATCTGCTTAGAACGTAGGAAAATTGTAGAATCCTCCGCGTCACTTTCATCGAGCCTAATCTCTGTCAGAAAACGTTCAAGGTTTGCTAGTTTCTCCATAAAGATTTCCTCGCTGATTTCCCCATTTAAGAATGCTGTAGATACATCCAACTGATTAATGTGTAGATCTTCTTCAACAGAGAGAGCAAGTAGGAGTCTTATTGAGCTTAACTTGGTTACTGGAGCATATGTCTCGGTAAAGTCCAAACCAGGTCGTTGTGCAAAGCCGCGTGCTACTAAGCGAGCCTTTCTTCGTTCTAGTTCACCTGATGGTTTGTACTTACATTTCAAAATCATTTTTGATCCTATTACATTGGAATCTTTCTTCAATGGAACAATTTTCCAAGTGTCATTTTTGAGATGCGCTCGGAGTTCATCTTTGATTGCATTTTGCCAGACATTGGCGTCAGGTCCTTGTAGCATATCATGTTCTGATGATGCCTTCATCACATAATCCAGTGTCCAATTCGGTGGTTGAAGATTATTTCGATTTCGTAGTCTCATATTGGTACTTGACTGTGGAGCCTGAGATAGTCCAACTTCATTGTTTGGAGGTGATTGATCGTCATTTTCGGGTATTATAAGATCCATCATCTTCAGTTGATTCAGGCGTAGAAGATTGAGTATCAGGGTTCTCTGTGTTTTCTTCAGGATTTTCGACAATGATGTTGAAATCCACCTTATCTTCTGAAGTAGAATAGGAGTTTGGGTTTTTATGGCCATCAAGAAGTTTTGGCACGGATGTCGTTGAAGTTTCGTAGAACATCTTGTTTATGGTCCTGACATCTCTGGTGACTATTATTTTCTTCTTAATTGGATCCCATATTCTGAAAGCCTTTGATTGCTCAGAATAGCCAACGAAAATTCCTTCAATGGCCCTTGAGTCAAACTTTGATTTATTCAGGTTTTTGTTAAGGAAAAAACGATTTGGAACCAAATATTTTGAGGTGTTTGACAGAAGGTGGGTGACCAAACCATAATTCAAATGGTGTTTTACCATTTAAACTTCTTGACAGTGAACGGTTTATCAAGTAATTAGCACAAAAACCTGCTTCAGCCCAGAAAGAATCAGGGAGATGAGATTCTAAGAGGAGGCACCGAGTTTTGTCAAGCACTGAACGATTTTTTCTCTCAGCAAGTCCGTTCTGTTGGGGTGTATAAGGTGCCGAAAATCTCCTTTGAATACCATGGTGAACTAAATATTTGCTGAATGTTTTACTTTTATATTCAGCAACCCCATTATCACTTTGGAGAAATTTTATGTGCTTACCTGTGAATTTTTCAACCTCACATTTGAATTCTTTAAAGTAATTTATAACTTCATTTTTCTGTTTTAAAAAATAAATTTTTTTGTGTATCGGCTGCACTCATCTATAAATGTCACAAAGTACCTACATCCTCCATGAGATACTGTACGCATTGGTCCAACAACATCTGAGTGCACTATTTGAAGTAATTCCAAGCTTTTCTGCTCAGGGTTGGTTTTGAAGGGAAGACTGGACATCTTTCCTCTGATGCAAATCTCACAGTCATTGAGAGATTCAGAAGGATTGAATTGTAGGCCAATCATATTTTGATTTTTGAGAGCAGTTTTTAAATCATGTTCATTAATGTGGCCTAGTTTTTGATGCCACTCCTCAATTTTGAATGAAGAATTCTTGTTTTTTATCAGGGATTTTCAAATAATATAACCCATTTGTGCGAGTTGCTTGAAAAATTATTTTTCCTTCAGCATCAGTTATGTCAGCTTTGTCTTTTGTGAATGTGACGTTGTATCCACTATCCGTTATTTTACCAACCGATAAAAGATTAGCGGATAGATTTGGCACAAAGAGGGTGTTTGGCAAATTTACAGTATTATTTTTGTCAAAATCTAATTTTACTAGGCCTTTTCCATCAATTGAAGTGGTGGGTTGAGTAGATGCTAGTTGTAGGAAGCCATTGTTTACCTTTGACATATCTGAAAACTTATTTTGGTCAGAACACATGTGAGACGTACTTCCTGAATCAAGGCAGAACCAAGTAGGTGGTTTAGGGCGGCAAGGTAAAATTGAATGGCATTCCTCGGTAATAAAGGTTTTCTCATTCTTCTTGTTAGTAGAATTTTTATTTTTATTTTTGAACCAACGTTATCTGATATATGATCATCTTTATTACAAAACATGCATCTAGGTTTTTGGCTGTTATTAGTTTTGATATTTTGTTTTTTCTTGTTTTTGAAATTTGTTTTACCTGTCTGATTTTTGAATTTTGAGCTATAAAATGCATCCTCTTGACTTGATACGTCGTTTTTTCTGGCTTCTGCTTCCTCCAATATTTTGACTTTGAGATCTTGAGGTCTTGGAAGGGTATCTCGAGTCTCTATGGCAACTCTGAAGTTCACAAACGTAGGAGAAAGACTGTACAGCATCATAATGCTCAGGAGATCAGAATTTATTTCTATGTTCATGTCATTTAATTTGTCTACTGCATCCATAAATGTGTTCAAATGCTCTCTAACATCGTCTGTGTCCTTCATTTTGTGTAGGACAAGGCGTTTTAACAACGTAGCTTTCCTAGCAGGACCATCACTTTGGTAGATGGTTTTGAGAGTAGCCCAGACGTCTTTTGATGTGGTACAGTTTCTGACTTGCTTAAGTTCACTTGGCGAAATTATAAGGAAAAGATCTGACCTTGCACTGAGATCCTCCTTCATCCATTTTTCTTTATCAGCAGCGTTGTTTTCGTCTGGTGTTTTTGTTTCGCCGGTAACATAACTCCACAGTCCGTTTTTGATAAGAATGGCTTGAGCTTGGACGACCCATGTATCGTAATTATCTTTACATAAGGGTTCTATTCGGTAATTACTCACGAAACCGCTTGCCATCTTTAGTTGGGATTCTAAATCGTTTATGAAAACTCACAACTTGAAAAAATGTCGAATCGGGAGATAACCTGTAAAGCGCGTACCATGCGGTTAAACGAACACAACTTTTGATTATCAGTAAGATCACAACACTTCGCGAAATTAAAGTCTTTTTGTCTAATAATGCGTATTCTCTGGGCCCATAACCTTTTGGATTATAGGAGAATATGTATTAAGACAAACGTTAGCATTTATTGGAAAGACAATGAACACATAGGTTTACACACAACAATACAAGTGAATCAGCTGGTAGTGTAGACTGGTGGCGCACTGGTGGTGGTTGTTGGCACTAAAGACCAGAGTGGTCATGAATATTTGAAGTATTCCAACAATCTTTGTAAAAGGTCATTTCCCCTTATCCTTCGCCCTTTGCTTCCTGTGCTTTCACTCCGATTACAACCCCAATATATGACCTCGTCTTTTAGGACGAAGGAGAGAAGTAAGTTAGGATTGTCGCGGTCAGTTCGACCCGTCTTATAGCTATTAGTCAGTCATTGTTAGACACAAGTATTATATTTATTGTATTTGAAATAAATCTTTTTTAGAAAGTCTAAGTTGGAGTAAGCTTATTTAACTATATATATAAAATATAAGATATATTCGGGTGACACTCGAGACTATATAAATAAAAATCATAATTATCGCTCCACTGTTTATTTGATCATATAATTTTATAATTATGGCAAAGCTCTTTCCTTTCCAATCCTCGTCAATGGGTTATCATCAATGCCTTAGTTGAAAGCATTAAAACGCGATGGAAGAAACTTTGGCTTATGTATTATGGCTTATATTGTTAGTCATTTCTGTCGTCTGGGGGGGGGCCTTTAACCGGGTCACGAAAGTTCTGATATAAGTCCTTCAGACCTAGAACTACCACTGCACAATAAGATAAAAGAGGGATGGCAGTCAATGTGGGATGAGGGTCCGACGAGCAAATTAAAAACAATTAAAAAGAGTGTCGAACCGTTTCGATCCAGCCGCGAGGAGGTGATCCTGACACGCCTGCTGATAGGCCACTCAAGACTGACTCAACAACATCTGATAAAAAGATAACCACCACCTAGATGCTCAGGATGCATCGGAGAGTAGTCAATTAGAAATATTTTCGAAGATTGTCCTGAAAACAGAAACATCCTCTGTCGTAACAATGTCCCAACAGACTTGGCCCAAGCATTAGGGGATGTGAATGAACGATGAAGCGCCTCCTCAAGTTCCTAAATGAAGCGAAGATGGTGTCGTTATTATGATCAATAATTCTTCCTCTACCTAATTTACTTAACGTAAACTCTGTATCATTTTTATTATTATTATTTTGTTTTCTTTATTCTTTTTTTTTAAATACCAAAATTAAAGTAATTAGCAGGCATTGATGACCACCCATGGTTTTACGCCCTTAAGCTAAACCAACCAACCAATCACACAAGTCCTCCATTAATGTTTCTACCTCATTAAGCCTATAAACAGTACCCCTTATTTTAAAAAGGCCTTTTCTATAAGACGTCTGAGGCCAATACATTTATGTTTGTTTATGGTATTAAAGATTTTTTTTCTCTAGTAGTTGAGGAATGAAGCTCCTCCAAACTTGAACATATATGATCAAACCTTGGAGGATATTGGTTGCTTAACAGGACTGGATTCACGGTGAGCCGATAGTCTCCGCAAATGCGAATGCTTCCATCACTTTTAAGAACTGGTACTATCGGTGTGGTCTATCCACTACACTCAACTTTTTCTAAGATACCTAACTCAAGAAGTCGGTTTAATTCATCTTCCATGTTACTCTTCAATAAAATAGGTTGTGATCGGGATCCAAAACAATTAGCCTGGGTACACTCATAAGTTTCCAAGGTAATTTTATAATTGGAAAATGTACCTAAGGAAGGCTCAAATACCTTAGGGTACGAGTTGATAATGTTAAAAATATCACTGTATATGTTCTGGATGTATGTTTCCACAAATAAAGTTTGTTCAGAATAACTGGACTTCTAAATTTTCAAACCTTGTCACCCTATCAGTGGAGGGCCCCCGTTTGGAATAACATGGAGCTCCAATTCATAAAATTTGTAATCCTTTCCAACCAATAACTTGATCTTCCAAATGGGGTATATTTTGTTACCTACATTATCGCATAATTTAACAACATTTTAATAAAGTGGAATCTTCTTAAAGTTTGCTAAATAAAATTCTTCCGCTATAATGTTGTAAAATGACCCAGTATCGATTTCAAAAGTATAAATTTGCCCAAATATGTTTAAATCTATGGTAAAATCATTTTTTTAGACATATACAATGATTCAGATGGTACTTCCTGGATTTGTGATACAGCGGTGAATTTAAGGGAGGCTTTCCTCGCAGAGGCTAAGGTAAGCGCTTTTGAAAAAGTGAAGTTTACATCCGTAGGGTCCTCTTCCATCAATCTTTCCCTTATCTTGGTCTGAGTCAATCTAAGAACAAAAATATTATTCATAATTATTTCTAGTTCAGTACCAAACTGACATCACTCTTCCTGATTTTTGCAGAAAATTAAGGTAAGATTGCATATTAATTTGTTATATTTACATGTATAACTATATAACGGAGTACTATAGAACGTTTTTCGGCGGACCCATTCAATTAGAACCAGATTAGAACACATATATTTTCTAGCAGTAACAAAAAATCGGTGTGTCTGTGTCATGGACACGGCCGAGTGTTGTATGTGAATGCGTTTATGTAACGGGTTATATTTTCTGAAAAAAATATTTTTATTTATTTATTTCCGATATAAGCGAGGAAACTAATAATTATTGTGTTACAAGATAACTCTATTTATTATAGGTCTGTGATGCGAAAAGTACGACACAAATGGCAAATAAGATACGTCGAGATTTCTGATAAACATTAAATCAATACAGGTATTACCAAACGTTGCTGGTGAAGTTTCAATATATAACAAATTGAACACGCTGAGCATGAAGTCTGGCAATGAGCGGTTTTGTGAGACATCAACATTAAAGTCTCCAGCTATCATAACTTGTGTAGTAAGACCAGGCTCGTAATCGGTTGTAATTTTAGCGATGTTTTTGGAATATTTTAAAGACCGTAACAAAAAAATTTCAATTTCTGCTAACGATTTGCCCGGGTGGATATGCACACATCGGAGTACGGATTTTAAGACACCATTGGCCGTTACGTTTACTAGACCCTCATCACCAGGTGTTGCGTCTTTCATTTCCAAAAAAATTCCGAAAAGTCAATGTTAACTCTATTACAATCAGTAGAGCTATTTATATTGCGATATATGGCGACTCCATCGGCTCTGCGACATGATGATGATAATACCACAACAGACAGCTGACGATTAAAACTTAAACGAACATCGTAACTTCCCCGGGTCAAAAGTTATACTAATTTCAAATCTCTAAACTTAGCAAAATAACCTCTAAATTGCTGTGCTTCTCCCTCCAACTATGCGTCAGTGTTCTCGCTTATCGCAATGAATTCTTTGATCCCTCAGCTATCCAGTTGTACAATTTAATTTTGGATGTAGAAGATAGATTCGCAACTACAACGCCAAACTGTATACCCAGATTTTGTGATCATTAGGTTTTTTGGATTTCCCCCATATAGTAACAAATTTGAAGACGTATTCATGTCAAAAAGGTTACACAAAGGTTTATCAATAGCAAAGAGAAATGAGCATTCAATACATATTCCTTAGAAATAACATACTAGTTCACTATGGTAACGTCACAACATCTAGGATGATGCATTCCACGTCATAAACACATTGGCCGTGGCAGATGTGAATATACACAAAGCCAAAGAAAAAAGTAATTGGCCACTGCATAGTACTAAACACTAGCACTAAACCTCCTCTCACTGCCAGCAATATACAATAAACAATATCAAAACATTTTCTTTATACAATTAATATTATTGAAAATAAACTATATTATTATGCAAAACTTGATTGACATAAAACTAACTACCTACATATTTTTACAAAAGGTGATGTGGTTAAAATTTTAGTACAGATTGGTTCAATAGTTATCGTGGTTAGTTATAACAAACGAAAACTGGCTTGCCCTTATACATAACAGTATTGATTAGAGTTTAAATAGTAAAAGTAGGGGAGACCAAACTTTTTAAAAAGTTTTAGTCATTTATTATAATTCCAAAAGTTGTTAAATTTACTTATATCAAAATAAAAATATATAACCGTTTTGATCAGTTATAAGCTATTATTTAAACGCATATTGGACTATTTTCAAGAAGCAGGTGAGGGAAGTTGATGAAATATGACCGTTTTCAGATAACTATTGAATCATCTTACTGAATACTCCATTTACCTCGTCTTATCCCTCTAGAGGTATTGCCGATGTAAATTTTTAGGGTAATTTATATCATCAGATGCCTGTTTGTTCGGCTTCCCAAAGTCTATTTTAAATTATTTGTAACCAACTTAAAAAGGAAGGAGGACAAAGTATAACAAACCTCCTCTCATTTTAAAATTATAATGAGTGATAGATTTTCACAAATTTACATAAAAACATATTTAACAGGTGAATAGAGATTGGTAGAGTATTTTGGTAGTGAGGTTAGGTGATCCTTTCAAAACCAGGTGTAACCAAACTGGGTCAAGATGACCAAGTATGTCGTAGTAGAGGCGATGATCTGAAACAAGAACAAACACAACTGTCCAATCACACAATAGCTACATAATAATATGTTTACTGTGATTTAAATAATTGTAATGTCATTAAAATAAATTAGTTCATGTTCATCCTTCATAGTGTTCATGTTAATTCTGTGCTGTTATCAGTGTTATCAGTTTCTTTTGTGACAAAAAGTACTTTGTTCTCGGGCCATAGGCCCGAGGACGCGTTATCACGTGTTCAGTTTTCTTTGTTTTAGTGAGTGTTGTGTTAACATTAAACAATTATTAACACAAGAAACCTCAGTGCTCATCCAAAAGCGGACCTCCCAGATACGAACCACGAGGAAGAATTTAAGGAGCCTCGAAAAACAGGGAGGAAAATCACTCAAAAGCCGCCGACGCCAACCCACACCCAGGACGCTTTCGCCTCTCTGCAAACCATACCCCAAGATACAGCCACCGCCGCTTCAGGGACAAGCAGGGTACTACCGATAGTAGTGGCGAATCGAAAAATACAAGAGGTTACTTTTACTTACTTAAACAAAATTAAAGTCACTAAGTATTTATTAAGGGAGACTGGAAAAAACGTTAAAATTTTTCTTGAGTCAATTAACGACCAGCACCAGGTCCTCCGTGGCCTGACTTTATTTAAAATAGGCCACCACACCTATACCCCTAAAAATTCAAAACCTAAATTAGAAAATTATACCTTAAAAGGTCTGCCAACCACTTTTTCCACAGGAGATGTCATGGAAGTCTTTAAGGAACTAAACATTGCCAATGTAAGGCGGCTTAGAAATACAATGCCAGACGGATCGAAAGTCGACCTAACTCCTATCATAATAACGTTCCCTGTAGGCGTCACCCTGAATGACATAAAAAAGGTCCGCCAAGTAAACAGAGTATCGTTCACAGCCGAGCCCTACAAGGCTCCAAAAGACTCACCCCCCCTAGTGCTATACCACCTCAGCAGGACCCCCTCCCAGTACCTCCTGTAAACCCTCATTCGATTGCCGAACACCAAACGAATGACATTCCTCCTCCTTGGCCTATCGCCATGCAGACGACCCTCCAGAACCTTGCGGAGCAGATCACCCTCTAGGTGCAAGTAATGACGAGATAGAACCAGTCATGAACTCTTTCTCCGTCATAAACTTCAATTGCAAGGGACTTTGCCCGAAAATTGAAGAAGTTCGAGCACTGCAGGCACTGACACGACCCACAGTGGCAGTAATCACGGACACCAGAGTGCTCGGACCACCACCGTTTCTACAAGGATATACCGTGGCAACAGATAGCTCCAAATACCCTCATGGAGGAATCCTCATCGCCGTCTGCCGCGGTATATCCTGGAAGAAGATGCTCGAACCCCTGGCTATTACGGAGAAACGTATTAGCCACTTGACTGTTCAAGTGTTGATGAGGCAGCCAACCCTCATCACAGGGGTATTTCGACGTCTACAGGGATCTCTTGTGGAGTTGAAAAGCCTTCTATGAGCCTGCGGGGCAAAGTCCAACTACTGGGTGATCGGAGACCTCAACGCCTGACATAGTCTCTAGCACAATACGCGGACAAATGCGGCGGGCATGGTGCTAGTCAAGATCCCCTTCACAGTAGTCCACCCTGACTCCATACCTTCCGCTGCTACTCAAATGGATACACATCAACCATCGACCTCCTTCTGACACGAAAACCTCATCGAATCACTGGCTGCACGGTGACTGACTTCATCACCTCAGTTCACCGGCCAGTGATTTACGAACTCGAAGGAAGGAGGAACGAGCCAGCCCCAGAAAAATTCTTATATCAAGAAGCAGACTGGGGCAAATATAAAGCCGAAATTTGCCATAGACTTCCATCGGTGCAACCGCTGCGGTCTCTGGAGGAAATTGACGAATTCGTCAACACCTTCAATGACATCATCCCAAAAGCTGCCCATTCCTCTATTCCTACCTTCCGTCCTTCCCCACCTCATCTCCAAAAACCCCCTCCTCATATCATGGCTGTCATATCGAGCAGGCGGAATCTAAAAACAAGTGGTATAGAAACCGGGATCCAGACATCAAGGTAGCCCTCAAAGCCCTCACCACCCAGATCAAAAATTTGCTCCGCCAATGGAAAACCTCCACTTGGCAGGACAAGCTGAGGGCGACACACAATGACTACCGGAAGTTCTGGAAACTAAACAGATCTGCAGTAAAGAAGAGTTCCACGATCCGCCTGCACGATGTGGACAGACTCCTTTCCCCTGCCGACCAAGCGGAGCTGCTTGCTGAGCACTACAGACAGGACATCACCAACAGGACCACCGATGCCGAACCTCCCCCGTCCATGGCCCAGGAGAACAAGGGGATAAATAAGGATTTTACAATCGCACATACACCACAACTTAATGCTAAGGCCGAAAGACTAAATAAATCAATCATGGACAAAACAAGAGCTACCTTGTGTGATTCTAGTCTACTAACAAAAATGTAGGGCGAAGCAGCTCGTGTTGCGTGCTACATCTTAAATAGATAACCATCGAAGGGTCTCCTTGCTGATAAAACACCATTTGAAGTGTGGTTTAGCAAACAACTAGACTAAACTAGAATGCATATTTTCGGATGCAATGCACATGCTAAATTCTTGACAAAACTAAAAAAACTCGACACCAGAAGTGAAAAGTATATACATGTTGGTTAATCGCTAAATGGATATCGTTTATGGGACGAAGACAAACAAAAAAATAATTTACTATGGAGATGTCATTTTTGATGAAGAAATTTCTTAGGATAAAGGTCACATGGATAAAAACTTTTATTTCTTTTATCAGTTACTAGAATGTGAAGAGAATGCAAGTGAAGAAAAGGACATATCTACAAAGAAGCAAATCATCAAACCTGAACAGGAAGAACGTAACGCAACACAGCAACGTGAAGAGGATCATGAAGGAACTATTAATCTCACAGAAGAAAAAAATGATGCAGAAGAGATGTTAGAAGAAGATTAAGACGAAGAGAATAATCTGGGTGGAGGATATTGAAAAAAACAACAACCTAGACACTTTGAAGACTGATGCTAACACTAAGAAGCAATGTTAAAACATATAAAGTGGCAAGGAATGGGAAAAAGCTATAAATACTGAGAAAGTTTCTCTTAAAAAACATAATGTGTTTAAATTTATACTAAAAGGTTGTCTAAAAGATAAAAAAACTAATTAACAGCAGATGTGTTCTAAAAAAAAAGGAAAATTGACAGTTCAAAACCAGACTTGTAGCACGTGGCTGTGAACAACGTGAAGGTGATACTATAAAACATTTAGCCCTCTTGTTAACACCAACATACTTCTTTTTCTATTGGCCTATGGAAAAGCAACTGATAAAGTTATAATGCAGTTTGATGTAAGCACTGCATTTCTACATGGGCAATTATCAAAAGAGCTCTATTTAAAATTAACTGAAGGTTTTGAAGAAGAGGATGTAAAGATCTGTTTTTTCTTAAAGTCGTGGTAAGGACTTAAGCTTAAATCGGAATAAGCGCTTTGTAAAATTTATAAAAAAGAGTATAAATTCATTCAACTCATAACAGACTAATCTGTGTTAAAAAACAAAAATAGTTCATTGATTCTGGCGTTGCTTGTTGATGATGGACTTCTCATTGAAGGTAATGGAGCCGTGGTTAAGAATTTTCTCTTGGAACTAAAAAACGAATTTGATATAACACATTCGAGGAAAACCCCAAACTCTTTGTAGGTCTTAAGATTCAAAGAGAGCCTGAAAGGTTATATCTTCATTGTTCGCGCCAATCGGCGCTTTTGTGAGGGGGAGGGAAAGGAGAAAAGATCTAGTACATCGTTTATATAGACGCACCCTATGAATTTCCGGTGCAACTAGCCCTTATCTGCCTTAATCCCTACTAGAATATTCCTCTTTCTTCTAGCATCTGTGCTCCAGTACGCACCTATTAAAATTGCCCAAGACCTCATGGTCTTCCATCGCTTTTATGACCAAGGTGAAATTGCCTTCCAGGACCCTATTCCTCTTTTAAAAGTGAGCTTATTTCCTGTGACGTTCATTAAAGATTTAGTTCTTCCCCTAATAAGTGACATAAGAGGAGGAGAGCCTAGACAAATATTGAAGCTTAGGAGAAGCATTCGCCAGACCGTAAGGATTCCGGGGGCCCCCGGACAGACCGTCGGCGGCAGTAATAAGGTAAGAAGTTTCTTATTTGTTTATGCTACCTTTTCAATAATATCTCCCCAAAGGTGCGAAACCTCGTTTTGATATTTTCCCATACAGTCCATTTTCTCGAGGCCGAGGCGAGTTTTTTTTCGCATCGGAAATTATCATTCTTTTCCTATACCATTTTGGTCCGATCCGGGCCGTATATATTATTGTGCCACTTTGAAACGAGTGTTTTTGCAGCATTGGGGCGAGTAATCACCCACTCATTTCTCTGCTTTATTTATATTAAAGATTTTTACATTAAAATTTCTATAAATTGCAAGGTTTGGCCTATTTTTTGTTCAAGTTTCATAACTTCCAATAATTACATATTTAAAACCGACGCTATAGTCGGCCATTTTCAACAAGTGCGTATTGTCAGCTGTGATCTGACGTCACACCACTCTAGTGACGTACTCGTTACTTCGTCTCGTAACTATCCCCGCCATCTTGCTATACTCTGGCGTCAGTTACAATTACGTAATAATTAGTGTAATCAATTTTGCAACTTTTTCTCCTTTCCTTTTCTGTGCCTTATATATTATAATTTCCTTTTATTTCTGTATTTATTTATTCTCTATTTTTCACAATGCCTATAGAAGACAAAAATATCATTATTCAAGCACAACTATTGGCAAAGAGGGAAACGATATTTGCTGATATAACTAGTAGATACGATGGAATTAAGGGTTCCACTCTTTCGGATATTTTTACTGTCCAAGTGCATTACGAGGATTTACCCTCCCTTAAAGTCAAATTTGAGGGGGTGAATGAAAAATTAAGTGACCTTAATGCTCTCTTATCCAAACAAAATCATGTGGATACTCAAGCCCCTGCAATTGCTTTCAATAGTGTGTTAACCAAAATTAAATCTAAGTATTTACAATTGAAAAAAGAAGAACCTATTGCAACTTCTACAACGGTTGCCAGCCCTATTCATTTGGCTCAGGGTGCTTTCTCCTTACCACCAATCAATTTACCAACCTTTTCAGGCGACATACAACAGTGGCCTGAATTTTTCTCGTTGCTCACAGCCCTTGTTCACTACAACCCGACTCTAACCCCCATACAGCGCTTTCATTATCTAAGATCCAACCTAAAGGGGAGTGCTCTTTCCGTAATTTCTAACTTTCAACTCACAGCCGAAAATTACGACCTTGCTTTTTCAGCTCTAGTACACAGGTTCCAAAACCCCAGGAGGATAGCCCAGGCATATCTGAACCAAATCTTACACTTTAAGCCCGTCAGTTCAAATTCATTAATTAACTTAAAAACTTTTCTTGAGGTACATCAAAATTCGGTGCAGGCTATCAAGGCGCTACCAATCGACGATTTAGCAAATTTTATTTTGTTAACCCTCGCATTAAATAATCTAGACCCCCGCACATCTAAGGCTTTCGAGGAGCAAAATTCTGCTAAATCAGTTCCGCTTTTCGATGACTTGCTAAATTTCATTATCAAACAAATTAAAACGCTGGAGATTATTTCTCCCCCCAGCAATCTAACTTAACACTAAAGTTAATTCGCCAATTGCTAGCACTAGTCCTGATACTTCACCGCAATCAGATTGTGCTCGGGCCGCACCTTATAATTCTTCTAAACTAAGATGCATTCTTTGTCGTAAGCCGCATTCCTTATCTTCCTGTTTCGAATTTTCTCATCTCACTCGAGATCGAAAAATTGATATCATTAAAAGGCATAAACGGTGCTTTAATTGCTTGGGTCCGCACGTTAAGGGTAATTGCAATTCCAAATTTTCGTGTCGTAAGTGTAATTCACCAGAGCATCACACACTTTTGCATCCCGTCAAAGCAGTGAATTCAAATCTCCTTTTGAATTCCGCGTCTAGTCGCGCATCAGCTCATGCTGATCACATCTCTAGTGAACCAGCATCCGTTTCCACTGGTCAAGCACCAGTTGACCCCTTCTTGTCTCTGAGTTGTAGTACTTCCGGCAGTCACGGGACTTCACTCCTAGGAACCTTCCGTGCACGAATCTTTAATTCTCACTTAGGTTACGTTCCAGTCCGTGGGGTCATCGATCCGGGGTCGCAGTTATCATTTATTTCCAAGCGCCTCTTTGACCATTTAGGTCAAAAAATCCAGGATATGCCCGTTACCGTTTCAGGTATAGGTGGGCGTGTTTCCAATTCTCCTGGCACAGTCTCGTGTCACATCTTCTCCAGGTTTTCCCAGAGGCACGTTCTTGTAAACACGTCCATGGTTCCTCATATTGCTGACCATCTGCCTCCTAAAGGCCTTACTCCTGAAATTGCTCACGCGTTTGAGCATTTAAATTTGGCAGATCCTGACTTATATCAATCTGACAAGATTGACCTTCTCTTAGGTGCCGATGTATACCCGCAAATATTATTGCCTCACCCGTTTATTCCAAGCTCTATTGGTCCAATTGCTGTCAGTACCATTTTTGTTTGGACAATCATAGGTCCTGTCCAAACCCCGTCGCGGAATCAATTCACTACCTCTTTAATTTCCGTTTGCCAGATAGCCCAAGATCTCCAGAAGTTGTGGGAAGTTGAGGATGTTCTTACTTCAGTTCCTCGTAACCCTCTTGAAGACCATGCCGAGCGACATTTCGTTGCCACTCACCTCCGGGACCTTGAGGGACGTTATTCCGTCGCTCTCCCCTTTAAGCCAGAAGCGACTCTTTTAGCAGACAATCGGAAGGTCGCAGAACACTCCCTCATTAGGCTCCTCAGACGTCTCGACAAGACCCCTGCCCTTAGAGCAGAATACAACCAGTTTCTTCAGGAGTACTTGAACGTAGGCCACATGTCTGTCCCCACGCATCCTGCGTCGTATGTGATCCCTCACCACGAGGTTACTAAGCTGTCTAATCATAAGAGAAAAATTCGCGTGGTCTTTAATGCCTCCAGCCCTGACTCTTCAGGACTATCACTTAACGACCGGTTGATCAAGGGACCTAAATTACAACGAGACGTCTCCGACATTTTACATAATTTTAGATTTTCCCGGGTTGCCTTGTGTTGCGATATAAAGCAGATGTATCGGCAAGTGTTGGTGCACGAACGGGATCGTTACATGCAGCACATTTTCTGGAAGCCGGAAGGTGCTGCTGCCGTGCAGGAGGTACAGCTCAATACTATGACGTACGGTATGGCCCCCTCAGCGTTTCTAGCTGTCCGAGTTCTTCATCAGCTTGTCCAGGACGAAGGGCACCGATTTCCCTTGGCTGCTCAAGCACTACTCGACCAAACCTACATTGACGATATCATCACGGGCGAGGATGATATTCACTCTGCTGTAGCCCTTAAGGTTCAACTTACGCAGCTTCTTTCTGCCGGCGGGTTCGAGTTACGCAAGTGGTGCTCAAGTCACCCACAAGTTCTTCGCGATTTACCTCCGGAACACTTGGAATCTTCGGTCCTTTTTGATGATGAAGACATCCTCAAAATTCTAGGCCTGGGCTGGGAGCCCTCTCACGACTCCTTTGTCTTCAAGGTCCAGCCATTTCAGGCAACCTGCACGAAGCGAAATATGCTCTCGTTCATCGCACGGATCTTCGATCCACTTGGTTTCCTGGCACCCGTTAACATTTCCTTCAAAATTGTTATTCAGAAAATCTGGCTAGCTAAACTTGATTGGGACCAACCCGTCACTTCCGAAATCCAACTTCTATGGGAGCAACTCACTGATCGTCTTACCCGGCTTTCTTCGCTTCGGTTTCCTCGGTGTGTACTGCCGGCTTCTACGTTTGGCTAAATGTCGCTTGTAGGGTTTGCTGATGCCTCTGCAGTGGCCTACGCCGCTGTTTTGTACATTTGCTTTGAGGCACCTAAGTTTCGTCATTCCTTTTTTTGGAAGGCGTGAACCCGTGTTGCGCCTTGGAAGACTCTCTCAATTCCTAGACTCGAACTTTGCGATGCCGTGCTTCTCACCGATTTAGTTAGGTCAGTCCGTTTACTCCGTTACCCTAAACCCTGGGCCAGCATCCCTTTTTTTTTTTTTCCGATTCCACCACAGTACTCACCTGGTTGCACACGCCTCCTCATACGCTTAACACATTTGTGTCTCACAGAATTGCTCACATCATGAACCACTCCCAGTCCAACTTGTCATGGTCACATTGCCATAGTACTTTAAATCCGGCCGATATGGCCTCTAGGGGTCTTACCCCTGCTCAGTACACGCACGCCAAGAACTTTTGTTTATGGACCCAAGGTCCCTCATTTTTGACCAATTGTCAGGAGCAATGGCCGCCTCCATATTCTGCCTCTGGCTTGAACATCGCTACCGTTCCGGAGCTCAAGGTTAATACCATTTCAACTCATAGCGTCGCAACCTGATTTTTCCTTTGAGCAGTTTTCGTCCCGGTTTTCTTCCTTCCTTCGTTTTCAACGAAACCGTAGAGTGGATAAACCGTTTCACATCCAACTGTCGATATCGCAGGATGTCAAAGCCCCTCTTACAGGGCCCCTTAACTATCTCCGAGTTGCAGGATGCCTTGTTCGCAATCATTCGGCTTACTCAGTCCGAGCATTTCCACGATTCTCTTCTCAGTATTCGTGCCGGCAAGCCGGCAAAGTCGCTTTGCAGCTTGACTCCTTTCATCGACAGCCTGGGTATTCTCAGGGTGGGCGGCCGACTTAAGAACTCCACTTTAAGGTACGATTCCCGTCATCCTATTTTGCTGCCTAAATCCGCTAATTTGTCGCAGTTGATCTGCAAGCACTTCCATATTTCCTCCCTACACGCTGGGCCCACTACTTGCCAGGCACTCGTATGCAGCCGCTACTGGATTATCTCGTTGCGTCGACTGTTAAGGAAGGTGATCCACCGTTGTACTACTTGCATTCGTTTCCGCGCTACTACCGTGCAGCCTATTATGGCTGACTTGCCTTCGTGCTCTACCATTTCTGCCGGCCTAGCAGACCCTTCTTCACCACCGGTATTGATTTCGCGGGGCCATTTCAGGTTCGCGCGTCGCGACTTCGTAAATCCGCTATTACTAAGGGTTACTTATGCGTATTTGTGTGTACCGCCACCAAGGCTGTGCATCTCGAATTCGCCTCTGAGCTTTCTACCACCGTTTTCCTGGCTACTCTAAATAGATTCGTTGCATGCCGAGGCCTTCCGCATTCCATTCTATCTGATCAGGGTCCTAATTTTGTCGGGGCAAATAAGCAATTAAAAGACGTGCAGCTTTTTTCCTCCGCACTCATCATGAGGAAATTCGAATGTCCTGGCGAGTCGGGAGATAAGATGGGTATTCAACCCTCCTTTAGCACCTAATTTCGGTGGTCTGTGGGAAGCCGCAGTCAAATCCGCAAAAAAAAACTTTACTATCTCGGTTATCCGCCAAAATTTTATTCGGTGGTCGAGGGAGTACTTGAACTCGCTGATGCAGCGTACCAAGTGGACCGCCATATCCAAACCCATAAAACAGGGCGACGTTGTTGTGATCAAGGGTGTGAATAGCTCTCCCCTCTCCTGACCTATTGCCCGCATTTCTGAACTCAAGCCTGGGCTTGATGGTGTATCTCGAGTGGCCATCCTTGAGACCTCCAACGGCACTCTCACTAGACCCGTGAACAAACTCATTCCGGGAGCGGAATGATGTCCTTTTGCATTATATAACCTTTCTACAGTTGTGCTATTTTTGTTTCTTATTTTGTATAATTGTCTACTCAGGAGTACTGTTTTATTTTCCTTGCATTATATAATTGTTGCCCAGTTGGGCTGTTTCCTTTTCTTTACATTGTATAATTGAGTTCCCATTCATGTTACAATATTTTTATTTTATTTTTTGTCTTTATCTTCCTCTTTTTACTCAAGTTGAGCTTTCGTTTCTTTAGTTTATTGTATAAATTCTTTGCTGCCTGCCCACCATTTTCATTGTATAACTTTTGGAATAAAATTGGGCAACATCCCAATTTTGGTGGGCGGTGTGTTCGCGCCAATCGGCGCTTTTGTGAGGGGGGAAAGGAGAAAAGATCTAGTATATCGTTTATATAGACGCACCCTATGAATTTCCGGTGCAACTAGCCTTATCTGCCTTAATCCCTACTAGAATATTCCTCTTTCTTCTAGCATCTGTGCTCCAGTACGCACCTATTAAAATTGCCCAAGACCTCATGGTCTTCCATCGCTTTTATGACCAAGGTGAAATTGCCTTCCAGGACCCTATTCCTCTTTTAAAAGTGAGCTTATTTCCTGTGACGTTCATTAAAGATTTAGTTCTTCCCCTAATGAGTGGTGACATAAGAGGAGGAGAGCCTAGACAAATATTGTAGCTTAGGAGAAGCATTTGCCAGACCGTAAGGATTCCGGGGGCCCCCGGACAGACCGTCGGCGGCAGTAATAAGGTAAGAAGTTTTTTATGTACTATTTGTTTATGCTACCTTCTAAATAAAATCTCCCCACAGGTGCAAAACCTCATTTTCATATTTTCCCATACAGTCCATTTTCTAGAGGCCGAGGCGGGTTTTTCGTTTCGGACATTATCATTTTTTTCCTATACATTCATCAAACACAATATGTTCACAAATTAAAAATACTTTAACATGGAGGCATCAAAAAGCGTGTCAACACCATCCACACCTTGTGTGGGGATAATTACAAGACCTAACTCAATTTTTCCCTACAGAGAAGCTGTTGGAAGTCTGTTATATCATTCTAACAGAACAAAACCATTATCTGTTAATGCTGCCTCGAGAAATGCAGAAAATCAAACAGAGGAAGATGTGCAAAAAGTAAAAAGAATCTTCAGATATTTACAGGGATCAAAAGATATGGCAGTAGGATATCTAAAGGGTCACATAGATCAACTCGAAGCTTACTGCGATGCTGATTTCGCCAACGATCCAAAAACAAGAAGAAGTACAAGTGGAGTCATCATCCTTTACTGTGGAGGCGCAATATCATGGTCAAGAAGACGTCGGCCAGTCATCGCTGTTAGCACAGCAGAAGTTGAGTTTATTACAATATCATCATCATCATAGGTGGCACGACATCCCGTCACCGAGACTGGGCCTCCTCCAAAGGCTTCCAGGTCGCTCGGTCGCTTGCCACAGGTCTCCAGTTTCGGGCTCCAAGAAGGGCCCGCGCGTCCGCAGAAACCGAGTCCATCCATCAAATGCTCGGTGGTCCAACCCGCCGTTCCCGTAGAGCTCCTCTGTCAGCACCATCTTCGGGATCCACTACTCCTTCTTCTCCAGACCTTGTCCTGTATTACAGGCCCAAAAAATTGTCTGAGGATATTCCTTTCGAAGACAAGAAGCCTGGACGCATCCGCCTTGGCGAACGCCCAAGCTTCTGAACCATAAGTGACAACTGGGCGGAATAGTGTTTTATACAGCTTGTTCTTTGTCCTCTTGGAGAGCATCCTACTTCTAAAATATTTGGCAAGGTTAAAGTAGCATCGGTTGGTGGCTGCAATCCTCTTTTTTATTTCCTGCGATTTATCGTTTTGGGAATTGATTTCTGAACCTAAATAGGTGAAAAACCTATTTTGAAATCGGTAGTCTCCTGCTTCAAAATAATCAACTCCTGGTTCGGCGCCTCCAATCCGCATGTGCTTTGTCTTGGTCTCATTAACAACTAGGCCAAGAGCCCTCGAAGAGTCTTTCAAAGCCAGAAATGATTCTCGTAGGGCTCGTTCCGATATGGCAGCTATATCGAAATCATCGGCGTATCCCAGAAGCTGGACTGTGCTGTTGAATAGGGTTTAGTGCAGTTGAATCCCAAACTTCCTCACAGCTTTCTCCCCGTCGAAATTAAATAGAAGGCAGGCCAAAGCGACTCCCTGCCTAACACCACAATTTGTGACAAAGGGGGGGTAGGAAAGATCAGCGCCCATGCGCACCATACACCTTGAGTTTCCCATTGTCATCTTTATCAATCTGACCAATTTCATCGGAACGTTCATCTCTTTTAAGGCACGATAAAGCTCCGGTCGGTCGACAGTATCATAGGCAGACTTGAAATCGACAAAGAGATGATGAGGGTTACGATTCTATATTCTTTACATTTTTCCAGCATCAGTCTCAATGTAAATAGCTGGTCCTTAGTGGATCTTCCCCTTTTAAACCCTGCCTGATACTTCCCTATCTCTCTATCTGCATGAGGAACAAGTCTCTCAAAGATGATATTTGATACTGTATAGCGGGCAGTCTTCTCTTCTTTTTTTATCCATTTTGTATTATAGTATTTTTATTCTTTATGATTACCAAATTCAAATATTTTATTTTTTTAGCAGACGTGTCTTCTTTAGTAAACCTAATTTTTTTATTCATTTTGTTGAAATTATCATATACTACATTCATTTCACTTTTGTTTTTAGTTATTATTAGCATGTAATTTATATATTTGACCATTAATAATGGTTGATTTATTGTGCTATTATTTAAACATTTCTTTATTAGGTGGTTCATTGTGATACCACTTATGTTTACTCCTTGACTGGAACCCATTCCCTATTTCATCTGTTTGTCTATAAAAGCTATTATCAAATGTGAAATAATTATTATTTAAGCAAATTTTTAATCCTTCTAAGTAATTCTTTTATTTTTAATTGTTGTATGTGTTTCTATTTTTGTTCAGTTTTCATCTATAATTTTCAAGCTCAAGTCTATTGGAATGCTAAAATATAAATTTATAACATCAAAGCTACATATTTCTAAATTATGATTATAATCTACTTCATTTAATTTGCCTTTTAATTCAAAACAATTTTTTTTATATCATAACATAGTAAATATTAATAAAAAATGTGAATATTGGTGACAAAACAGAAATAAAATGAGGAGATATAGATAATTAGGGTAGGCAGTCAAAGATATTCAGCAGATCAAAATAAAATGTTTATTTTATTCTAATTCTTAAAGCCAACGTTTCGACTTGCAATGCAAGTCTTCATCAGGGCTAGAAAAAAAGAAAACAAGCAAAGAGGTATGACTACATTGCCACTGTTGTACTGGCTTCATTGCCTTCAGATATTATTTCAGTTATCTGTCCTCAATATATCAGTAACTCTGTATTTACTCATTATAAATCTACTCATTATGTATTAACTCAGTAACATGTTCTCATTATCTCAACAACTTAGCATCTACACTGTTTATGTTCACCAATTATTTTGTCGAAATTACTCATTAGCATTTTAGTAACTATCACCCATTTTAATTCTCACTTTAGCCTCAATTCAATAGTCTTTACTGGCCTTATGACCTTTATATATTGCCTTTAAGTTACTATCCTTACTCTTATACAGTTATTTATGTTTCATTTTATGTTTATTCATTTTTTCTCACTCATTCCTATATGTTCTGGTGTGTGTTTATTCATATATTTTTACAATGTAGTCATACCTCTTTGCTTGTTTTCTTTTTTTCTAGCCCTGATGAAGACTTGCATTGCAAGTCGAAACGTTGGCTTTAAGAATTAGAATAAAATAAACATTTTATTTGTATCTGCTGAATATCTTTGACTGCCTTCCCTAATTATCTACATCTCCTATATATATCACAGTCAATTATACCTTATGATTAGAAATAAAATGAGTATGGAGTTTTATATAAACACCATATTTAATAGTCTATGTAGATAAGAATTATACAAACAATAATAAATGATGATGAACATTGCTCAGTAGTATAGCTGTGAGACAGTAAAATTGACTATGTGAAAGCAATCACAGATTGTATGTAAATGTTTTTGTATAAGATAAATTTGTATAATTGATATAATGTTAAAAATTGATATATTTAAAGATTTTAGAACCTGAAGTTGGAGCGAAAGACTCCGAAACATGTAGATTCACATATTAATAAACAGGAGTTATGCCTAATAATGGATATTAAATTACATCTCCTTCAACAAAGTAGTTTTATAATAATCAGTGGATGGCATCAAATAACCACATTCCTCATTATTCGAGGATATATTCAACTAAAAAAAATAATATAAATTTAGAGAAGTATTCTGACATATCAACGGAGAGGCAAGTGAAGCAATCTATCATCTATGACTTGAATGTTTTTGATAATGTTGAATATTTTAGAATTAATAATCTTTTATATAAAATTCTAAATTGTTATTCTAAAATTTATTATTTGAAAAAATGTGTAAACAATCGTATATGTCCCAAACATTTAATATGTGCCATAACTAAGCTGGATAATGTTTTAAACAATAACTTTTTTTGTTAACATAAATAATACAAGTGTTGTTACAAATATTGACATTAAAATAATGAAGTTTGAAATTAAACAAACTTTTGGGATTGTTAATAAAATCAAAAATTATATTAATAGTCACATAAAACTAAATAATAACTCTACACCTGTAGAAGAAATTAAAAGCATAATTGATAATATGATAAATAAACATAGAAAACTATATCAACATTTAAAAGAAAATAACTTAAACAAAAAAAATAGAAACTTTAATATAAAAACTAATAAAATCAATATCCTACAAATCTTACAAGGGGACGTTTGGAGTTGTAACTCTCAGATTTGAATTAGGATTGATGAATTAAATGCCACTTCTATTGAGATTGGCAGAAATTGAGAGAGATTTAAATGAGAGAAATTGAGAGATTGAGAGAAATTTAATTCATCAATCCTAATTGTATTGATCCTTCTATATCATCATGCGTACCTTAAGTGACTCAAATTTGAATGCCGATTTTTGTGTAGATAGTAGGGACCTATAATAGTGCAAAACTAGAGTTATAGCCGCCAATGAGCATTAGGAGCCGAGAAAAAAAATAAAATATAAAAATCACGTTTTATTATTTTTTTTTTCTCAGCTTTCAGTCAAGATAGAGAAATGATTATTTTGCATTTTATTGCAGTTATGTATTGTATTTGATATAAAAATACATTCGTTATACTCCAGACACTACCCAGCTTTAGGGTGCTCAAATACTCCAAAAAAAATGACAAAATTCCAATCTGCTGGACTAAACTATGCTCAAATCCGGAGGTCGCAGGAGTTCCCCTTATTGAGATGTCTCAAGTTATAACTGACCTCGGATTTTTTTCATTCACATCAGTTTTTGTTCACTAAAATCTGGAGTAAACATAATGTTATATGCATGGATAAAAAGCTGAATGCATACTGATTCCAGTGATGCTATAACAATTGTAATCGGTTGAACACAGTGGTTGTTGTGGCCGTTAGAAATTGTTGATGAAATCCAAACTTCAAAATTTTAACCTTCTCGAAATAGGTAAAAAATCAATTTTTTTTAATTTGATGAAATTTTACGAATGTATTTTGATATCAAATGCACTACATAACTGAAATTAAATGTAAAAGAATCATTTCTCTATCTTGACTGAAAGCTGAGAAAAAAAATAAAACGTGATTTTCATATTTTATTTTTTTTCTCGGCTCCTAATGCTCATTGGCGGCTATAATTCTAGTTTTGCACTATTATAGGTCCCTACTACCCACACACAGATCGGTATTCAAATCTGTGATTTACACCGTCCTCTTGTTAGTAAACAAGAATATAAATAATGCCCCTTCCTTGCTAGCAAAAAGCAATGAAAACATCAGTAATAACAACAATAGAATTAAGATACATTTGACAAAATATACATTGAACATATACAAAAGATACATTGAACAAAATAGGTTAAATAAATATGAGTCACTACACAAACTAAATAGAGTAATTAATAAAACCAAATTAGATATACCTATTAGTCCAGTCAATGAGTGCTGAAATGAGGGGTGTAGAGTCCATGGAATATAGTGAGTGATAGTTTTTGACTTCATAGCTTCATAGGTGATTTTCGAGAAAAAACAAATGTCACCTCACTTTTTGTCAAACATTTGCTTCTATTACGTTCCACAATCGTTTCTCAGAAAAAAACGTCGGAGTCAAAATTGTAGAGCATTAAATTTACTTTAATTTCATATATACGTTTCTGTTTAACAAAAAGTGAGGTAAACTTTTTTTTTAATTTCTAAAGTTGTCGATTTTTAATAACGTATATCTCGAAAACCATTGAAATTTCCACGAATACGTAAATAATTATTTTTATAGGAAATTTAATGAGCTTTAATTTTGATCTGCTACATAGTTTTCTAGAGTCCACCGTTTTCGAGATATAATCGAAAAACAAAAGGCTTATATAGGTACATTTGAATACGTCTACAAGGTCTCGAGGCAATCTTCTTTTAAGACATTTCGGAGAATTATCGGGAATGGAGTGAAAATCAAGTTGAGAGACTAGTGGATTTGAGTGGTTATGGAGCTTATTATAAAAGGATAGGTATCTGGTTTGGGCTAAATCGGCAACAATATGGAACGTTAAGATCTTTATAGCTAAGTTTGTTTGTAGTAAAAGTAAGGAGTATTCAGGATTTTTTATCCTAAGGATTGGATACGAGATAATTTAGATCGTTTAGTGGAGCTCCAAAGCTCAACTCCGTACGTCCAAATAGATCTAATCAACGTCATGTAAATGAGTCTTTTGTAATTGATAGTCTAGATAACATAGTCTAAAACTCAGTAGAAAGTGTCAAAAACACAGAGAGATTCTAAACCTGATGTTTAGATGTGGCCATCTTGTGTGAGACTGAGTAAAGAACATAGATAATTTTTACTAATTTGAAGTTTTATTTGTTTATGTATTATAACAATGTATGTATGCAATGAAGCAATATTTCCTAAATGATATATTCACGCATTGCAGTAATTTTAACCTAGTTAATATTACACTGATTAGGTGTTTAAAGTTATGTAAAAGCATAATTAAACAACCAATTTTTAATTTTAATGTATGAGTTGGCAATCCAGATGGACAGAGACTATTTGGTACAGATGGGTACAGTAGTTTGACCGTTGTAAACTTTATTGTTGAGTGATGGTAACCCAGCGTGGAGATATACAATAGAGCAGTCTGGTGTGGAGTGGGGATGGGATTCGTTCCCCCTCCACTATACTACCCTAACCTCTGAAGCGTACCATGTGTGTGCTGCATGATTTCCTTGAAGTTTTTGCTTTTAATTTCTTATTTTTTACGTAAACCTACTCTCATTGAGTTTTAATTTTGTTTATAAATTCATTCCACATTAAGTATGCCTTTTTATGCTGCTATTGGATATAAAAACAACAAGACTGGGACTAAAAATGATAAGCAGCTTATCATACTCATAGGTAAGTACCTAACGCAAAATTCCTTCATTGTACCGAGTCAAATATAGTTCGCGATGGTGTTAAATGCAATTACTTTTTTATAATAAACTCCACATCAAAAGTATCGCAATAGTTTTAAATATTTGAATTTTTATTAGTAATTATAACTTTTATATTTAATGAAGATCCTTTATATTAACAAAGTTTAAGTAAAAATTTTACGCTGTGTTTGAAGGAATTTTATCACCTATACCTAAATCAGCAGCAGTCTAAAATAATAATAATAAATAATAAATAAGTTGGTGAGATGGGAAGTGGGTTAACTCTGGGTAGTATAGTGGTGGGGGAATACTAGTCCCGCCTGTCTGTAGCTCCGCCCTATCTCAATAGCAGCTCTATTTGTATATCTCCTCGCTGTGGTAACCACATATCGGTCGATTTTCAAATTTTAATGTTATCCACATATTATCTTCTTTTATTTTTTAACAAATTAACTTAAAATCAGTAGATTTTATTAATGCCTAACATCACAAACAAAAAATGGCTTGTCCTTGTATATAAAAGTATTGATTAGAGTTTATATATTAAAAGTAGAGGTGAACAATCTTTTATGAAAGTTCTAGTTATTATTATTCCAAAAGTTGTTAAATTTACTTATATCAAAATTGAAAAATATAACTGTTTTGATTAGTTATAAGTTATTTTCAAGAAGCAGGTGAGGGCAGTTTAATCGAACTATTCAATCGTCTTATTGAATACTCCATTTACCTGGTCTGATCTTGTCCTCAATATAACAATTCCCTCTAGAGGTATTTCCAATGTGAATTTTTTGGGTAACTAACCTTATTAGGTAACTATTTGGTCGGCATGCCAAATTATATTTTAAATTATTTGTAACCTACTTAAAAAGGAAAGGGGACAAATTATAACAAACCCCCTCTCATTTTAAAATTATAGTGAGTGATAGATTTCCACAAATTTACACAAAAATATATTTAACAGGTGAGTAGAGATTGGTAGAGTATTATGGTAGTGAGGTTATTGTTAGCCACTGTCCATTTCAGGTGATCCTTTCAAAACCAGGTGTAACCAAACTGGGTCAAGACGACCAAGTATGTCGTAGTAGAGGTGATGATCTGAAACAGGAACAAACACATCTGTCCAATCACACAATAGCTACATAATAATATGTTTACTGTGATTTAAATAATCGTAATGTCATTAAAATAAATTAAACGAAACATATTTTTAAATTTTTAAAATAATTTCTGCTATCAAAATAGAATAACAAAAAAAAATAAGAAAATTGTAAAAATATTAGAATCTAGCTTTACCCACCGAAAACATCAGAGTGTAGTCCAAGTTAAAGAAGCCGCAAGCTGTGAACACCACCTCTTTCTTCATCGAAATGTACAGTGTTAGTTTTTTCTGAAAAGGATTAAACAAGCGTTAGTGACTGATTTTATTTATTATTTATATATATTAAAGGATCTATATTAGACCTTATTAAATGTAATTGTTTACCAAAATTAGATGAGTAAATCAGGCCAAAAAATAATAATAATAATAATAATAATTTAGACAAATCTATTTCCTTAGTCTTTTAAAATTACAACTATGTTGAATTAATATTCTTATAAAATTGGAAGATCAAACAGTTTCCGTAAAAAATAAAATAACTTATTAAATCAACCAGATTTGTGATATCCTTAGTTGTGAGTAATCAATAAAGAAACCTTTTACTTGAGGTAAGCATGATGGTATAGAAGGATCAGTACAAATCAAATTTTTTAGACATTGAAATCTCCATAAATAATAAACAACACGAATTCAATATATACAGATAACCACACACACACAGATGTAGTTATAGACAACAATGCCAGGAGACCACTAACACACAAACTCGCAGCATTTCATAGCATGATATACCGCCTTTTAAATGTACCGGTAAATGAACGAAATTATAACAAAGAAATACAAACAATTCACACTATAGCTAACAACAACGGATACAGTAAAACCACAATCGATAATATTTTAAGAAAACAAATACATAAAAAAACTATAAATAATATATACAAAACACCTCCAGTGGATAAAGCTACCCCTAAAAAATATATTTTGATACCATACTACGGCCCAATATCCACTAAAGTCGGGAAAAAATTAAAAAACTTAGGTTTAAACCCTGCATTTAAAATAGATAAACCATTGTTATCATACTTCCCATCACCGAAAGACAAAATAGAACCTTTCCAAAAAAGCGGCGTATACGAATTAAAATGTAATAATGACTGTGAAGCAAAATACACGGGAAAAACCGGACGATCGGTAAATCAAAGAGTAAATGAACATATAAGAGCATACACTAATAAGACCCAAAATTCCAATTTCGTTATCCATTTAAATGAAAATAACCACAAATTTAATAAAGACTCGGGAGTAAAAATATTAAATCAAGTAGAAAATAGCCTAAAATTAAATACTTTTGAATCACTAGAAATAATAAAATCGTTTAAAACCGATCCAGATTTTTATTTAAATGATCAGATTAACATATCCAATAGCCCCATTTTAAATTTGTTTCCCATAGGAACGGAAAAACCCAATGAGTCATAAGGGAAACCCCATTGTAAATCTAAAACTTAACCTACCTGCCCCCCCTCCCCATCTACTTCTCACGGATTCAGTGTTTTAGTTACCTCGAAGGTGAGTGCCCATGCTTGATTTCTTGTCCTATCTTTTTAAAAAACTTAAGTATATATAATCTATGTAACATAGTACTGATGTGTTGAAAAAAAAACAAAAAAACATTTGTATGTTTTAGAACTGAAGATGAATGTTTAGCATTCGAAACTAGTTTTCAAATAAAATAATCTCAATAGAAGTGGCAACTAATTCATCAATCCTAAGAAACCTTTTTTTTTTTTTTTTTTTTACTGAATCAACATTTTACAAATCAATAATGAAGTCGGTTTCGATGAGCATTCTACTCGTAATAAAAACCTAGGCAGGTACTTAGTGTCCTCTCATTAATTGGATACATGAATTAAGAAATTAATTAATAGATTATTTAAATAAGAAAACCTATCAGATCAATTATATTAAATATCATGATAACACTCACATTCTCTAGAAGGCTTTTAGTCTTGTCCTTTATCATGAGCCGGTAGAGCAGAATGTTGAATTCCCTGGACTGAAACAAATTGTACATCTTATAAACTAATGTCCGTTACAGATTATATTAAAGAAAAGAATAATTATAGTTGGTGAGATTAAGGTTTGCCACTGGTTTGGATAGGTGTGGACCAACATTGCCGGTTCTACCTGCTGCCGACGGGTAAAGGTTATAGTGTATCACATGATTGCCAAACTATAGTTCGTGAGATTGGGGAAGGCAACTGGTCCAAAGTAGTGGGGGTAGGGCGTGGTCGGCCTGAGCCAATGATTAAGGTCCACTTTTGACGCATCTCCAACCTAAGAATAAGGATGGTACATCGAAAGACAACATTGATGTTTTTTTCGAGAAAAAAAAATTGATATTTACTGAGATGTTTGGTATAATACTCTATTTTTCTCTATAGATTATTTTTCTGTTTGGTTCACGTTTGTTTTGGCGAGGCTTCTGAACTCCAACTAGGGCAGAAAGAATGAGTTATTCTACAGCTTACAAATTTACTCTAGCCAGAGAATTAAGGTCATAATTCAAAACGTGGGTTTGTGGTGTTTTTTATTTATTTATTGTTCCCCCTACCTTGCCTTCAGGCAATAAAGGTTTAGGCAATATTAACTTTTAATATTGCCAAAATATCAAAATGTATGTTTATATAATTACAATATAAAACATAAAATTTAATAGTATAAAATATATAACATTATAAACAATAAAAATATATAATTTCAATATTAACTATACAAAATAACAATAAATATAATTACAATAACAATAACTACAATAACAATACGAGGTGTGATCAAAAAGTTCCAGGACTTTTTATATACTATGGGAATGCAATGTCTCACAGCGATGCGGTTGGCAGCATTGTATTGCCTGACTCAACAGGAACACAGCTGTGTTAGCAGATCAATCATAACATCACTGAAAGTAACATTAGCACAGTTTGTTTGAGGTTAGTTTTATAGAGTTTGGCTATTTTTTGAAAATGAATGTAAAAGAAGAGCAACGTGTTTGTGTGAAGTTTTGTGTGAAACTGAACAAAACGTTTTCTGAAACCTTTTTGATGTTACAAGAGGCTTTTGGTGAAGAATGTCTAAGCCGATCATGCTGCCATCAGTGGTTCAAGAGGTTTAAAGATGGCCGAACATCCACAGACGACGATGCTCGTTCCGGACGCCCTTCAACGTTAATCAATGATGACAATGTTGCTAAAGTGAACGCTCTCGTACGATCAGACCGTCGACTAACAATCCGTGAAATGGCAGAAGAGTGTAACATTTCATTTGGGTCATGTCAGGAAATTTTAACTGAAAAACTTCAAATGCGTCGTGTTGCAGCAAAGTTTGTGCCAAAACTGTTGACTAAAGACCAAAAACAACACCGAACTCATGTTTCTAAGGAACTTCTTCAAAGGGCAAATGACGACGAAGCTTCTTGAAACATGTCATTAGGGGAGACGAGACATGGGTTTTTGGTTACGATGTGGAAACAAAAGCCCAATCATCACAATGGACATCAAAAGGTTCTCCAAGACCCAAGAAAGCACGCCAAGTCAAATCAAATGTGAAGGTCATGCTTACGGTTTTCTTTGACTGTAAAGGTGTTGTCTACTATGAATTCCTTCCACAAAGTCAAACAATTAATCGTTTTGTTTATCTTGAAACCCTCAGAAAAGAACTTTTTGATCACACCTCGTATGACAATATAACTGAGAAATCCAATCCTAGGCTGCTACAACGTTGCCTCAAGGGTCACTACCTGTGGTGTAGTGTTTAGCATAGCAACCTACTAAACCCAAGATCGCGGAATCGCAGCCCGGCAGATGACCTTAGGATTTTTTAAAGGGGGTAAAAAATCCTTAGCTGTTCCATCCTTCGGAAGAAACGTAAAATGGGGGTCCCGAGCCTACAAAAGCTTTGTAGTGCGGGAGTAGTTTTCTTCAGTGATCAGCTGAGGGAAATCATTCTCCAAAAGAACATAGAGTCCAGTTTCCCTCAGTAGTTTGGCTCCACCTATGGTAGCCTAGAAAGGATGTGTTATCCAACCTACTCTAGCCAGAGCATAAAGGTCATAATTCATTACGTTGGTTTGTGGTGAAAATAGATTTCGACCCTCCCAGGTGGGATTCGAGCCCAAGGAGAACTCTCTTTTGTTGGCCACAATGCACTCTGCCATCGATCCCCCATTCAGTGTTTGCTTTAGTTAAACTGTTCTAACAGTTGTCAACTAAAATGATTAGATGAATAACGAACTAGCACCGCCAAAATAGATGTTATATTCGAACAATGAAAGACACTGGTTCCACTCTACACGTATATAAATAATTGGAAAAAATAAAATAAAAAGATACAAACCTGGTGATTAGCTTGTGCAGCAGAATGGACAAAGCACCACACTAGGTAGTAATAGCAGAGAATCATTACGACATCACCTGGTATCAACCAATATTTCGATCTATTGTTCGAGCAAGCATTAAAGAAAACGTTATAGAAATGGAATATAGCAAGAATAAAACAATCGATAGTTATAGAAAAAAGTTGTTTCGAATAAATGGCGTTGATTTTCTTCGAAATCGATACCAACTGGCTAACAGAGCTGACGAGTTTATCTAAAACTATAAGCTTCTCAACAGGGACAGGATGCTGAATTCTCACGAGAAACTTTAAACTTAACTCAAAAAAGTAGCTGATTGTACTGACAAAAAAATTGAACTGTTCACACGATAAAGCTATCACAACAGTTAGCAAAATGAATATTGAAGCAATAGTAATACTGCCTCCTGAATTACCACCAAAATATAGAACTACAGCACACATAAGAGGAATAAACAAGCTTTTTAACAAAACTCTCTTTCCTACCGGTCTATTCTTAATATATCCCTCCAATTTACTAAAGTTTGACTCTAAAGCGTCTAACGAGTGAACAAATTCAAGAAATGCGTTCCGATGGATATAAAAAAAACATAAAAATAAATAGAATGTCTTTGATTGTAACATAAAAAAACCTGCAGTAATAAAATAACTGAAGGCCTTCCCTTTTTGAATCATTATTTTTTCTATACAATAAAAGTGGATCCCGATGGTATAACAATATACAATCACAAAACAGCTGGAAATCGCAAAAGAATAAAGAACAAGTGGCTTGTCCAGTTTTAGTTCTTGCCCGAATAACCTGAACGGAAAAACTCCTAAAAGTGAGGATGTTTTAAAGAGAAGACTAGACCCGACAGCTTTGCTGAATGGTCGAGACATCTTGACACACTGAAGCCTAAAGTAGAAAATGTCGGATGTGACGTAGAATAAGCGTGTAATCAATTACGATAAGTGTTTTTAGTGACAACTTAGTTTTGTAATATATCTTTATCTTGTAGATATAAAATAAATGAAAAGTGGTTAAGTTAATGAGTTGAGGTTTGAGGTTAAATAAAAAATGTTTTATTGAGTATTTATTACAATCTGCCACAAATGTGGGCAATAAGTAATACAGATGGCTTAATGATTACATTCACACATTATTTACAGTAAAAAAAACAAAACTAAAAGATATAATAAAAAAAATAAAATAAAATAATAAAAAAAAAATAAATTTAAAAATTAAAAAAAAAACTATGCAATACATAAATAATATAAAATATACATCTGAGTGAAATATATAAATTTAAAAAATTAAATTAAATTAAATAACAGTAAGTGAAAAATAAGACAAAATTAAATTAAAGGTGAAAAATACAATTATACTTTATTTAAAATTTTCATTCATTCTAGAGATCCCCCGACAAGACCCGTCAACTTATGGAAGGACAAGCCAGGCAGGCACAGAGGATTCCCAGCTCTTCTCTCTCAGCTGCGCCACTGAAGTAAAAAACCCAGTGGAGGCTGAGTGAGAGCGCTATATACATTCACTCAGGGCATGAGTGGAGATGCTGATCATTGCCAGCAATAAATTTTACAAAAGATCTCGGGGCCACTGCCATTTTAGTCTGCGAGGGAGGTTATCAGAATGTGTGGAAGCGGATAGTGATTGAGCCAGAGGGTTAGGATGAAAGGAAAGATTACTATGGAATTTCGAAAATTTAAGAGGTATGAGGTCGAGGACGTATGGTGGTATATTGAGATCATTGTGTAGGGTTTTGTTGGAGACATAATAAGGAGCATTTACAATAGTTTGGAGGATTTTGGATTGGAAGGATTGAATGCGTTTGATGTTCGACTTTTTTGCTGTCCCCCACAGTTCAAGTCCATAAGTCCAAATAGGTTTGATGATGGTTTTGTATATGAGAAGTTTGTTTTCAATGGAAAGATCAGATGTCCTATTTAGTAGTCTATGCAGTTGGCTAAAGCGTCTGTTAAGTTTTTGCCTTTTGAGTCGAGTGTGTGGGTTCCATGTAAGTCTTTTGTCTAGGTAGAAACCAGGATACCGAACTGTGTCAGCTTTAGGTAGCGGAATACTTCAAGTAGATAGGAGGACTGGATTTACGTTGGAGGGTAAAGGTTATGTTACTGCATTTAGATTCATTTACTTTGATCCATTGCACAGTCATTGCACCAGTCTTCAATCAGGGATAAGTGGGTTTGGAGATTATGGGATGCAATTAAGGATCTGGATGGGATGGAAGGATAGCAGTATCATCAGCGAATGTTGCAAGGAAAGTATCAGGAGTAGTAGGGATATCTGCAGCATAGAGGATATATAGGACTGGACCGAGCACGCTACCTTGTGGAATACCAGCCTCTATTGTGTAGCAGTTAGAGTACTCCGTTCCGCAGCGAACTAGAAAGAAACGGTTAGAGAGGTAGGATCGGAGAACTAGGAATAGTGATTGAGGTAAATGGGTTTTGAATTTGAAAAGCAAACCGGCATGCCATACCCGGTCAAAAGCTTGCGCTATGTCCAGAAATGCGCCGGAGCAATATTCTTTGCTTTCAAGTGTGGAGGATATGTGGTCAACAACTCTAAGGCCTTGTTGGACTATAGAGTGGCTAGTACGGAATCCAAACTGGTGAGAGGGAATATTTTGCGATTCGAGGTTGGGTAGGATTCGTTTAAGAAGGAGCCTTTCAAAAATTATTGGTAGGATTGGGAGAAGGCTGATTGGTCTATAAGATGAAGGGCTGTTGGGAGGTTTGCCCGGTTTTAGGAAAAAGATAATAAAGGAGTGCTTCCATAGCAAAGGAAAATGGGTTGTCCGGAGGATGCAATTGTATAGGTAGGTGAGGAATATGATGATCGTATCCAGGCGATTTACGGGGTTTTAATTTTTTTTATAAGGAATTTGACCTCAGAGGGGTTAATTGCTTTAGGAGGTAAGGATAGAGGAATTGTTGTATCAAGGAATTTATGGACCATTGATGTGTGGGTGGAGTTAGATTCAGGATGAGGGACAAATAAGCTGAAAAGGTACTGGGCAAATTCTTCGGATCTGTTCTCGTCAGAAGCCGCCCAGGATCCATCTTCACGTCGGAGGGGATGGGAGGTGGGTTGATATTTTAGGAGTTTTTTAGTGGTGGTCCAGAGGGAGTTATCTGAAGAAGAGTGTGATGAAAGATAGGAATTGTAGGATTCGGATCTGAAGGTAGCCATGTTTTTTTAAGGAGTTTGATAAGGTAATTGTAGGATTTCCGATCATCTGGATGCCTGGTTCTTTGCTTAATGGCTCTGGCATGGCGTTTAGATTGGATAATGTCCAGTAGATCTTGGAATAAAGTATTTTTCTTTCGACCTTTAGGAGGGGAACGAGGTAAGGATGCAGCCCAGGCTGCTTGTTGGATTATGTTTGTGAAGGAATTGGTATCATTGTCAAGGTCTTTGGGGGTTTTTTAGGGATACCCTGAGGTCTATAGAGTTGGAAATAAATTGACGGAAGAGGTTCCAGTCTACAGGCCCTCTTATAAATGATGGGGGAGGAGGTTTCGGAATTGGGGTAGCGGAAAGGGTAAGAATTAAAGGACTATGATCGGGGGAAAGTTCATTCAGGCGTTCTATGGATTAATAAGTTAATGAGTAACTATAAGAAACTAATGAGTAAATACAAAGTTAATGAGTAAATGTGGTTACGTTAATGAGTAAATACAAAAAATAAATAACAATAGTTGAAAGTTGATAATTTAGCTGATAATAAGTACATAAAGTATAACTATAAGAAGTACCTAGCAATAAAGGAATGATAAATATTGGGGCATGCGTAGTAAAATAATTATGAATGTACACAATGGAAAAGAATGAGGGAGCAGATGTGAGGTGAAAGTGAATGTTAGCAGGAACTGTACATAACAATTAAATTTAAAAGATAGGAGAATGTATTTTTTATTTTTTATAAATTAATGGATTGATCATTAAAAATATAAGTGATCAGTGAAGAAAACGAGAGTAATAAGCGTGAAGTAGAATGAAGGGTTAAAAATGAAATAGTTGTGCAAGACTCACTTTCAGTGAGAGTGGCAATCGGAAATTGAGGCCTGTCACAAATTTAACTGTTAAAAACCGTTAGTGGACGGAAGATGGGAGACGGAAGTGGTAGGATATAGAATATAGGGTAGGAATTTCGAGGAAAGATGGGAGTGGAGCGATCTAGCGGCAGGGATATAAACTAAGGAGGGAGAGCGGGAAAAAAATGTGTTTATGAAATCAAAATAAGAGGTGATAAAGAACTGGCGCGTCATAGTGTCAATACAGGAGAGGTAAGAAGGCAATGTAAGAGGTGGAGTAGGCAAGAATATAAATAAATAAAAATATAAAACCAGGAGGAAGTTAAGGTTTTTTGCTGAGATTTAAAACTTGAAAATATGTGAGGTATATTCTTTATATATTTTTTTTACTAACAGTTGGGATTCAAGATGGATATGGATAGATTCGTATATTTAACGTTTTCTAAGTTACTGAACGGAGCAAGGATACAGGGTTTTTTTTTTCTTTTTAAATCGAAAATATGGTTAAAGAATAAGGAATGTTCAGAGAGTTTTATGGTTAAGGGGTTGTGAGAAAAGATTGAGCCATTCTGTTGCAGGATACAGGTTTTGAGATGATTTTTGGTCTCTCCGATTTAAGAAGAATTATCATTTGGGAAAGATCAAGAAATACGGTAGATAACATTAAACCTGAGAGGAAGTGTTATAGGATCTTTAAGTTTGGAGTAAATATTAAGGAGTTATGGGGCTTGAGGCGTAGGCGTACATAGGGAAAGGTTGAACTTACAGACTTTTGTGTCTGAAAGGACTGGTATACAGGGGAGGGATTTGTATAGGTATAGAGGTGGAAGGAACAGAAAGTTGGTTAAGGATGGGGTGGTAGACGAGTGATTATTTTAATTATCAACGAGTTTATTGATAATGTTTAGGGGGAATTGTTAGTGGTATTGGGAATTTGAAAGGGAAAGATTGCGGTGGATAAGTTTTTAATTGTTTGATAAGTGTGTTGGGAGTAGTAATTTAAAATTCTGCCTGAGTAAACCTACTTAGGTTTACCAGTTAGTGGAAATGGTGTTATCGGGATTTCTAATATATATATTAGAATATATATATTTTAGACTATATATTTGCAAAAGACATTTCTTGTACAAATAACATACGAAATTCTTTTTTTTGTCCAGCAGCACTAGGACTCTGTATAAATAAGATTAAATTATATAATTACTACAAACATATTTTAAATATAGAAATAGTAATAACAACAAATACAGATTTACAGCTTTACAGCTTCCCAACAAGTCATATTTAGCCATTATTACATTTAATTAATGATTAAGAGAATTAATGACATAATGATTAAGATAAGAACATAATAAGACTATAGTTAGAACCCTATCCCCCAAAATAAACACATTTAGCTTTTCAATCAATAGCACAACATATCACAAAATAATATAGTATATTTAATTTTTGAATACTATCTACATTTAAGATTTCCTCTAGAACTGATTTCCCTAAAATTTGATACTCAGGTTACATACCTACATACCAATAATTTTATAAGGGTGAGACCACTGTATTGATTTATTTTTTTTAGAGGGGGCGACGTGGGGGGATGGAACCGTAATTCAATTGATTTTCCTAAAATTTTATACTCAGGTTACATACCTACATACCCATAATTGTATAAGGGTAAAACATCACTGAATTGATTTCTTTCTTTTTTAGAAGGGGGCGACGTGGGGGGAGGGAACCGTAATTCAATTGATTTTTCTAAAATTTGATACTCAGGTTATATGACTTTATATCAATTTAATATATGGGGTCTGATTACAAATTTAGTCAGCTATCAGTTTAAAAAAAATAAATTTTGGATCGAACGAATAGTTTTAAGGTTTTAACGAAAAATGTACCAGAAAATGCTGACTTCGGCATTTTACATGACTTTATATCAATTTAATATATGAGGTCTGATAGGAAATTTAGCCTGCTATCAATTGAAAAAATAAATAAATTTTGGATCGGACGAATAGTTTTGGTGTTATAACGAAATATGTGCCAAAAAACTTTACAATAGTACGGGCTTTTAGCGTGCTGGCATGGGTATTTTACATAACTTTATGTACATTATATAGTTAAATTATATTATATTCTATAAATAAATTTTATATACGATGTCTGAAAGGAAATTTAATCAGCTATCAGTTAAAAAAAATAAATTTTGGATTAGAGTTATTACCGACTACAGAAAAGTACCAACTGCTTGTTTTCACTAAGAAGTGCGACTTACGTGAAGTTAGTCAATCTTTGGTGGCCAAACCGCTCTAGAACTATTGATTTGAGAACAATATGACTATTACCAAATTTGTTACAAAGTTGATTTGCTTGAATAACGTATAATAGAAAACAAAATATACTAAAATTATACAAGTTTTATACGAATTTTGTTCCAGGTTAGTACATATTTCATAACTTTATAAGTTGAAATATTATTCTTTTTTAATTATGTGGCCGGTATCTATATTATTACTGAACATATATATTAATTGGTATTTTTAACATTAAAATTTTAAAACAAGATTATTTTATATTAAAATAATTATATTGTACCATACGTAGGAAGCAATACAATATAATTTCCTCAAATTATTCTAGAGAAAAACTACTTATAAATCAAATAAAAAAGGAAATCATGTTTAAAAAAAATCACTGTTGGACGAAAAGGATGTAAGTTTTGAACAATGTCAGCCGGTGTGATGCCTTCACAAGGATTTTGAATTTTGTCTGCTGGTGCTTAGCCCCCTCCAAATTTTGGCAGAGAACGTTTTTTTGGCACCTAGGAGGTTTGCAGTTTCTTGTGTGCTTCAAATAAATCGTCTTCAAATTGACCACTTTTGGACTGAAAAAACGGGAATTTTGAATTTTGTCTGCCGGTGCGAAGCCCCCTCCAAATTTTGGCAGACAACGTTTCTTGTTCATCTTCAAATAATACCATATTTTGATATTTGCTACCCCCTTTCGGATGTCGCCATTTTGAAGTTTGAGTTGGCAGACAAGTGCAAAATGTTTGCTGAGGATGGACATTTTATGGCTGTATGTCTAAAAGTTTGTTGTTTGTTTGTTGGGGTTTATAGGCATAAAACCCTAGGGTCATCAATGCCTGTGTAGTTATATATATAGGTATATTTTCATAGAAGATTAGGGTCAGGAAGGGTGCCACGAACAGAGGCGCACCCCCAAAGAGAGACGAGCCGCACCCGCCGAGCAGGAAATGCGCCACGGCTTGCTTATTTATATGAATCATATTTTCTTCTATTTAAATTATATACGAAGCTTATAAGTAGGATGTGGATAAAAACCATTTACATTTCTACATGGAAAAGTCCAAATCCTCACAAGGTTCGGAGCATAACTAGCCCAAGCAGCCATGTCGCATTTCCCACCAAGCGGGACCGATCCGCCCCTCCCCCCAGCCCCTATCCGAACCCTAAGAAATTAAATAAATTTCCGAAAAGAAATAAAGAAGGAAAAAATAAAAGTAAATAGGAAATAAATAAAAATAGAAATTTAATAATAATTATGAAAATCAATTAAAATTTGTTCAGTAGTTCATTTTCCTTTAGGAAATTTAAGACTGATTTAACTTTAGATTCGTCATTGCCAAGAACGTCCGAGATAATTGTTGTAAGCCCTAATTTAGTTAGTTTTGGTAGATAAAAGAAACATTCCTGAAATATGTGCTTAACTGTTAAAGAGCTATTGCAATGCTGACATTTAGGTGGTGGTTGTTTCATAATGATATGTAAATGTGTTAACTTTGTATGGCCTATTCTCAATCTAGTCATGACAACCTCCTCTCTGCGATTTAGACGACTTGATGTGACCCAAGGATTTACTGACTTTTTTATTGTTTTCAGCTTGTTTGGTGGGCTTTCGTTCCACGTGCATTGCCAATTTTCAATTATTTTAATTTTGAGGGGATGGCTCATTTCCTGAGGTGTTAGAATAGCAATGCCACGACCTGGGAGTGTAAGTGCTTGCTTCGCTGCTGTGTCTGCAAGTTCGTTGCCAATAATTCCAATGTGACTTGGTACCCAGATAAAGTCGACCGACTTTCCCAAATTTTGCAGTATACTGAGGAAGTAGTGGATTTTTAAGATGACTGGATGTTTGGGATACATGTTATTTAAACCTTTTAGTGAACTTAGTGAATCTGTTACTATTGCGATGTTGTTTTGTTTTATTGATATGGAGTAGTGAAGTGCTGATGCTATTGCATTAAGTTCTGCTGTATATATATTGCATAATTTGTGTAATTTTATTTTATGAGTGGAGTTGTGGGTAACAAAGGAAGATGCAGTTGAATCGTCAGATTTAGATCCGTCAGTATAGATTACGAAAGGTTCTGGTATATTTTTAAGTAGACGGGCAAATTCGGATTTGTATTCACAAGGAGAAGTATTATTTTTGGAAAGTCGGGTTAAATGAAGCAGTGTTTTGGGCGATTTGATTGTCCATGGAGGGGTATGAACTTCTTGTTTGTGCACAGGTAATTCTTTGAGGAATTTAATGGCCATATTTTTCTCTTTCTGATAAAGGGAGTGTTGAGTTCGACATTTTTCCAAATGCTTTGGTGAATCTGGGTTTAAAAATGTATTTGTGTGCTGGGTGTTCGGGATAAGGTAGAAGTTTGGAGATATAGTTAATTGCTAACTTTTTCCTTCTGAATGACAAGGGTGGTATTCCTGCTTCACAACACAAACTAAGAATAGGACTTGTTCGAAACGCTCCTGTCGCTAAACGAATCCCAGTATGATGGACGGTATTAATTTTATTTACTATTCGGAGTCAGGCAGAACCATAAATAAAACAGCCATAATCTAGTTTGGAGCAAATTATAGAGCGATATATTTTTATTAATGTTACTCTGTCGGAACCCCAAGAAGTACCACTAAGATATTTTAATATGGTTAGTCTCTTTGTGGATGTTGATTTTAGGGTGGAGATGTGAGAGTCCCAAGTTAATCTACGATCTAATATCATTCCTAAGAATCTATGAGAGTTTGTGTAAGGTATTATGGAATTTCCTAGACGGAGTTCAGGAGAGAGAGGAGTGTTTCTTTTCCGACTGAAATGAAGACATCTAGATTTTTCGGTGGAGAATTGAAGGCCAATGGCTGTAGACCAGCAACACAATCTATTTATAGCTTCCTGTAGTTTATTTTTAATATTGTCAATGTTCTCGTTGCGACAAATAATGGCCAAGTCATCAGCGAATAATAATGGCTTGACACCTCTCGGTAAGTCCCAGATCGTTTATTGCCAGGCAAAACAAGGTTGGACTGAGGACACAACCCTGAGGAACACCGTTGACCTGTTTATGAGTATCTGATAATTCACAACCTATTCTGACTCTGAAGTGGCGATTGAATAGATATTGTCTAATATAGGTGAAAATTCGTCCTCTGATTCCGGCGGATGATAGTTTATTAAGGATTATGCTGTGGTTGATGTTATCAAAGGCCTTTTTTAAGTCAAAGAATATCGCAATCATCTGTTGAGAATTGATGAAGGAATATTGGGCTTCGGCCTCTAATATGATCAGGTGATCTACAGTGGATCTTCCCTTACGGAAACCGGACTGGAATGGTTGTAGTAACTTGTTATTTTCTATCATCCACATTATTCTTTTATTTACCATTCGCTCCATAATCTTACTAAGGCAGCTTGTAAGAAATATGGGTCGATAGCTGCTTGGGATTCTTTTGTCCTTTCCGGTTTTTAGAATAGGGATTATTATTGAGTTACGCCATGTTTTTGGAAAGTGTCCAGTTCGCCAGACATGATTATAAAATTCAAGTAGCCATTTTTGAGTATCAGCTGACAGGTTTTTTATCATATCATAATGGATTTGGTCTGGACCGGGCGTTGTTCCTTTAACAGTACCCAGAACATTTCTGAATTCCCACATTGAAAAGGGGATGTTATAGTATTCCGTTTCAGCATTTTCTGTGCCTGTTTCTATTTCATCGGAAACGATGTTAGTGTTTTGAGATTTGTAAATTTCGTCATAAAAATCAGCGAATATGTTTGACACGATTAGGGGATCATCTGATAATTGTCCATTTGCCAGAATGGTGTATTGTGAGGAAGATGGATGTTTGGAGATTTTACGGACTTTATTCCATATGTCAGCTGCTGTAGTAGAAGAGTTTATGGAGTTTGTAAATTTTTTCCAGGATTCTGATTTACATATATTAAACAATTTCCTACAAATAGCTCGCTGTTTCTTGTATTCTGTCATGTTTTCTGATGTCATAGATTTTTGGAATTTTTTAAGAGCTTTACGACGTTCTTTAATTGCCTTTTTACAAGCGTCATTGAACCAGGGAACGAGTGGTCTTTTTGGTGAACTCGAGGTCATAGGTATTGATGTTGTGGCTGCTTGTAAAATTTTATTGGTTATTATTTCGCACCCTTTATCGATGCTTATTTCAGATGGTTGGGTTTGTGGTGGAGTGGCCAAAAAGTTAAAAAGAGACCAATCTGCTCTGTTTAGAATCCATCTCGGTTTGGTGTGAGTGGGGTTTATATTCATAAATTTAATAACCAGAGGAAAGTGGTCACTACTATAAAGGTCTGGTAAGACTGTCCAGTCTATTCTATTATACAGGCTAGGGCTGCAGAGGGAAAGGTCAATCGAAGAGTATGTTTTATAGCTGGAGCTAAGGAACGTTGGTTCACCAGTGTTAAGTAGGAGAAGATTAGAATCATCTAAAAAGCTTTCGATTACTTTACCCCGTGCGTTTATATCCTGTGAGCCCCATAAGGGATTGTGGCCGTTAACATCTCCAATAAAAAGAACGGGTTGTGGCAGTTGCTTGTAGATGTCCAGGAGGTTTTTGTGTGTCTATTGTACGGTCTTGGGGTAAATATATATTGCAGATGGTAAAGCTGAAGCCAAGGTGGACGGAGACAGCTACAGTATGGAGATGAGAGTTGATTTGTATTAGTTCAGAATATACAGAACGGTGAACCGCTATTAAGACTCCCTGATGACAATGGTTAGTGTTTGTGCCATCTTTTCTGTAGATTTCAAAGTTTTTCAAACTAAATTTGTCGTCTAAAAGTTTTCTTCAAATAAGTCATGAAATTTGGCCTCGGCTCTTGGACTAATACGAAAATCAGTTGAATTCCAATTCCGCCTCAAACTTTACCACAAACACCACCCCCCCCCCCCCTCCCTAGAGAAAAAATCGATTCAGTGGTGCTTCACCATTATAAAATTGTTGGCCTGTTGTTATGTAACTAGAATATCAAATTATACGAAAATCAGTAGAATTCCGATCGCCTTCCACCATTCCTCCCCACCCATATAAAGAAACCCATTCAGTGATGTTTCATCCTTATTAAATTGTTGGTACGTGGGTATGTAACTTGAATATCAAATTTTACAAAATCAGTTGAATTCCAATTCCCCCTCAAACTTTACTACTACCCCCCCCCCCCCCTCCCTCGCAAGAGAAAAAATCGATTCAGTAATGCTTCAACATTATAAAATTGTTGGTCTGTTGTTATGTAACTAGAATGTCAAATTATAGGAAATCAGTTGAATTCCAATTCCGCCTCAAACTTTACCACAAACACCTCCCTCCCTCCCTAGAGAAAAAATCGATTCAGTGATGCTTCACCATTCTAAAATTGTCGGCCTGTAGTTATGTAACTAGAATATCAGATTATACGAAAATCAGTAGAATTCCGATCACCTTCCACCATTCCCCCCCCCCCACCCATAAAAAGAAACCCATTCAGTGATGTTTCATCCTTATAAAATTGTTGGTACGTGGGTATGTAACTTGAATATCAAATTTAAGAAAATCGGTTGAATACCAATTTACTCGTCCCCTCCAACAAAAAAGAAATCGATTCAGTGATGCTTCACCATTCTAAAATTGTCGGCCTGTAGTTATGTAACTAGAATATCAGATTATACGAAAATCAGTAGAATTCCGATCACCTTCCACCATTCCCCCCCACCCATAAAAAGAAACCCATTCAGTGATGTTTCATCCTTATAAAATTGTTGGTACGTGGGTATGTAACTTGAATATCAAATTTAAGAAAATCGGTTGAATACCAATTTACTCGTCCCCTCCAACAAAAAAGAAATCAATAGAGTGATGCTTCACCATTCTAAAATTGTTGGCCTGTAGTTATGTAACTAGAATATCAAATTATACGAAAATCAGTAGAATTCCGATCACCTTCCACCATTCCTCCCCACCCATAAAAAGAAACCCATTCAGTGATGTTTCATCCTTATAAAATTGTTGGTACGTGGGTATGTAACTTGAATATCAAATTTTAGAAAATCGGTTGAATACCAATTTACTCGCCCCCTCCAACAAAAAAGAAATCAATAGAGTGATGCTTCACCATTCTAAAATTGTTGGCCTGTCGTTATTTAACTAGAATATCAAATTATACGAAAATCAGTAGAATTCCGATCACCTTCCACCATTCCTCCCCACCCATAAAAAGAAACCCATTCAGTGATGTTTCATCCTTATAAAATTGTTGGTACGTGGGTATGTAACTTGAATATCAAATTTTAGAAAATCGGTTGAATACCAATTTACTCGCCCCCTCCAACAAAAAAGAAATCAATAGAGTGATGCTTCACCATTCTAAAATTGTTGGCCTGTAGTTATGTAACTAGAATATCAAATTATACGAAAATCAGTAGAATTCCAATCACCTTCCACCATTCCTCCCCACCCATAAAAAGAAACCCATTCAGTGATGTTTCATCCTTATAAAATTGTTGGTACGTGGGTATGTAACTTGAATATCAAATTTTAGAAAATCGGTTGAATACCAATTTACTCGCCCCCTCCAAAAAAAAAAGAAATCAATAGAGTGATGCTTCACCATTCTAAAATTGTTGGCCTGTCGTTATGTAACTAGAATATCAAATTATACGAAAATCAGTAGAATTCCGATCACCTTCCACCATTCCTCCCCACCCATAAAAAGAAACCCATTCAGTGATGTTTCATCCTTATAAAATTGTTGGTACGTGGGTATGTAACTTGAATATCAAATTTTAGAAAATCGGTTGAATACCAATTTACTCGCCCCCTCCAACAAAAAAGAAATCAATAGAGTGATGCTTCACCATTCTAAAATTGTTGGCCTGTAGTTATGTAACTAGAATATCAAATTATACGAAAATCAGTAGAATTCCGATCACCTTCCACCATTCCTCCCCACCCATAAAAAGAAACCCATTCAGTGATGTTTCATCCTTATAAAATTGTTAGTACGTGGGTATGTAACTTGAATATCAAATTTTAGAAAATCGGTTGAATACCAATTTACTCGCCCCCTCCCACAAAAAAGAAATCAATAGAGTGATGCTTCACCATTCTAAAATTGTTGGCCTGTAGTTATGTAACTTGAATATCTAATTTTACGAAAATCAGTTAAATTCTTATTCAACCCCCCATTCAGTTATTCATTATTCAAGCTACAACCGAAATAACATAAATTTTCTGCCTTCAGTCGGTCTCAAACTTGGGTCCGGCTTAGTAGTCAAGTGCCTTACCCACTGAGCTACCTCACCTCCCTAAAATATTTGGTATGTAACTTAAATATCAAATTTAACGAAAATCGGTTGAATTCCTATTTACCCCCCCCCCCAAAAAAAAAAAAAAAGAAAAATTAATCAATATAGTGATGATTCACCGTTATATAATTGTTAGTATGTACTTATTACGGTTGAGCACTTTTTAGGTCCGACTCTCCGCAAAAAGGTAATCGAAATCAGTTGCTACAATATATACATCAACCATCAGAGTTACTTTTCGTCATCCATAAGGGTCCTTTAAACTAAAATGAGGTCTCATATCATGCTATACTATAAACTGAACCGGCCACGCCCCCTAAAACTGTTGTGCTAACGACCGCTCCGCGAGCCGGGGAAAGCGCGAGATGAATTGCCTTTATACATATGCTCTTTCCTTCACTTCATAAAGTTGACACGCTTTCCGTGCGGAAAGCGCGGCATCACATTTTGGCGATTCAATCTTTCCCGCAGGAAAGCGCGGCGGTTTGACGCGCTCTTTCCTCACGCTCCAGTGTATTGCGGGATAGTATAGTTTCAATTTATAGTATAAAAGCTTTAGGTACTACCTTATAAAATTATCGGTATGTAACTTGAATATCAAATTAAACGGGTATAGAGATGAAGTTTACACATCAAGTCGACACGCTTTCCGTGCGGAAAGCGCGACCTCACATTTTGGCTCCACAATTTAGACCTACACGCTTTCCCTCACGCTTTCCTGTTTGAGGCTCTTTCCGTACGGAAAGCGTGTATGTGTAAAGGCACCTATTGAATAAATTAAAATCAAAAACAAAAATAAAAAAATCATAAGCCCACCTTGTGATAAACGACAAATAATATAAAAGTTATCCAATACAGAATGAGATATCTCATCAAATTCAATCGTTTAACTTTAGCTAGCCAATACGTTAACTAACAGCTAAGTTAGCAAACGAATTAATTAACTAGTATCCAGGCAACACTTTTCTGAGGTTTGGGATATTGACAAGATACCTGTCGTTCAAGAAATGATAAAATAATGATCAATTCCAACACTGAAGCTTAAATTTTTAAATATGGCTGTGAGGAGCACCAGGCGACAATATAATATACGATATTAACCGTAAAAGAGGCTCGATAAATGTAACAACTACACTAGCTCTATCTGTTGGATTTATAAAGAAGCTACTTAGCGAACATATAGCTTATAAAATTAACGAGCAGTTATCTACTTAGCGAATGAATAAAGTTAGCGCTTTGTTAGCTATTGGTTCGATAAGGTCATAGTCTAGCAACCGGGCATAAGTACACCACTGTACCATACCATACCGATGTACATTGATAATACCTTTAAACAATTAGAATTAGATCAACAACTAGTTATTAACAAAAATAATTATTATGTTCATGCAGATTGCATATTTAATAATGAATATTATTGTTAAAATATAAAAGAAACATCAAATAACTGTATTCTGAATATTATAAATAATTTTAGTTATGCTTATTGTACTTATGTAGATTGTACTACTAATATTATGTTTAACGATTATATAAAAATTTATATTACTTTCAATATTTCTAAACTTGATAATTGTCACAATGATTCTATATTTTTGCCGAAAGTGGCACTTGTTAACATTAATCATAATGATTGATTAATTTCTTAAGTTTTGTTATGATTTCTAATCTTAACAAAACTTATATTCATAATTTATATTTTAAGTTTACACCTTTGTATAAATTTTTTAAGATAGAACTAATGCAAAATGTAAATATTTCTTTACCTACATTTATTGAAATTTCCTATATTTATTTTATTCTTATGAATGGTTTTATAGCTTAGTCATTGTAATCATTAAAATACTTTGTATATGTGGTTATTATTATTGGTATAAAATGAAAAATGTAATAACTCCCCCAGCCCCTGAAATGATTGTACCAAAAATATCACCAGTTGTATCTAATTATGAAGTACAATACCAACCCTGATCAAAATATTGTAAAAAAAATAGCAATCCAGGAGTATTGCCGAACCTTCCCCAAGGAGGAGTTAAGGTCCCATGGTAAGCGACTGGTAGACGCTAGTGTTGGGCGATAGTCGATAGTTACTATCAATATATCGATAGGTCATGCCTATCGAGGGTCACTATCGATAGTGTCGACTATCGATAGATCTTTTTTACTATTTTTTTAGTTTTGAAACTCTCGGAATTATGCTGATCTGTCTCTGTCCAGTGTTGAGTTTTTTTGAAATCGAATTTGGAATTCCTGGAGCTCAAGGGTTCTCTCAAAGATTAAGCCAAAGGAAACCAGAAATGCAAGTTTTTCTTTCGAACGATATGTGGCTCAAGGAGCACACTCGAAATTAATTATTTTGTTATTTTTCTTTTCTGAAGATTTGATTTGTTCATTATTATTGTAACCATGTAAATTGTAAATACTTTTTTAAAACTCAAATGAATTAGTTTTTTTCTCTCATCTTTATGATATAATCTTATTATTATTATTATTTCTTTTAAGAGCATAACTCATATTAATCTTTAATTATCTTCGACATGTTTCGGAGTACATTGCTCCATCTTCAGGATAACTGTGATTTCTTTCACTTAGTCATTTGTGCATGTCCTTACTGACCCTCAACCTTAATAAAATAGTTGATTAATCTAATTTATAATCCTGTAAATTTTAAATAGTAAGTTGATAATTAAATTAGTTGAATTTCTTTATTGAATAGCTTTGGAAAAAAAGGAAGCAACTATCGATAGCAATCGATAGTTCTCAACCGATAGTATCGGCCTATCGATAGTGCTAACTATCGACTATCGCCCAACCCTAGTAGACGGTCAGCACTAGCTCGTTTCCTGTTCCATCCTTATATAGACTCTATCGAGGAGGATCCATAGATAATAATTAGGCTAGTTACTATGTTATAATTTTACACTGTCTTTGTCTATCTTAATAAAGTTCTTTTTAAAAACTGATCTAGTATTGAAGATTATTTAATTATATATTGCTAAATTAGATGTTATATTCGGAAAATCGAGGAAACTGGTTCTATCCTAAATTTCTATCCCATATTATACAAATATAATAATAATAGAGGGAAAAAAAATAAAAAATACGAACCTGAAAATTAGCTTGTGCAGCAGAATGAGCCAAGCTCCACACTAGGTAATAATAGCAGAGAAACATTGAGACATCACCTGGTATTAGCCCATATTCCGTTCTATTATTCGAGCTAGAATGGACGAAGGCGTGATAGAAATGGAACATGGCAGTAGTGAAACTGTTGAAGATTGTAAAGAGCAATTGTTTCGAATAAATGGCGTTGATCTTGTTCGACATCGATACCAACTGGCTGACAGAGCTGACGAGTTTTTCTAAAAGTATAAGCTTCTCGGCAGGGATAGGATGCTGAATGATCACGAGAAACTTTGCACTTACCTCAAAAAAGTAGCTGATTGTACCGACGAAGTAACAGAACTGCTGACATAATAAACCTATCACAACAAGTCGCAACATGACTACTAAGGTCAAAGTAATGCCTTTTGAGTTACCTCCAAAATAGGAAACTGTACCATATAGAAGAGGAATAAAAAAGATTTTTAACAAAACTCTCTTTTCTATCGGTCTATTCTTCATATATCCCTCCAATTTACTAAATATTCGCTCTAAAGCGTCCAACGAGTGAATAAATTCAAGAAATGCATTCCGATAGAAATAAAAACAACATATAAATAAATAGAATGTCATTGATGAGAAAGTAAAACAACCTGCAGTAATAAAATAACTGGTGACTCTCCCTTTTGAAATCATTTCTATTCCTATATAATACAAGAGGATCCCGAAGGCATAACAATATGTAATCGTAAAACAGCTGGAAATAACGAGGGAATACAGGAACAGGTTCTTGTTTATGTTTAGTTCATTCCCTAATAACAAGAACGGAAAAACTCCAAAAAGTGAGGATGTTTTAAAAAGCAGACTGGTTCCGATAGCTTGGCTGATTAGTCGGGACATCCTGGCAGCCTGAAGCCTAAAGTGAAAAATATCGGCTGTGAGGAAGGATAAGCGTGCAATCAATAAAGACAAGGGTTTTCAGGGACCACTTAAATTTGAATTATCTCTGATGCAACCCACTATTTTGCGGTAGCACTTACTACTAGTTGGTTCAGGAATAGTGTTTATATTGCAGAGACTAGATATAGTGAGGATTATAATATAGTTATGAACTGGAGAGAAAACCTAATGTTCCAGAGAGCAGAAGGGTTATATTGGAGATGAATGCAGATTGTAACAAAAGACATTTCTATCAGATATCTCATACGTCATGATAAAATATAGATCTTATATGTTTTGGGACCACTATCTATAATGGAACTGTGTTCTGATAACAATCCAATATAGCAGAAATCTAATTTATTAAAGCCTCTTTTGCAATTATAAAGAGCTTTTGCCTAAGTCTTAGTTCTTTAATTCAATATAGCGTGCAATGAACTGAATGGCTAGGTGATAAGCTAGATACATTTTATTTTTGCTTGGACATTTTATGCAATCACTTAATGCAGCTAATAATCATATTAAGCAGTTAATGGAATTATTTCAAGTTTGAATTGGTGACAAGCTGCGTCACTAATAGAATACAGTGATAACTGTGCGAAAGAGCTATTGCTAAGTCTTCAGCATGTAGCTGGTCATTGAAAGAACTCTGATAAAATGAATATTTACAACTGGTCTTGGGACCACCAGGGGAGTGCCGTTTGAATCTGTAATGAATGGAACTTAATAATGAATGAAACAGAGGGTTAGGATTATTGGAATTATAGTTGAAGCCATATATCTTTTAAAAAATTAAAATCTCGTAAGTACTCTGGATATGATCTCCTTGGCTTATAATACTCAGACAACATCCTCAAAAAGCTTTAATATTCCTTGCCTAACTACACAATTGCATCCTCCATCGGGCTATCTGTTTCTCCTTGCTATGGAAGCATTCCACCATAATCTTTTTTGTGAACCCGGGAAAATCTCCCAACAGCCCCTTCATCATACAGATCGATCAGCCTAAGGTTCCCAATCCTTTTTGGGAAATGTTTTGAAAAAAATCCTACTTTACGACACAAATGGCAATCAAGGTAAATCGAGGTTTCTGGTAAACGTTAAATAAATTATAGGTATTACCTAACGTTGTTGGTGAAGTTTCAATATAAGACAATTCGAACTCGCTGAGCATGAAGTCGGGCAATGAGCGGTTTTGTGAGACATCAACATTAAAGTCTTCAACTATTATAACTGGTGTAATAAAATCAGGCTCGTTTTCGGGTATATAGAAATTTTTTTTTAGAATATTTAAACAAGGATCGTAACATAAAGAGTTCGATTGCTGCTAACGCTGTGCCCGGGTGGACACATCCCAGTACGAATTTGAAGAATCCATTGGCCGTTACGTTTACTAGACAGACATCACGAGGCGTCTTTCATTTTCAAATAAATGTCCGAAATGTCAATGTTAACTTTATTACAATCAGTTAAGCTATCAATGTTTTGATATATGGCTACGCCACCGGCTTTGCGACTTGAAGATGATGAAACCGCTACCGATGATGTAGTTGCAATTTGTGTGTTCTTAGCGGTATTACAATATAATCTCAGTTCAAAGCTAGGGATATTCACTGGCATTGAATTTTCCCTCCAAGTCTCGCTGATTGCCAAATAATCAGATCGGTGATCATCAATAGAGATGTCTTCTGAGTGCGCGACGAAGCTTTGTGCATTAATAAGTATAAAATCATTGCCGATAGGAACTGTTATCACAAAATTTTTGATAATATTTTTTTATTCTAACACGTTATTATATTCACTGTCACTACTTTAAACTAATGCTTTATGTACAATCCGTAGATTTTGACGACAGTTGACGATTAAAACTTAACCGAATATCGTAGCTTCTCCGAGTCAAAAGTTATACTAATCTCAAATCTCTAAACGCAGCAAAATAACCTCAAAATTGCGGGGCTTCCCCCTCCGTGATGCCTCACTGTTCTCGCTTATTGTAATGAATTCTTCGATCTTTTAGCCATCCAGTGGTATAATTTAATTTTGGATGTAGAGTATAGATTCGAAACTACAACGCCAAACTGTATCCCCCGATTTTGTTATCATTAGGTTTTTTGGATTGCCCCCATATGGTAGCAAATTTAAAGACGTATTCACGTCAAAAAATTAATTTTGTAATTTTAGAACATTATCTGCCCTGTATAATAAGTTTTAAACGTTTCATGTTTCTTATAAAATGTAAAAATGATTTGTATTATTTTAGTTAAGTAATAGGGTTGGCAAAATATAAAGGTTTTTAAATACCAAGTAGGTTGTACATGTAGATACTCTTGTAAATTCATTATATTCAACTAAGTGAAAGAAAAAAAAAATCAGTAACTCATTATTTTTTTTTTCTTTCCCTGTATTTGTTTTCCAGACCTTGGAAAAACGCAATGTATTATGGGTCCGCTATATAAATTTATTAATAATTAATAATAAATTATGCAAACCTTCGGAACGGCTGTAGCTGACACCTGATAATATTTTGTCGACAAAAGTTTCCAGGAGATATAGGAAGTTTGTTAACAAAGATTCAAAACATCCATACAAAGAAAGACAAAAGTGAAATGGTAGGTATAAGGGTGTTTATAAGAATGGTCCTGGAAACGAAGGACAGTTTTGAGAGAGTGGATAAATAGTTGATAGACGGTTGGAGGGGAGATGCTGCGTGATGGAGGGTGAGATGATATCTTGGAGGAAGCTGGAGAGGCTGCTGACCGACGATGACTCTCTGCTGACAGACCCAATATGCCGGCTGAAGTCCCATACTCTATATTGATAAGTACCCAATAATATTTTGTGATATATTTTGTAATAGTCTGTATTAAATAGATAAATGGTAAATTTTGTGCTGACCTTATGGTATTGTATTTGTAAAACACTAACATCAGGAATCACTGATCTATCCCGGAAAGGTTGAGGTGACTCAACATTCTTTTTGTATAAATAGACTAGTAATCACTTTCGAGACGTTCATTTGGTCGTATAAAATGTTACCCTGTAACTCTGTACATTTCAATAAACACTTCTTGTTAAAAAGCATTTATTTATCCACCTTATGTAACTTCAGACCAATAGTTTTAGAGATGTGGGGGAGGATGAAATTGAAGAGTTTGGCTGACTTGCTTTAAGTTGCACTTTTCCCCGAAAACATATGTCGGTACTCTTTTAGCTATAACTCTGAAACTATTGGTCCGATCCAAAATTTCTTTTTTCCATCACAAAGCTGGTTAAATTTAGTATTAGATCCTATATACATGAAACTTTGATTAAATTATGTAAAATACCCACACTAGCAAGCTAAATATGGATGATTTGGCGAAATGGCGAGAGTATTTTAAGATAAGAGCCTGGTGAAAGCTCTTTAACTACCTTTTATAACTGTAAAATTAAGCGGATAATAGATAGATAGATAATCAGATTCATTTAGATCCTGGAGTCTTAGTATGTCAAGACCATCAAAATACATATATCATACAGTGTGATTTAATGCATAGCAAATATGATAATATAACTATGTGATAATACTGACATGTATTTATTTAAATTAAAGAGTTTTGAACAATGAAGCACTAATAATTAAAAAGCAGGAATAATTTCACTGATAAAAAATATTCTGAAACCAACTCAGCACTTTTTAAGAAAAAAACCGTTAATAAAAATCATTGTTATATAGCCTTCTACTATAAACATATTTTTAACACGTTAACTGCGGGATGGATTTCAAGTTACCTCCCAATCTGTGCGGTGCATGTACATGTCACCGGGGACATGTATTTAAACAAAATGTTACATTACGAAAAAAATTCACTGTGCTATCAGGAATGGTCCACTAATCTTTATTTTTTCAAGATTATTACAGGAATCATAGATGAAACTTATGTCATAGCAGAAGGGGAATCTAATGACTAAGCTGCTACTCTACTTGAAATTGTTTTTTTTTAATGGTTTTTCTCACTGGTCACCTCTATTAACCACTATGCGGTACATATCTCCGGGGATATGTATTTGAAGAATCATAATTTACGATTGTAGGAGCCGAAACAGTCAACAACCATGCATACTGAAGTTATTTCAAAAAAATTTCCAAACTTTATGAACTTTTTTTTTGCCGCACTGGAGGGTGGTACCTACTCCATAAAACCATCCCGCACTGAAGAAGACACTTTCCCCGGGGACATGTATCGCAGTTAACGTGTTAATTATGGTAATCTAAAATCTCCATGGTAACTAAATCTAAATTATTAACAAAAATAATTTAAACATAATAAATAATAACATAATAATATTGCAACTATAAATTAAGATATAAGCTATCCTATCTTACAAGTTGTATCAAACTGCACACGGTGAGAGATCAAAATCGGTTCATAAGTTTAGGAGTCCATAGCGGACAAACAACGTGACTTCCGTAATTTATTTATATATATTAAGATAATTATAAATATTTTTCATTAGATTTTAACGAAGATTTATAATTCTTGAGCCATATATTGCATCCATGTAGTAACGCTAGTCCAGCAACTGTTTTTACCTTTCAAGCACTTAGTTAGGTGACCTCACGAAACATGTGACCATCCTTCATGGAAGGCCACGTTAGCTCGAATATCGGATACAGACAACGAGGGTGGGTGCCTCGGGTAACTGAGGGCGGTCGGGCTATAGGAGGCAACTCACACTGACCGGCGTTGGCGATGCATCTTAATCGGGTAAAGTGGTCATGTAAGATGTAGAACAGCTTTCCGGAGGTTCACTCCAAGGACGGTCAGTTAATCCTGTGCAAGTGAATCTAAACTGATTTGTCACTGTCCTTGAACAAAACTGTTCCAACATACGTCGGTGGAAAGGGCACTGCTGACTATCCCAGAGGGACAGGTAATCGATAGCTGGACTATGGCTCACGGTAACAAGAGGCAAGTTATCCAGGCGATCTCTGCTCGAGCAAGCAACGGATGTTTCTAAGGAGACCACTCCATGCGGCAAACGATCACCAAGTTCTGTAGTGGACCGAAAATCATGGCGGGCACTTAATCTTAGAAATCTTTTCAAAGGCTTATTTCTGTGTATCATCACTAACGTTGACTAATGTCACTATTATTATGATAGGATTAGGCGTTGAGAAATATCAGGTAAAATAGTAACTTAAATTAAGTAGTATTCACTTACGCCGCTGATTATCCAAATTTGCAGTAACGGATCAGACTGTGATGTGTGACGCTGCACCTAATATGTTGTATATTTTGTTTCAATCCAAGAAATTCAATAATCTACTCTATCGGATTATGATCGAGGACGAGACCAATTGGATTTTAGATAACGTGAGTTATAACTTTAAAGTGAAGAACGTTTAATGAGAAAATATCTACATATATAATTTTAATTTGAGAATAAAGATGAATACAATAGAAACATAAACATAAATATTATACTCTGTAATGAAAATAATGAATGACTAATTCTGTTCAATAATTTACAGAACAAACTAATGCTACATTTTTCTATGAAGAAAGAGATCGTGTTCACTGTATGCGGCTTCTTTAACATGAACTACTCTCTGATTCACTCGGTTAGTACAATAAGCTTCTCTTCTGTTTTTATAGATTAAATTTTACACTCCTTTCTCGATGTATAACAAGCTTTTAACCGAGTCTGGCACCCGGGACTGCTGTACAAACTACGAAAATTCCTACCTTCTACATACATCCTTATCATCCATTCCTATCTTAGCGGTAGAACCTTCAAAGTTAATCATAACTTTTCCTACTCCTCTCACTTTACCCAATCTGCAGGGGTTCCTCAAGGAAGTATCCTAGGTCCAATCCTCTACACGGTGTATACAGCTGACATCCCGACGCATCCTAGCACCATCCTCACCACGTATGCTGATGACACGTGTGTATTATCAGTAAACAATAATCCCTTCATTGCCTCCCAGACACTCCGATCCCATATCGTAAAACTTCAAGAATGTTGTCAAAAATGGAGAATCAAAATAAATCCCATTAAATAACCTTCACCCTCTGTCGTAAACCCATGACTTCCTGTCCTACAATATCCTTTAATGATGTTCCACTAATCCCTGTTGATCAGATCCGCTACCTAGGACTCCATCTGGACAAACGTCTAACTTGGAATCCACATACAAGACTAAAACAACAAGAAACTGCCCGTCGCTATCGACTACTTCTACATTTACTTGACAAACGCTCCAACCTTCCAATTAATTACAAAAGACTCATAATTACATGACAATAATTAGACCGATTTGGACATACGGAGTTGAGCTTTGGGGCTCCACTAAACCATCCAATTCATCTCGTATCAAATCCTTACAATCCAAAATCCTTAGAAAATGCCTAAATGTTCCTTACTTCGTCACAAACAAACTTATTCACAAAGATCTTAATATACCTTACGTTTCTGACTTAGCTCAAACCAGATATCAATCCTTTCATAGCAAACTCCACAACCATTCAAATCCATTAGTATCACAACTTGCTTCTCATTCCATTCCAGATAACCCTCCGAGGAGCCTGAAAAGAAGATGGCCTCGGGACCTTCTAATATAGTGCTTCATCATGTAGAACCTTTATAAGTGCTACCAATAGGTAGTTGCTTTAAAAACAAGTGATGTGTCATTTTTATCTATTTCATCACATTTACTTGATGTATATATTTTTTGTATAACGTTGTAAATTTCAATAAATAATTTTTTTAAAAATGTTACACTATTTAACTTTTTCAACAATTATATATATACATAACACACAGCCCTAAAAATTATCGAATTTGAAACAGATGTTATATATAACTAGCATCTCCAGTCGCGACTTCGCCCGCTTCCATAATTAAATAAATTAGATCATTTTAACTAATAATTGAAGTTTTGTTTGTTTATCGATACGAATCCAGTATTGAAGTATGCAATTGAACATTGTATCTTCAAGGAATCAACATCTGACTTGGTAATAATTTTTATTCGGCAGAAATAATCTTATTAATTTCGTCTGGTTATATTTTAATTTCTAATCATAAATGTATATGACGCAAACCTCATTTCTGCCTCTCAACACTGTCCATTTATATTTTTATTATTGCTAAACCCTTTAAGAACTATGAACATGATGTAGTTCAAATTTGACCGAAAATTTAAAATTGTTAACTCTATTTGCAGAATGGCACTAACCACATAGCGGTCGCTTTCTAAAACAATTAAATAACAATCTAATTGAATATAAGTGTTTTATTATCAATTTCGAGCTCTATATAGCACCGTACCTTTGTAACCTCTCATGTGGAATGGCGCTCGCCATCTGTCGGTCAATTTTTAAAATTCACTATTATCCTCATATTATCTATTTTAATAGGGTGTATTAAAAAAAATGATTATTTTTAAAACAAGTAGTTTTATTATTATTTCTTTATATAAAATACAATTAATACTCAAAGTATAGTCCATGGTTATATACAATCATTACCCATCGCTAGCCAATTGATACCATTCCTTGGAATGGCTGTCAAAGAACTCTTGGATAGCATTTTCAACTTCCGCAAAATTATCAAATTTTTTCCCTTGAAGAAAATGGGTCATGGATCGACACAAGTAGTAATCCGGTGGATGAAGCAGGAATTCAAACCCATGAAATTCTGTAAACTTTTCTCAACTTTTGTAAAATTGTTGAGCAGTAAGTTCGAGAGGGACCTGTCTACAGGTCTTTTTTTACCTTCCCCATGAAGAGAAGATTTTAACAGTACCTTTCGGCACACCACACTCCCTGGCAAGTTCGCGAATACTTGTGGATGGATTTGACTCAACAGCTTCCTTCAGAACCTCATTAATATCCATTAATGGCCGTCCGGAGCCCTTCTTCCTTTCCAACGTCTAATCTCCACTCCTAAATTTATCAAACCAACGCCGCGCAGTGCGCTCTTCAAGGACACCTTCCCCTTCATATTTAATTATTTCACGAGTTGCTTCAGTGGCTGTGAAATTTTTTTCCAGTAATGCCATAAAAGTACGAGAATTTCGTAGGACTTCTTGAAATAAATAATTGAACTGAGGCTTTTTTTTTTTTTTTTTTAAGAAGCCCAGTGTTAGAAACAAGCTTATAGAATGCTCTAAAGGGATTATTAATTATTCGTGAATAATAAATAGCATTAAGATATTTACAGACTTTTGAACTCTGGAATTTGATAAAACGTCATTTTTTTTTTATATGCCCCATAATAATATCAAATTAATTGAAAATCAGTAAATTTTATTATTGCTAACCTTCCTGGAACTAAAAAGACGGTGTGTAGTCTTCATGGTTAGTGATCAAAAACGAAAAATGGATTCTCCTTTTATACATATAATAGATATAAGTAGAATCCTTTTATAGACATAGATAAGAATAGAATTCTTTTAAAATAATAGTTCTTGATTCTTCTTTATTTTTTTTTTTTTCAGATCATTGCCTCAGTCACTGGTTAACTAGTCGTATTGATCCAGTTTGGTCCAACCTGGGGCTGATTTAGTGACACCTCAAGACTAACTCACTCGCCGTTCTTCTTATTCAAATACAATTATTTGATTTTTGTTTATATTAGATAAATATCATCGAGATTCTCTTCTCTTTTAATATTATGCGGTTAGAGAATGTCACTTTCAAGGCCTGGGTTCAGTGCCTCATTTTTAAGGCCTAAGGTGATCGTTCATTGGTATAATGTAGCAGGGAACTACTGTTGTAAAAAAATTGGACAAAGCTTCCCTAGCTGAGGATATAAGTGATTTAAGAACGGCTGGAGATCCTGAAATGGTGACTTTAGCCTCATTTCGAGTTCACCCCGCATACAAAACAACCACAATTGAAGTGGGAAAGTATTGTGAGTGGGGAACTAAAAGTTTACGGGGATAGTTTGAGAATGAATCTCGCAAACTTAGGAGCTGTTTGAGGATTGATATGATATATCTGGTGTTTTGGAAACCATAATTACCAGAATAGGTGGTGATCAAAAATGATTCCGTAGTTTTAATATAGCATGAGAAGGTTGAAGTTGATGAAATAAAGCAATGGATGGGAAAGTGCATTAAGGGAAGGTATTGATTCAGTTGGTATAGTCCAATTTATTTATAGTTTATCCCATTATTCGCTAAATAACGTTATCAATTACATCTTGTTGCCTATAAAAAATGCCTCAAATATCTGGCAAAATTGAATGGATAGGTACATTATTCGGTCAACAGGATATAAATGGTATTTGGTAAAGAATAACATTTTTCAAGTCATTAATATAAATAGAGAATATGGTTGGTGAATATAAAGACCCTTGAGATAGCGACGTTGAAGGAAGTTGGTTGGGAACAAGTGTTTAAAAACTGAGAGACAAAAAAGGAAAGGAACTATTAAAAAACTATTAAATCGAGAGAGGATATGTAATTTAATGGGAAGGATTCTATGATTGACGGAATCGAAGGCATTAGAGATATCGAATGGAGAAGGATCGTGATTTTCTGCTGGTCAATGAAGGCGTACAGATCTTGTGTTGTACTTAATACTTATACTTATACTTATACTTAATACTTCTTGTGTGATACTTAATACAGATTGAGTATAATACTCAGAACGGAAGTCTTATTAGAAATGAGCAGCTGTCTCATACGTTTCTTTGTTACTTATTACTTTAGAGCCAAGTCCAAGAATAATATGAAAAGTCGCGGACAATGTCGTATACATACATTCCTCTCATTTTTTGGAGGTCCTTTGTACTTTTCTGATTCCTATAGCTCATTTTTCTTCTTCATGCTGATAGTAAATTCTCACTTTTGTGCCCAATATTCTACAAAATAAGTACGCAGATTTTATGGGGTGTTATTACCTCATATGAACTCCTGATTGTCTCTTACCTTGTTGATAGCTACGATCGCTGTTACTTTCCTACCAATCACTTTATTTTCTTTCTGCTTTAGGAGATTAATAGGAGAGTCTCATAATGGCCTACTTTTTCCCCATGGAATTAAGTTTAACATTATCTTACATGACGCTAATCAGTGAGAACCGATCCAATAGTGAAAATAAAACTTCTTTTGGCTGAAGAACTATATTGTTTTGGTGTAAAATATTTTTCACAGTAAAAAATTTAACATTTTTAGCAGCTCTAGCTCTGTTGGTGTTGTTTGTCGACAGTTTTCTTATCGTAAATTAAATGGAGAATATTTCATGTTATAAAATCTTTGTCGAAAATCGAATGAAAAAAGGCACGTTTAAAATTCCTATTTTCTTTCCAATTTCGAATAATCATTTATTGCTAATTTAATTTAATTATTGATATTCGCGCCAATCGGCGCTCTTGTGAGGGGGGAAAGGAGCAAAGAGTAGTATATCGTTCATAGACGCACTCTATAAAATTTCCTAGGTATTAATTTCCTGTAGCTCTTATCGCATGCACTAATCCCTTCAGGAATAGGCCTCTCACTATCGCTGTCTTCTGAACCAGTACGAGCGCCTATCTCTCCGCCCAAGGCCCTATGGTCTTCCTGTATATTTATGCCCAAGGCTAAGATTAGTCTTCCAAAAGCGTGCTATGCAAACCGCTCAAAACGCAGCCCAAAAGATCACTCAACTCCTCAAGGACATAAACATACACATCAATACCAGCAAAACAGACGTGATCACCTTTTCTTTCAAAAAGAAAAGAACAAAGCCAATATTAAACGGACAGACTATAAAGACTAAAAAAACACCTAACTTATTTAGGTATCAAGTTAGAATCACAACTCTCCTATTCACCACACGTGAAACACCGAATGCAAACAACAAGAACGACCACATATCAGCTAGGACACCTTCTCCGTGCACCATGTCTCTCACTCAGACTAAAAATACTCATCTATAAAGCCGTACTGAGACCATCTCTCCTTCACGGCGCACCACTTCTTCAATACTTATATCCAACTACACTCAACTCACTATAAAGATTTCAAAACAGCGTCTTACAGAAGATTTGCCGAAACACGTCCCTCGAACGTCGTAACATGAAACACATTCACGATTTCCTCTAACTTAAAACCATACAAGAACAGATCACAAGAAGACACATAAAGTTTTACAACCTCCCCGCCTCCTTTAATCCTCTCTTCCGTTCGATCACTCCAACACCCCTCCCTGCTAGATGGCAAGGCAGGAGGGTCACAAAAAACCGATGAACATCATATTGTGATTTCATCACAATATGACGAAATTTTAAATATGTAAATAGTTAGGTTAAGTTAGTTATAAGGTTTTTTATTATATTGTTATAGAGGTATCCTCACCTCACATTTAATCATATTCAAGCCTTTTTAAGGATCTTTTCAGCACCACACAACCTCATCTCAGAACATCTTAAAATACCAGGTAGGATTGGTAGAAAAAGGTAATTAATCTCGTTCTAATTCTTATAATGTATATATATGTTTATCTATGAATGTGTTAATATCATTTTGTTCTGTTCTTTTTAGAGAACTCAGAAAAAAAAAAAAAAAAAAAAAAAAAAAAAAAAATAGCCTTCCAAAAGTTTGTTCTCAAAGTGTTTTTTTATGTTATTTAATAAAGACATAGTGCCCCATGCTAATGAGTGTTGGTGAAGATATCTTGACCGAGTGTTTCAGCCTGCAGGAATCATTCATCCGCCCGCGATTCTCTTGGAGGCCTCTGAGAAGTCGCGGAGGTACATCGGCGGCTCCACCAAGGTGAGTGATCTTCTCTGTAATATTTGGTTCAGTTATCTTCTGAGTAAGATTTCCCCAAAATTGCGAACACTCGTTTTTATAGCTTTACCTACAGTCCATTATCCAAAGGCTGATGCGATTTCTGAGGAGTCGCATCAGAAAATATCACGATCATTGATCAAACAATTGATTTAAGCTATTTAATCATTTTAAATCTAAAATGCAAATTGGGGAAAGCAGTGGCTTATAGATAGGCATATTAGCGTTCAATTCTACAATTGATTGTAAATCATGTAGTGATATGTTAGCAGGTTATCCATTAGAGGAAGGTACTGTTACTGTTCTAATTTTTTTAAGTGAGTGTGCTCGATATAGTTGTTGCTCTCTACAGTATATTTAATTTATGTATTGTGTTTCAACCCTATAAATAAATAGTTTATTTGTACCACAGACTATCTATTTGACCTTACTTTTATATGGCATATTCATTTAAAAAAAAAAAGTTACCAATAATCGGTTTAAAAATATCATTCTCCTCGAAGAGGTTGAAAAAATGATATTTTTTGTTTTTATTGAATAAACGTTATTCAATGTTTTTGAGGGTATTGAATTAGAATTTGACGTCAATCTTTGTGTGAAAAAATCTATAGAGGTAGTTTGCTTGAAATTCTAATCATTTTTTTAGAATTTCATTAATCTAAACCAAAATCTATGGAGCGACTGTATTTTTCTTTAAATCCGCAATCAAAAATAAAAATTATGTCAATATCATTTTTTAAATTCGAGATTTTCTTTTTTTTTTCTCGGCTTCTAGGACCCACTGGTTAGAACGGCAAAATATGTGTCTAATATTTTTTTTAGTAGGAACCTCGAAAAAAAATTGTCAAGATCCGTGAGAGACTGAGTGTGTTCTCCCCTTGTCAGTGAAATTTGGCACAAATGAGAAATACTATATAATGTGTACAATAATTCATTAACCCCATCAGACATCCATTCAATTTCCATTCATGCTACTATTTGAGTATTTTGAACAACAGACACAAGACTTTCTCTAAGCTCTCTATAATTGCAAAACAGAATTTAGTAAAAGGGATTTCTGCTGGATTCGAATATCCAGTCTCATTAGTTCATAGTGATTCCCAAACATATAATACCTACGTTTTACTTTGACGTATGAGACGTCTCGGATAGAAAAGAGAAGGATGAGTAATAGTTCAAGCTGTCTTTTACAACACCCTGCATTGCTTCAGAGATCTGTGACATTTTAAAATTGATTTGCTTCTGCTTCAATATTATATATTGTCCTTCATAACGCCAGACACTCTCTACTTTAGTCTTGAGGCGTTCGTGATGTCCAGATCAATCAGCCAAGCCATTGGGTCCAGTCCTCTCTTTAAAGCGTCCTTACTTTTAGGAATTTTTCCGTTGAGGTTATTTGGAAAAGAACTGAATATGGACAAGCACCTGCTTTTGTAGTGTCCAGCTGTTTTACAATTATGTATTTTTATTTATTCGGGATCTATTGGTATTATATCGCACAAATCATGATTCAAAAAGGGAGAGCCCTCAGTTATTTGAATTCCTTAGCTTGTTATGTGTTACAGTTGATTACGTTCTATTTATTTTTATGTTGTATTTATTTCCTTCGAAATACATTCCTAGAACTTATTCACTCCTTGGACGTTATAGAGCCAATCTTGAGTAAAGTGGATGTATAAAGAATAGACCGATAGGAAAGAGAGCTTTGTCGAAAATCCTTTTTACTTCTTTTGTGTGTGGAATAGTTCGCTGTTTTTGGGGGTAACACTAAAAGTATAAATGGTATTAGTCCAGTCAATAGGGAAAATTCTCTCCTAATAATAAGGGCTGGTAGCAACCCGCACAGAGTTGTTGAGGGCGATTAAAGAAGTATTTCTGTCAAAAGTGCCCCGAAGATTTGGTGAGTTAGGGGCACGAGAACATGGCCAAAAGCAGTTTTTTCAATTTATAAGCAAATATAACGCGGCTTTTCATAAAATGTTGTATATAAAAAAAAATAAATATAATAAATTAAAAGCTTACCTCTCAACGATTGATTTGAGCTATTCAAAGTGTAGCTACAATAAATAACAGCCGAGTTACGATTTTTTTTTTTTTTAAATCACTACGTCATTTCTTTTTGCAATCTCCAGATCTCTCCGCGTGATAGAAATTTAAGACAATGAAAATGCAATGTAGATACAGGAGAAACAACTGAGCAGTAGGTCCATTCGATTCGAATGTTGTAAACTGACTTTGAAATTTAGAAGAAATTTGTAAGAAATTAACATCGTTACTGATATCTTCTTCATTGAATTCATCGGAGTTCATCAAATTATCCAGATAACTTTGTTCATCGTCGGTAAAAGAACATTTTTCTAATATTCGTTTGCATATAGCAACAAAATTTAAAATATGTCCTCGAATCGCACGTGAAAATGCATGGCCAGAAAGAATTTTTTCGACAGAGTTTGCTGCAAATATAGTTGTGAAAGCTTCTGTTAAGCCACTGCCATCCATCAAATATGAAATACTAGAAAGAAATGACATCAAAGTGTGAAATCCTCCTAACCGTACAATTACAGATTGAAGCCCGTGTGGATCATTCAATGGATCAATCGACGCTATCAATTCACGTGCTTTCCAGTAAAGAGGCTGATCAAAGGTCACAAAAGCAGTAGATTGTTTAAGAGCTCGGGCTCGTGCTGACGCTTCAATCAACACTGTGAAAATTGTATCGTACTGGCTAGGAGGATTATTCGCAAATTTTAAAGGAATAATTTTGGACACATGATACTGAAAACTTGTCGAGTAAGTTTCCCGAAAGCCCATCCACCCTTTTGTACTATTTGGAGATTGATTTTTTTTAATTAGCCATAACAATGACGTAGTGATTTTAAAAAAAAAAAAAATCGTAACTCGGCTGTTATTTATGGTAGCTACACTTTGAATAGCTCAAATCAATCGTTGAGAGGTAAGCTTTTAATTTATTATATTTATAACAAAATCGGTTCAATACCGGACGCTCTAGCTTCAATTGTTTATAGCTGTAAAACGGGCGCTTTTTCAAGTCGATTTTATTGCATGTTTTTTCAAAGAAATCGATTTTTTAGCAATTCATAATGAAATATAAGCCCTTAAGAATAATATCCCGGTCATCCGAAGTTCAAAATGTGAATCACGAACGGCCCGTTTTGCATTGAAAATATCGATATCGAGATAAACAAAAGGTATATCTCAGTAAATAATAAAGATAGGAGGACGGGGTGGATCCTATTTTTCTTGGGTTTAAAGAGCTTCCTTTTTCATCAATAAAAAGTATTGAAAAGGCCCTTTTTGTTTACAATAATTCTTATGCAAAAAAGGGACATTTATTTAACATGGGAGTGATTCCCTATTGACTGGACTATATATCAATATACACATTGCGACTTGTAGTGACATCTATTTTCTTTGCACAGTTCAATTATTTGGTTGATATTGTCAGCTACTTTTTTGAGTTATGTTCAAAGTTTCTCATGAGAATGCAACATCCAATCTCAACCGAGAAGCTGATAATTTTAGATAAACTCGTCAATTCTCTTAGCCAGTTGGTATCGATCTCAAACAAGATCAACGCCATTTATTCGAAGCAACTGCTCGTTGCAGTCTTCACATATTTCTCTTCTGCTATGTTCCAACATTATTATATCTTCTTAAACGCTAGCTCCAATAATAGGTCGAAATATTGGCTTATATCTGAAAATGTCACTGTGGCTGCCTATCAATTATATCAAATCTGGTGCCTGGCCCATTCTGCAGCACAAGCTAATTTCATCGTTGGTATTTGTTTTTTTTCTTGCCATTTTATTTTTCTTCTTATTTTTATATAATTATTCATGTATAAATGGAATCAGTGCTTCCTGCAATCCAAATATTAGATTATATTATATTGTAAAATATGGTCTCAAAGACCTCATATAAACTGAGCTCTTAAAAAACCATCGGCTATAGAAAATGCAGTTTTACAGTTTTGTTGTGAGCAAAAAACTGAGTCACAATGGCCTATATCTCGCAGGAGATTGGCAACAAAATCATATGTATGATTTTTTTTTCTTTATGGAATACATTTATTAAAAAACTGGAGATCAATACATTCTTTTTGGGAACTAACATTTTCTAAAATATTTAGTCTGTGAGACTGAGGATTACAGCTATTTAAATGAGATCACAAATTATTTTTAATAATTCAAGATAAATATTAAAGTTTTCGGTATTACTTGTGAGGAGGTGGTTTGCTCCTTTTAGCAGTTACTTTTCGGTAACCAGTTGCTGTTTTACAAGCGCGCATTCTAGCGGTAGCCATTCGAAATGAAAATTCACAAATTTTCCTCCTTTAGCCTGATATCCTCAGATTCTATTCTAGAGGCAGATATAAATCACACTACATACTTATGTAAATTTTACTTCATTGTTTAAAATGTTATTTTATTTAACAATTATGAAATTGTTCTTATAATATTAAATAGACATGGTGTTCTAAAAGTAGAGAAAAAAAAATAGCCAGAAATATATGAATAAAAATTTATTAGTTTTATAAACAGTCTCTAAATGAAATGAAAAACAAATTTTTAATAAAATTACAATACAAATAGTAAAAAGCCTGAGAAGCCATAAATAAATATCAAGGTGGGAGAATGATTAAAATTAAAAACTAATAATATTATGTTATTAATAGTAGAATAATATTATGAAGTTTATTATTTATATGGATAAATATAGAATACTAGCATCCCACTTCGCGGCTTAAAAGTAAAGAACATATAACAGGTAATTTCAGATAGATAATTTATTATAGATAGATAGGTAATTATTCTTATAGATTATTCTTATAATTATTCAGATAGATAATTAGTATAGCTAGATAAGTAATTATTCTTATAGATTATTCTTATAATTATTCAGATAGATAATTAGTATAGATAGATAGGTAATTATTCTTATAGATTATTCTTGTAATTATTCAGATAGATAATTAGTAGAGATAATTTCATATAACAATTGATGTTTTGTTTTTTATTGATAAAAATCTTTTATTAAAGTTTGCAATTGAGCATTATTTCTTCAATAATACTTTCACGCATAGCAGTAGTATTTAACCTGGTTATAATTGCACTGATTAGCTGTTTGAAGATTACGTAAAAGCATAATTGGACACCCATTAATGAGACGTCATCTCAACCTTTTTCTCAATTGGTGCTTGTATTTGCTGTATAATATTCAGAGTTTATTTTATATCATCAATGATTTCTTCTTAAACCAATAGATTTTTATAAACTTATCTATTTTTCATTTCAATTAAACTATTAATTTATAAGATGTATGGTTTGTTTCAGTCCAGGGAATTCAACACTCTGCTCTACCAGCTCATGATCAAGGACAAGACCAAAAGAATTCTAGATAATGTGAGTATCGTCTTAATATTCATTATAAATTGTTTGATCTGAAAGGTTAACTTACTTTAATAATCTCATTAGTTAATTTCTCAACTTCAGTAGCTAATTTATGATAGGACGCGGAGACTTGTAATGACTTGTAATGCCAATGGGGCATAATTGATTTGTCAAACTTTGATAAAATAAGGAATTCTTATTAATTTTTTCACCAATAAACAATAGAAAATAGATTAAATTCTGTATACACCAGATTTAATAAATATTATAAAAAGTGGAAAATAAAAACAAACAGACACTAGCTAAACTGTTATCTACCTCTGGAATTGGAAAAATGATTCAACGTTCACATCTCACATAAATAAAACTTATGCAAGAGAATCATAAATTAATATATATAGGTATTAACTGATTTATTAAAATATTGAAAATTGCTAAATTATATCGGAATAAAACTTTTTATTATTATTATATTTACCAGTAAAGATACAACAAATCACGTTTATTTAATAAGATATTTTCTTTACAGCATTGTGTCCAACAACCCAATTTCAAATCGTCACAGAATATTATTTCAACATCATCGTATTTTTAAAAAGCTTAATGGAAATAGTTTTAACTTCAAAATTCACATTTTTATTTTTAATTTTTAATTTCTTTTTTTTTTTTTATACTGCGCAGGCGGTCAAATTTTAATAATATGAACAAAATTTTTATTATGTACAAATTACTAACATACAAATATATGTCATTTTCTTTTTTTAATTTCTTTTTCTTCTTATTTCCAATGTAAATGAAGTGATTCGTTTTATTTTTATAATTATTATTATTAGTATCATTGTAGCCTGAACCCACTCCTGTGCATTGTTTTCATGGATGATATCCATAAAATGTAACGAACAGCGCTGACCGTAAACGGAAAATGGAGGAACTTGAGAACCATCCATATGTACTGAGTAATAGAGTATGCCTAAGACATAGTAGTAATTGCTGAGCCCCAAGAAAAAAATGCAGAAAGCCCTAACAGAATGCTAAGAAATTCACTTTAAAAAAAAATGGTTATTAATACCTCTAGGATCTCTAAGATAGTTCTACCTCGAGAAGATCTAGATATGGGATAAGCCCTCAAATTTACTGAAATCGAGTTATAGCATCGAGGTGTTTTTTGCAATCGATAGTCCAATTTTAAATCACAAATTAGGGTATAAAATAAAACCTAACACCAATAAAAAGTGGAAAATAAAATAACAAAATTGATTACAACATGTTCTTAGTTTTCAATAAGGATTTTCAATCACATTACTCAGTACACTAATTAGATCTTTTATTGATAAGATTAGCAATAATATACTATTTTTATTTTGTTCCAAAAGAAAGACTATGTGATATCAACGTATTTCAAGAAAGAGTACCGTGAAGGTCACGAGTCTTTTTCTCGAAACTATACTTTTTGAGGGTTGAATATGGTTTGCATAACACGGTCCATATAATCGACATGGGATGCATTGCGTCAGAGTTTAACTACTCAACAGTAATAAGTTCCTTAGGTATGATCAACCAAGAAATACTAATAAAATTTCCATGACTTATTAAGTTCATTAGGAGATTTAAAACAGATTAATCGGTCACTGGGAAGTAGGTTTAGATAGTCCGACTCTTACACAGGAAAGAGAAAGCTAAGTAATGCTTGATAAGTAACCCATTCGCATTACTGCAGAAATGATGTTTTAGTAGAAATCGGTTGAGAAGACAAGAAGGACTTGCTTAAAAAATGAACGAATAACAATTTGAGGTGAAAGAGCTGCAGACCAAACTCAAATTCAGGTAGCAGCAGTGGTGTATCATATGCAGGACGAAAGAGTGCCAAGGAAACTCCTGGAAGTTCTACCCAAGAGAAAAAAGAAGTCCCATAATTTTATACCGAGAGAATATCCGGAAGATTGGAAGGGAAAGAGGTAAAGCATTCCAGCAGATGAAAAAACTTTGCAGGTACCGATTCTAGAATAGTTACAGTTTACTGATGCTCCTCGCCGATAGGAACGAGGTAATTAAAGAGCTCTGTTGAACGACTAGATGAATATATTGAATAAGATAATTTTTGTAGAGTGTTTAGCCTTCCAATTTTGAGGGAAAAAAGGCGTTTATGACAAACATAAATATACCCACGTTTCTTATTATTGATAAAAACCATAATGAATCAATAACGTTGTTCACTCCATTACAGAGGAAACTAACATTCTACATTTCGATGAAGAGAGAGGTGGAGTTCACTGTTTGCGGCTTCTTTAACCTATACTACACTCTTATATATTCGGTAGGCAAAACTAGAATCTAGTATTTTTATATATACATTTCTTTTCTTTTTTATTCATAAAAATCTGAAATAATTATTGGTATTTTTTGTTTGGTTTATTTTAATGGCATTAGAATTATTTATATCACAGAAATTAATTAATTATATAATTCTTCAGGTGATTGAAAATGAATACATGAAATAAGTTACTGTACTCCTAATTCATAACCCAAGTTATATAGAAATTCTTTTAATTTTTTTTTTTATATTTCAGATCATTGCCTCTGCTGCAGCATACTTAGTCGCCTTGATCCAGTTGCTATACACACTGTACTCGTATTAAAAGTATCACCTGAATTGGGCAATGGTTCCTAGATAACTTCACTACTGCAATTGACTTGTAAATTTTGAAGAGATATATATGATTTCAGTAATTTTCGAATCGAAGAGGGTTTATTACAATTGGCCCCCTTCCTTTTTTAAGTCAGCTGCAAATTAACAAGCCAATCCAATATCTATCTGAAAACTGGTGTAAACAATTTCAACTACTTTTTTTATAAAAATAGTCCCGTATCACATAAAATAATGATCAGCTCCTTGAATTAGAAAACTAATAGCAATTTGATATAAATTTTCCACATGTTTTTTAATCGGTTGAATAATAATGTGAAAACATAGATTTTGGAAGTTAAATGATTCGGAAGGAGGTTTTAGAGCTCTGTTTGCAGGTTATCAACCCTCCTTACTAACAACTTTTTTGAAAGAAGTATCCTCCATCCGGCTCCGATGCACCTAGTCGCACCTCCAGTACATCAGATCAGATATAGAGTTTTAAAATATATTTTATGACCTTAAGCATTCTACTATCATGATCATCTATAAAGGAGTGGTCTGGACTATCCTGAGGTACGGGATCCCGGAATGGAGCCGAAAACATAAAAAATAAAGGTTGGGCACTATATTAGAAATAAGTCAACTAATGGTAATAAAGAAAAAAGTTGCACCATAAGGATTCTGGCCAGAGCAATACCTCGGTGCTAAGAATAGGCAAATATATATACATATCACTCTGGCAGTAGGATTAGTATACTCAGTTGTAGAATTAGAACACAACAAAAATTAACGTTAAGGGGCAAAAGCCTTAAGCACCTTGCGTCAGAGAGTTCATAATCATTTACGGGGAAAGAAACTACTAGATAGGAAGAGAGGAAGCAAGTTCAGGGCAAAAACCAATGTTCCATTGATAGCAAAATATTGAATATTATGTAAAATAAAGAATAAATATTGATTTTTTTTTTTTTTTTTTTTATGTTCTAACTTTATATCCACATTTATTCCAATCAACAGAAATACTGACAATCTGGTTACCTGATGTATTGATTAATCACAGCATGAAGACATGACCCAGCGGCATCTCCTCCTGTCTAGATTTTTATTTATTTATTTTTTAGTAACAAGATACCTCACCAGCTAATTTTCAGCCTTGTTTGGGTATTTTCTCATAATTGTATAGTGGCCATGTCATTTATGAGAGTGCTGGAATATCAATTTAATTTTTTATGAAATATTTTGTATTGGGTCAGTATTGGTTCGTCAAAAATACCAATCCTTACGAAGGTTATACAAGACGAGAACACAGTTTCATTATAGTTAGTGGTTGCCATACATATAAGATCTATACTTCATATTGACATAAGATGTGTCTGATAATAAATGAAAGGATTGAGCTGTCTTCTGCTACACCCCGCATTCGAAGTCAATATAACACATTTGCTCTCGGTAACATTCGGCTTTCTATCCAGTTGATAATTATAACATGATGCCTCCAATATCTATATAAGCGCTATTCCTTAAACACTCAGTAGTAGTAAGTGCTAAAATAAAAATAATTGATTAGTTCAGAGATCTGTGACATTTAAGTGATCATTGAAAACCCAGTGTCAAAACTGATCAGACACTTCTGCTCCAATATTAGACATTCTCCTTCATAACGCCAGGCACTCTCTACTTTAGTCTTGAGGCGTTCGTGATGTCCAGATCAATCAGCCAAGCCCTTGGGTCCAGTCTTCTCTTTAAAGCGTCCTCACTTCTTGGAATTTTTCCGTTCAGGTTATTTGGAAAAGAACTAAATATGAACAAGCCTCTGCTTCTGTATTCTGTTGTGATTTCCAGTTGTTTTACATTTATGCATGTTTATCCTTTTTCGATATATTTGTATTATGCGAGTAAAGTTATGATTCTAGAAAAGAGAGACTTCAGTTTATTTATTACATTAGGTTGTTTTATATTCCAAGCAATGACATTCTATTTATTTTTAGGTTGCTTATATATCCATCGAAATGCATTTCTTGAAACCATGCACTCGTTGGACGCATTAAAGAGAATCTTTTGCAAATTGGAGGGTCATATGAAGAATAAACCAACAGAAAACAGAGTTTTTATTAAAAACCGTGGTTATTCCTTTTGTGAGTGGTACAGTTTTCTATTTAGGAGGTAACTCAAATGGTAGAATTCTAGGGCCGTTATTAATGACATTAAGGCTTGTAATCGTATCTTTAAACTGTGCACAGTTCCGTTTTTTCGCCGGTACTGTTAGCTACCTCTTTAAGTTAAGTTCAATGTTTCTCACGAGAATTCAGCATCCAGTCTCAACCGAGAAGCTTATACTCCTAGATAAACTCGTCAGCTCTGTCAGCCAGTTGGTATCGATTTCGAACAAGATCAACGCCATTTATTCAAAACAATTCCTGTTAACAATCTTCACATGTTTCTATTCAGCTATGCTCCATCTTTATTATGTCTTCTTGAATGCTAGCTCGAATGACAGATCGAAATATTGGCTTATGCCAGGTGATCTAATAATGGTTCTCTGCCATTTATACCTGGTGTGGGACTTGGCCCATTCTGCTGCACAAGCTAATTATCAGGTTTGTATTTTTTTTTTTTTTTTTTCAAATTATTAAAATATATATGCGGACTGGAACCAGAGCCCTCAATTTAGTGAATATAACATATATTTTAGGATTACACGTTTGATATACATCTTATTCTTTCAGTTGACAATTCTTTAACTTATACTTTATAAAAACACACATAGGGCCGATGGCCGAGCGCCACAGAAAGCATTCGAGACCCACCTCGGAAAGTTAGAATTTATTTTGAACTTACCGATTTTTATTTTTACTGTCCATACATCCACCAAAAATGGATAGGCAGTAGTACATAAGTTTCCTACGTTCAGTTATTTTTAATAAGGTTGATTTATTTTTTAGATTTAACAAAGGTATAAGATAAAATTTTGTTGACAAGAATGAAAAAACATTGATCAGAAGTTTATACCGGCATGAGGAGTTGTCACTTTTTCAATTCCGAATCTTTCCTTGCGTCCCTGTTGGCCTCACAGTTGAACAGGATAAGCCCAATGGTCAGCGGTACATTAAATGTACCACGAGTAGGTTGGTATAGTCCAACAGTTGGACGATAATAATATGTATTTTTTTACTAATGGATTTATTTTCTGTTCACAGATACACAAACAAATCAAATAAAGATGTGCCCCAACATCTCTATAAATTAAGAAACATTACCTCTTTTCATAACAAACCAAACCTTAGAGTGTAACCCAGTTACAGAAGAAGGCATCATTTCTTTCTCTCTGTATACATGTATATATATATATATAGAGTACAATACACAAAGCTACCTTTCTCTCATATATATAGGGGTTATGGAAAAAAAAAAAAAAAAATGGTATAGTCCATTTAAATTGTTTGTGTGTATCATTGATGTGTGCGGGTGTGGATCCTGACCAAGATTTCTTCGCGCTTATTTCTTCTTTCACTAGATCTCAGGACTACTTTTAGTTTTCCATGCTCCATTTAGTTTCCCATTATTTACAAATTGTTCTTCATTGCTAATTCAATTACTTACTATACGTTCTTCTTAAAGAAGGTTTTAAAATTTGAACTAAATTAAATTATAAAAGCAAAATTTGGATAGTAAAAACTAAACAAATAACAATATAATAATAAAATTAATATGCCGTATTACAATAAAAAAAAAATAAAAAAATTGACAGCCACATATCCCCTCCCCAGAAGGGAAGCGAAGCAGGGAAGTGGACGATACGACCGGAACGAGTGTGATGTCTATGGACCTTTTGATGCCAGGATGACTTAAGTTTGTAAGGTTATTCTTACAATTATTAATAATAAGGTGAACATATAATTAATTTTACTTTATTTTGTCCGGGAGCCGTAATATAATTAATGAAAAATGGCTTTTCATAAAATGATATAATTAAAAAAAAATACAATTTCAATCCAAAATTAGTTAAAGTAAAGTTTACACAAAAAAATTCAATATTTAAATAAGCTATTTTTTATATAATTCAAATTTAATCAACTCCCTGTCCAAATAATCTTAATACAAAATGTACAAACATACCTCTTAATCACAATAAAAATAATAATTATTAAATTGTCTTGTTAAATACATCACCAATTCTTCTCATAAAGTAACTTTAAGTACATTTCAATCAACATAAAAAAAAAAAACATTCATCTTATTATCACAAACATGTTTCACTCTAACTGCTGCACACCATGTGTTCCTACACATCCTGTTCCCTCCAAACCACTGTCCCCCCACACCCCTATTCTATGTATTGCCAACTAAATTTATTGTACAAATTGAATTTTAAACAAATTTTACAAATTACACTTTTTCTTTAGATGTTATCAATATAATTTACCTTATTCTTACCCACAATTATATATAAAATTAATTATAAACAAAAAATTATATAACAGTTAACTCAGTTATATGCAACCATTTTTCATTATTTAAACAATTTTAATTTACTAAATAATTTTCTTAAATTGATTTATTTTGAATTATTTAAAATTTCCATATGAAAATAGACAAAATTTTAGACCCTTTACAAGTTATGGAGTGAATCAAAAACCAATCAACGAAAATAAAGTGGAATGTATGATCGGAGTTTATTAGTAGATGCATCCCAGTAAAGTTCAGAGTTATTGGGTAAAGTAACTGTATGAAACTTCATTGAGTATTTTCTAGAGGTTTTCAGAGATTCCAATTCCTTGTTGTTTGACTGAGGCGCAGCAACATCTTCTAAGCTGACGATTGTCGGGATCTGGATGGAACTAAGGCATCGGCCGTAGTGTTGAATTTTCCAGGCAAGTAGCGTAGGTCCGTCGTGAACTGTCCAATATATCGCACATACCTAGGTGAAGCTTGGTCCGGGTTTTGTAAGAACGAATAACTGAGCGGTTTGTGGTCGGTGTAACTTATAAAGTTGCGTGCTTCCAGAATATGTCGGAAGTAATTCGCGGTCGTTGATACTGTAGTTTTTTCTGTGCGTTTGTAAGTTTTCTAGAAAAGAATCAAAATGGGTGTGGAGATCCACCTACGGCAAAATCAGAGGAGTCCACATGCAGAATAATTTGAGCTTCAGGAGATAGATAAGCAAGCAAGGTGGCATTGGCAAGTTCTTCTTTAAACTTGTGAAACGATGCATCTGCTTCTGAAGTCCGAATTTTGCTACGATCACTTTTCTTCTCTACCCCAGAGATTAAAAAGTGGTTGTTTAGCTCTTCTATAAATATTGACCATTCCCGAAAGATCGTTGAAAGTCTCAGGTAAGGGACACTTCTAAATGACTCTTATTCGTTATGGAAGAGGCGATATTCCAGATGTAGAACCTTGTATCCCAGGAAATCAACCACTTTGATTGACCTCATCAATCTCTATGTCTTTGACGACTTACTCGCACTTTACAGGATTTACATTGATTCTATAATGATTAGACGTTCAAAAAGGATATCTAGGTGTCGTTTGTGGCTCTCTTCGTCCTTAGATGCAACCGTCCAGTGCAGTCGTCCAGATATGCGTAGATGAACGGGAGACCTTATACGATTATAATTTTTTTTTACTTTTTCAAGTGAAAATTTAAGAATTGTCAGTGTTTTTATGGACAATAACATGTTAAGTTTAAAGAATAAAGTTAAATGATTTGAACTTCACTGCAAAGACGTGGTCTCCGCGGAATAGTTTGATTATTTGGCGGCTGTAGTCTGTACAAAGCAGTCCACTGCAGAACATAAATACAATTAACATTTTAATATAATATAAAGAAAACTGTTTCATTTTTCATATTACAAGACTAAAAAGACAAGAAACTGCTCGTCGTTACAGACTACTACAACATTTACTAGACAAACGATCAAAGCTCCCAATTAATTACAAAAGACTCATTTACATGACTGTGATTAGACCATTTTGGACGTACGGAGTTGAGTTTGAGGCTCTACTAAACCATCCAATTCATTTCGTACCAATCCTTGCAATCCAAAATCCTTCGAAAAATCCTCAATGCTCCTTACTTCGTGACCAATAAACTTATCCATAAATACCTTAATGTTCCTTATGTTGCTGATTTAGCCCAGATCAGATACCTATCTTTCCATAGTAAGCTCCATAACCACTCCAATCCACTAGTCTTCCAACTTGCTTCCCACTCCATTCCCGATAATCCTCCGAGGCGTCAGAAAAGAAGATGGCCGAGAGACCTTATAGTGTAGATTTTTATTGAAGTGCTACTATTGAGTAGTTCTTCACAAGTCATTTACATGTCATTGTATTCACCATCAACACATTTACTCGATGTATATGTTTTTGTACAGTTGTAAATATCAATAAATGGAAAAAACAAAAAAACAAAAATTCATATTAAGTGCCTCTACGTGGAGTATTATTTTAAACCTTTATCTTATATCATTTATGAATTCTTCTTAAACCATTTTATTTGTACATACTTAATATTATTTTACTTTAGAACAGGCAGTAACGGATATTAATTTGTAAAGATGTATATTTTGTTCTAGTCTATTGAATTCAAGACGCTCCTTTATCGACTCATGATCAAAGACAAGACAAAAATACTTCTAGATAACGTGAGTGAGTTCTATCTTAATATTTAGCATAAACGTTCACATGGAAATGTCTTTTAGCCAGGGATCTATATTTATTTGGTGTAACTTTTTAACAACATTAAAAAATGTAATATTTTGACACGCTCTGGCTCTGTTAGTTAAGGTGTCACGGCTTCGCCCGCTCTCATCAGGTTAGAACATAGATAATTTTAACTAATGATTGATGTTTTATTTGTTGATGGATAAAAATCTTGTAGCATAGTATCCAATTGAGCATTAATTCTTCAATGATATTTCCACGCATAGCAGTAATTTTTAGCCTGTTTCTATATTTTCTGTAGTAAATTGCACCGATTATGTGTATGAAGATTGAGAAAAAGGATAATTAGACATCCGATTTTTAATTTTAATGTATGAGTTGGTAATTCAGATGGACAGAGCCTATTAAGAAACTCTTGGGGATAATAGACTTCAGCAACAATGATCACAACAAAAGGTCTATTTTTTCACACAATATCAAAAAATAAAGCATCTACATTTTGATTTAGTAATAATTTATATTCGGCAGAAATATTTTTATTGATATGATCTGGTTGGATTTTAATTTTAAACCATAAATGAATGTGGTGCACTGCATCTATGATTTGGTCTCTTAATTGCTCTCTTGAGTTGATATGACAAATTCATGGGTGTCATATCAGGTGACCTGGGTGGCCAAGGTACTACTCCTCCATGTCCAATCCCTCGTTGTGGATACTTTATATCCAGCCGAGCTCCAGCAACTCTGCTATAATGAGCAAGACATCCATCGAGTTGGAACCACATTTCAATCCGCTGCTGTAAGGGAATGTCATATAAATAATTAGAAAAGTCGTTCTCCAAAAAATGTGTAAATGTGATACCATTCATGGTCCCACCAGTAATCCGTTCCAAATTCCAATCAAACCGTTAATAGCAAACTCATGCTGAAACCTATTCTCTCTAATAGCTCTGGATTTTCGAGAGCCCATACATGATACTTTCTTTGATTAACAATATTTCCTCTTGTAAAGGTAGCTTCATCGGTCCATATAATTTTTAATGGAAATAAATTATCATCGCGAATTTTGTCAAGAAACCAGTCACTAAAATTCAATCTCATGACATAATCTTGAGGTAATAAATTCTGAACTTTTTGAAGATGGTATGGGTAGCGATTATCACCTTTCAAAGTTCGCCATATTTTTTGACGCGATATGGCTAATGCAGCAGATGCTCTTCGGATGCTAGTCTCAGGATTGTTATCGAAGTGGCGTTGGACACAATTTCTTGTCCGATAATTTGCTCTTATTGCTGCCTGGAATTGGTCGCCTTCATTACGTATTAAGAATGACTTAGTCTCTCGTAGTCTATTAAAAGTTAAAGAAAAGACTCGTCGATTAGGCACTCTTCTATTTGGAAATCGGCGCGCATAATCCCTCACCGCTTCTAAAGCATTACCGTTACAGAAACCATACACAAAAATCATATCAGCGTATTCAACATTAGAATATGTATGCGGCATTGTGGCTGATGCTATTCGCACAAAAATATCTGAGTAACTGACTGAAGACTGATTTAGAAATTATAATCCTAGAAGGAAGCCAAAATGCAAAAAAATAAAAGAATGTAAAGGATAACATTAAGTGTTTACATATTTCACTGCCTAGCCTGACGAACCTTAAAAGGTGATAATCGCTACCTGTAACATTTTTGTTTTGTTTCTTTTTTTTGCGATTTTCTCTAAAACTAAGTAAAAACGAGCAAATCTCTAAAGGACTTTTTGTCTTAGTTTGTCGGTCCCCTATAAGTTCCTAAAGTTTTGCTATTTAAATTCGGGACACACCGTATATCATTCGAGTTTTAAACTTCTCGGGGATCCATACGTTACACAACATATTTACAGCTTTTTTATAACAATTTAGTTGAATCAAGCAAATTTTATTATCAATTTTAAGCTCTATATAACAACATATCTTTGTAACCTCTTTTGAATAGCGATCGCCACCTATCGGTTAATTTTTAAACTTCACTGCGCACCACATATTAACCCCTTTTTTAATTACAATTCTATTAAAAATTGTAATTTTTATTATTGCTGAACCTACCTTGAACTATGAAGACTATGCAGTTAAAACTTGGTACAGATTCGTTCATTAGTTTTCGCAGAGGAACTACTGCTTAGGAACTATATTGGTTTGGATGAAAAAAGTAATGTTTTGCCTTCATTTTTTGAGGGTTGAATCTTTTTTGTGTCAAAAAAGATCCAACCCTGGGAAAATAACAAAAAAAAAAAAAAAAGAGGTAGAGTGTGTCAACTCTTATTTATTTCTTTAGTTTATTTCTTAACATACGTTGGTGGAGGATATTAATTATTCACTAGTAAGGATAATAATAGGGCGTATACAAAAAAATGGCCGTTTCATCAAATTCCCGAATTCAAAAGTCGGTAAACATCTTAATGCTATTTATTATTTACCAATACTTAATAATCCCTTTAGAACATCTCTAAGCTTGTATACTAACACTGGACTTCTTAAAAAAAAAAAAAGCCTCAGTTCAGATATTTATTTCAAATAAGAAAACATGACAGTGCCTTAAGAAATGCTCGTAATTTTAAAACATTACTGGAAAAAAAAAATTCACAGCCGCTGAAGCAACTCTTGAAATTATTAAATATGAAGGGGAAGGTGTCCTTTAAGAGCGCACTGCGCGGCGTTGGTTTGAAAAATTTAGAAGTGGAGATACGTTTCCAGAAGTTCATAGGAATAATAAAATTCTCAGTGTGAATTTTATTTTCCCTAAGAACCTCTTTTGGTGACAATGTTTTATATTATATTCCAATAATTCAAGTTATAGGATTTACGATCCTCTCTTTTAGCATGTAAACAATCATCATTAAACCAAAGTCTATTAATTCTTCCTTGCTCTAGTCTGTGTCTATTCATTTATTTTATTATACCAGTTTCCAACATAATACTTTGAATGAAGTCTTTTAAGTTTAGGTACGGATCATCTGCTGGCATTTGGTCAGAGTAATCGATGTTACGTTCCTTTAGGACTAGGTATACTTTTTAAGGTTATTATCCGTTTTATTAATGGATTGGAAAGAAGTTTTTTCGGATCCCCCACCATTAGAATGAAATACATGCAACTCAATTTCCATGACTATTTGAACTAAAAGATGATCAGATAATTCCGAAGTATTACTTAACTTAAAGTTGGACACATTATCCAGACACCCAGTGGATATCCATACAAAATCAATTACCCTCATACCTTTATTGCTGACGTGAGTGAGATTTTCAGGACTGTCATTATCGATTTGCCATTACATACCAACTTACTTAGGTTTTCCATAGTATCTAATAAATGAATACCTCTGTTATTAGTTTTTTTAATTAGTACTTAATGTGATTTTATATTTATTTTTAGTGTAGGTATTGTATTTTTTTTTTTTCTCTTATATCTGGAATAGAGTGTTTTATTACTAACAGTGGAAAACAATAGCATTTATAGCTCGACAAAGTTAAATCGAGATACTATTCCCTGTAATTTATAATAATAATGAATCATTAAAGCTTGGTCAACCTTGTTGTTACAGAGGAAACTAACATTGTACATTGTGATGAAGAAAGAGGTGGTGTTCACTGCTTGCGGTTTCTTTAGCCTAGACTACACTCTGATGTTTTCGGTGGGTAAAACTACATTATATTTTTTTGGTTTGTTTTATTTTAGTGGCAGAATTATTTAAATCACAGCAAATAGTTAATTAGATAAATATTTTGCGATTGAGAATTATCAGCTGATTCATAGCCCACGATGTTCTTTATTCTTCTTTTTTTTATGTTTCAGATCATCGCCTCTACTACAGCATACTTCCTCATCTTAATCCAGTTCCATTACATTTGGTATTTTTAGGATTACTGGAAATAGACAATGGTTCCAGGATAACTTCTAACAATTTTGATTTTTTGTAAATTTTATAGATATATGACTCATAATAATATTCCAATAAGTAGGAGTTTGTCGATGTAGGCCCCTTCTCTTTTAAAGTCGGTAACTAATAATTTAATATGGAGTATGGAAGCCGATGAAATGGTTTTCTAAACGAAGGTATAATGCTTTCAACTGCCCTTTACCTTTTTCTATGAAAATGATCCCACATCGTATAATGATCAGCTTTTAGAATTATAAAACTAATAGCTACCATCTTTGATACAAAATTTCCCCTTGTTTTAATACTACTTTAATTATGATTTGAAAACATTGATTTCGGTAGTTACACAATGTGGATGTTGGGAAGCTCTGTTTATAGGCAATCCTACCCCCTCCTACTTTTTTGGAAGAACATTCCATAGATGAAACTCCATCTCTTCCTCTTCAGTATGTCAGAGATAGAGTCACTCTTCATTTTAATATTTTTTTCGGAATTTAGTCTTAAGGTATTCTATCTCTGGGCCTAGCCTTGTGGTCGTGATAGGATTAAGAATAAGGAGCTAGAAATACGGAACAGAATCGGCGATGGAAGAGGATGACTAGGTCATCTTGTTCTGTCCTGGGCTACTATAGAAGATCACTGTGCAAAGTTGTAGAGAAAATTCTGTCTCATACAATCCTCTAAGTATAATCAAACCTACTATCAGAAAAAAAAAAAAACTATCTTTTCCTCAGGAGTTCATTTAGGGGCGGATGGAAATACTAAGACGTGAGGAAGCAAGGAAGTTCAGTGCAGCAATAATGATTATCTAATATCAAATATTATGTAAAAATAAAAAAAATGCTATTGTTTGTTTTATCTTTCAATTTTATATCTTTACTTATACCTTCTTTTTTTTCTTTTTTTTTTAAATTATATTATAATCACTTTATTTGTTAAGAAAAAGATCTTGTACAAATATTTCAAAATATAAACAATTTAGTACATACTTGTTATGAGTAGCTGAGCGCACATCTTAGTAAAGTTTGCATTGTGAACAAAATAAAATATTACTCCTACTATATACATACTACACATTATTAGATGCTGGTATAAATGCATAATTTTACATAATTAAAAATTAATAATTAATATACTTATATACATATATATACATGAACAAAGATTAAATAAATAGAAATACTGATATATCATATCCATAAAGCAAATAATAACATAAGAGCAAGTAACTAGTTAATTAGTAATTTCGGGAACAGTGTATATCTTAGCAACTGATAATAAAAATAAGTAAATATAATTTTCTTTTTCAATACTGTCTATATTGAGAATGTTCTCTATATTTACATAAGGAGGTGAATCAGTTATATATTGCTGCAGGTGTCTCTCTCTACATACATTGGATGACGGGCACAGGAGAAGATGATGTAGGCTATTAGATATATGTTGCTTACAGGCACTGCAGATTTCTTCATCTTGAATAGTGTAGGATGTATTTTTTAAATATATATTTACAGCGTGTGGGTTTAAAATGCTTAAACGGCTGAAAGCTCGTGTTTTGTGGATGCAGGTATTAAAAGTTAGATACTCTTCTGGAGAAAAATCCAGACGGCTGATAGTTCTGTAGACGGGGTTAGTATTTGAATTTAGAGCTCTATAAATGTCCAGAGACAGGAAATGATTTTCTATTTTTTCTATGATATTTTTATTGTGGTATTGCAGTTCCGATCTGTAGATATCGTTAGGTTCATTGAGACTGTTAGTTGATGTGGCTATATGATGAACTTGTAAGACCCAGTTAAAATCGATGTCAACTTCTTGCATACTTCTTAGTCTATTGAAGCACATTCGTGGATACCTGTTCTCTGGGAGCGTTGAGAGTCTTGTCCAAAAGTTAATTACTTTTTTCATGACCATCATTTTCAGAGGGCGTCGACGCCTCAAGTCTAACTATATAATTCGGAACACTTTTTAGCCAGAGGAAAAGATTTTTAAGAAATTTTAACTGGATGACTTCGAGTGCTTCTAAATACCTGAGGCTCCATATCTCAGCAGCGTACAGCAATGTAGTCGAAACCTTTACTTATACCTGTCAACCATAATACTTAAAATCTGTGGGAGAGAACAGTTAGTTTATCGCCCAACCGTATGTCCAAATAGGTTTCAGTAAGTATACGTTATCAGTTTTTGTTTATGTTGTACAGGTAAATGTACAAACAAAAGTGATTATAGAAGTATTAAAATTTGGCTGAGAGTATTCTTTTTTTTCTTGTATACCCTTTATTTTTCACAAATGGGCAGAACAAGATCGGGAAAACATCGTTGCAAGGTTAGAAGTTGCTGATAAGGGTATTTAAGCAAGGGCCAGCCCGGTTTGTAAGGTGATCTCCTAAACATCTTTAAAACAATTGATCTTTTACAAACATCAATTTTTATTTTTCCCATCTTTCATTTTTTTTTTTTTTTTTTTTTTTTTATTTATTTATTTATTTATTTTATTTTTTTTTTCCCAAGCCCCTATTGGATATGAACATGTATTTATTGATTGATTTCTTGAGGTCTGGTCTTTTTCTGTACTAGGTACATTGTAAGATCTACAGAAAGTTTTGTGAAATCATAATGTGTTGTTCAGAAAGATAATGTTTAGGTGATGGGGCTCACCTAAACCTTGTTGTTAACTTAAAACTAATTAAATTTTTTTTTAAAACTATTATACTTACTATTTATTTTATTTTTCTGGAAATGCCACATTTCTGACCAGTGGCCAGTGGCATCTGATTGGCCCGTTGCTCCAGTGGGCTCTAATTGGTCCGTTGGTCAAGTTGGCTCTGATTGGTTCGTTGGTGTTTGTTGCCAGCGGACCGGGGGTGGCGCTGGTGTCAATGTTCTGAATAGGGGGTTTGTTAAGAACTGAAGGGAGTCCAGAAACTTGACGTGCAGGCGCTGGATGAACTCCGGGATGGTCGGAAGATCGAAGATTCTTCTTCTTCAGTGAGGTAGTTCTTACTATCTTCTTGAGCATGGAATCCTGGAACCGCTGCAGGTGCCGTCTAGTTCCGTCTGAAAGACTGGTGAGAAGGGCGGCACCGTACAGGAGGGCAGGTCTCAACATGCTTTTATATGTGCAGAGTTTGAGACGGAGGGAAAGTGCTGAGGATAGGAGGTGATGTAGGCAATAGGATCTTCTTCTCACTTTGCGGTGTACCCTGTAACAGTGAGCTGAAAATTTCAGCCCTCTCTCTATGGTAATGCCCAAGTATACGATGGAGTTGGAGGGGGGTGGTGTTTGCCACTCGCAGGGTCTTCGGCAGTGTTGACCTTTTCCCACGCTGGTGTGAGAACACTACGCAGTCCGTTTTGGCTGGATTTACTTGGATGTTAAGTGAATCCAGCCGTCGAGTGATCTCTCCGCTGACCGTTTCGTCCTGACGTAGTGCTCTAGTGGGGTTCATGCTGCTGCTAGTGATGGCAATATCGTCGGCAAAAGCGGCTACTGTCGCTCTACCGTAGTTTTTGCCAACCACTTCAGCAGTGTAGATGTTAAACAGCACTGGAGATAGTACTGCTCCTTGTGGCACACCGCAAGTGAGGGGTACTGAATGTGAATGGACATCACGAACCCGCACAGCGACACTTCTCTCACTGAGAAAGGAGACAATGACTCCATAGAGCTGGTCAGGGCATTCTAGGTCTTCAAGTTTCCTGCATAAGATCCCGTGAGATACGGAATCAAATGCTTTCGTGCAGCCTATGGAGATCAGCGCTGTTGCAGTATTAGCCGGCTTGAGGAGTGGAAACAGTATTGCATGCTTCCACTGAACGGGGAAGTATCTTAACCTCAAGCAGGAGTTGTACAGGTTCGTGAGGTGCATTATTCCTTTTCTGGGGAGCTGCTTGAGAAGGACTGTCTGGATCCCGTCATGTCTAGGAGCTCTGTTCCCCTTTGTTCTTCTTAGGATTGCTTTCAGCTGTTTAGGGCTGATGAACATGAAGTTGTTCTCCTGAGCCATGGACGGGAGAGGTTCGGCATCGGTGGTCCTTTTGTTGATGTCCTCTCTGTAGTGCTCAGCAAGCAGTTCCACTTGGTCGGCAGTGGAGAGGAGTCGGTCCCCATCGTGCAGGCGGATCGTAGATGTTTTCTTTACCGCAGCTCTGGTTAGTTTCCAGAACTTCCGGTAGTCATCATGTGGCGCCCTCAACTTGTCCTGCCAAGTGGAGGTTTTCCATTGGCGGAGCAAATTTCTGATCTGGGTGGTAAGGGCGTTGAGGGCTATCTTGACGTCTTGGTACCGGGTTCTGTACCACCTGTTTTTGAGGTTCCGTCTGCTCGATATGAGAGCCATGATATGAGGAGGGGGTTTTTGGAGGTGAGGTGGGGAAGGACAGAAGGTAGGGATAGAGGAGTCGGCAGCCTCGAGAACGGTGTCAGTGAGGGTGGTGATGAAATCATCAACTTCCTCCGGAGAGCTTAGCGGTTGCACCGACGGTAGTCTATGGCATATTTCTGATTTGTATTTGCCCCAGTCGGCTTCTTGATATATGAATTTTTCTGGGGCTGACTCGTCCCTCCTTCCTTCTAATTCATATATCACTGGCCGGTGATCTGAGGTTATGAAGTCGGTCACCGTGCAGCCAGTGATTCGATGTGGCAGAAGGAGGTCGATGTTGGATGAAAATCCGTTGGAGTAGCAACGGAAGGTATGGGTGTCAGGGTGGACTACCGTGAAGGGAGTCTTGACCAACACCTTGCCCGCCGCATTTGTCCGTGAATTGTGCCATAGACTATGTCGGGCGTTCAGGTCTTCGACGACCCAGTGGTTGGACTTTGCCCCGCAGGCTCGTAGAAAGTTTTTCAACTCCACAAGAGAACCCAGAGGGCGTCGATATATCCCTGTGATGAGGGTTGGCTGCCTCATCAACACTTGAACAGTCAAGTGCGTTGGTCCGTAATAGCCAGGGGTTCGGGCATCTTCTTCCATGGTATACCGTTGCGGACGGCGATGAAGACACCTCCATGAGGGTCTCTAGTGCTATCTGTTACCACAGCATACCCTTGCAGAAACGGTGGTGGTCCGAGCACTCTGGTGTCCGTGAGTACGGCCACGGTGGGCCGTTTCAGTGCCAGCAGTGCTCGGATTTCTTCTATCTTCGGGCAAAGTCCGTTACAATTGAAGTTCATGACTGAGAAGGAATTCATTGCTGATTCTTCTTCGTCATGAACCAGGAGGGTCATCTGATCCGCTAAAGTCTGAAGAGTGGCCTGCATCGCGACTGCCCAGGGAGGAGGGACGTCACCCCAATGGTTGCTTGTTGTGGAATGAGGGTTGCATGGAGGTGCTGGGAGGGGAGTCTGCTGGGGTGGTAGTGGGGGGGAAGGATTCGGGTGGTGGGGGTAGTGTGGCTTGTGGAGGGGGAACACCCTGTGGCGCTGAAGCAGATGTGGTGGCGGTTTGCTAAAACTCTCCCGCCTGTCGAGCTCTTTGATTGGCCTGTTTGGCGGGAGCTCTGATTGGCTGCTTCCTCGCGGCTGAACGTTTTGCCGCGTGCTCTTCCAGGTTTTTCCTATATGGGCATTGCCTATAGGAAGCTACGTGGTTTCCACCACAGTTCTTTCACTTCATTTGCCCTTCATTTGGGCAGCTTTTAATATTGTGTTCGGCTCCACAGCGAACACATGCGGGTACATATGAAAAAATACACGGCTTACGTGTTTGATGTTCTTCACATCGTTTAATGTAACACTAACAGGAAACGTGATTATTATAGGGGCTAAATCGACCTTTTTGCCACCGGGCAAGGTCTTTTGCAGCCTTCTAGCCTTTGTTATATTGAGGTCTTTGAATGCCTCTATAACATCATTTGTGGTGAAGGTTGATGGTAACCCTTTTAAGGTATAATTTACTAATTTAGACTTTTCGCCTCTGTTTGCGTATGTGTGGTGGCCTATTCCAAATAGTTTTAGGCCACGGAGAACCTCTGATCTATCAGATGCAGATTCTAGATGGATTTTAACACCCTTTCTGAATTCTCTCAGGAAATAATTTGTCACTTTTAACTTTTTAAGATAGTTTATTACCTCATCTACGCTCCTCTCAGCGACGAAGATCGGTAGGCTGGATGTACTCTTTGTGGTTGAGCTGGCTGAGTCGGTCTGTATGTTTTGGAGAACAGAAAAACTGTTCTGCGTTTTGGTCGGAGGCGTCTTCTGTGGTGTGACATTTTCCCCTTTTTTCTCGGCTCTCTAAATTCCTCTTCATTATCAGAGGGCGGTAAATCGGCTTTTTGGGCCACACTAAGAGTATTCCTAGTATTCGTCATTGTTTATGATAAACACTACACTGAAAATAATCACTAACAAAGAGTTTGAACAAAGGAACTGAAATCGTTCCCGGGAACAAAGACCCGAGATCTAAGAACTTTTGCACACAAAGGACTTGTGAACAAAGAAACTGATAGCACTGCTAAGAACACTGAACTGACATGAACACTATGAAAAATGAACATGAACTCTCCTCATCTTTCATCAAAAATAGTAACAATTTATAAAGCCCATCACCTAGTGATTTTATCCGTCTATTGTTTTGCTATATTGAACAACAGAATTAAGAATTACATAAAGCTGTTTCTAATTGCAACAAAGAATTTAATAAAATAGATTTTTGCTGGATTAGATTATCATCAGAGCACAGTTTCATTATACATAGTACTTTCCAAAGATACAATATCTATGTTCAATATTGACACATGAATGTCTGATAGAAAAGAAAAGGATAAGTGATAGTTCAAACTGTCTTTTGTTAAAACCTGCATTCATTAGTCTATATAATTCTCCTGTTCTCTGTTACATTCGGCTTCCTCTCTAATTCATACCTGTATGCCTGCAATATCTATTATACACTATTAATAGATACTCCTAATAGTGAGTGCTAAGACAAATTAAAGGTTTGTTTCAGAGATATATGATATCAAAAGCCCAGTATCGAAATTGATCAGACACTTCTGCTTCAATATTAGAAATTCTCTTTCCTTCGCCAGACACTCTCTACTTTAGTCTTGAGGCGTTTGAGATGTCCAGATCAATCAGCCAAGCCATTGGGTCCAGCTTTCTCTTTAAAGCGTCCTCACTTTTTGGAATTTTCCCGTTTAGGTTATCTGGAAAAGAACTAAATATGGATAAGCACCTGCTTCTGTATTCTCTTGCGGTTTCAAGTTTTTTTACGATAATGTATCTTTGTCTTTTCGGTATCCACTGCTATCATTTAGGACAAATGTATGATTCAAAAATTCAGTTATTTTAGTGCCTTCGCTTGTTTCATGCCCCAATCATTAACATTCTCCTTATTTTTTTGTTGCATCTATTTCCATCGGAATGCGTTAATTGAATTTATTCACACCTTGGACAATTTAGAGCCAATCATTATTGAATTGCAGGAATACATAAGGAACAGACCGAAAGAAAAAAGGGCTTTCTTAAAAATCTTGATTATTCCGCTTGTGGGAATCAAAGTTTTCTATTTTGGGGGCAACACAGGATGTAATAACGTTTTAATCTCAATATACACATTGCAACTTTTAGTGATAACTTTATTATTCGGCTATTTCTACCTACAGTGGTGCTTGGCCCATTCTACTGCACGAGCCAATTCCCAGGTTTGTATGTGATGTCTGATTTTTTCTTATTATTTTTTAATTATGTATGTATAGTGGAAACAGAGTCTTCGATAATCCAAATATAACATGTATTTCGGCTTTACAATTGTGATATTTATTATTGAATATACAATTATCCTGTTCATTAATATTTTAACTACCCAATGTTTGGATCTATAGCAGCATTTTAAGGTATAGAGTTTAATAAATTTGAATTTGGCCGAAAAAGCTTATATAACAATGATCCAAAAAAGTATAAAAGAGCTTCGACTGAACTGTACAACGCTAAAAGAAAAACGGAAAAAATGCTACATAGACGAAAAAAGAGGGAATGGCAAAATAAGAAATTGACGGAAATTGAAGAAAACAGAAATCTGAACGAAAATAGAAAGTTCTATAGAAAGTTAAACGAGGGGCGTTTCCCTTTCCAGCCGATGGTCAATATGCATAGAGACACAGATGTCACTCTGCTCTCGGATACCAAAGACATTGTGAGGCGCTGGCAGAATCACTTCAGTAACCTGCTTAATAGGGAATCTGAAAATGCACACCAGACACAAAACGAAGACAGACTGAACGATCCAAGTGACATGGAACTGCCAGATGCGCGACACCCTGGAATGCAGTAATTATAGAGGCATATCCCTACTTCCAACCACTTACAAAATTCTCTCCAATATTCTATATCAAACGCTAGTTCCCTATGCAGAAAACATATTGGGAGTGTACCAAGCAGGATTCAGAAAAAATAAGTCAACGATTGACCAAATTTTTTCCCTCCGCGTGATGTTGGAAAGAACTAGGGAATACATCATCATAACTCATCATCTTTATATTGATTTCGAAGCGGCGTATGACAGTGTCCTTAGGCATGCCCTTTATGATGCGCTGATAGCGATGGAGGTGTCCACTAAGTTTGTTCGTTTGATAAGAATCACAATGGGAAGCGTACAGTGTGTAGTGCACTATCCAAGGAGCACTATCAGACCAGTTTCATTCAGGAAGGGGAATCCGTCAGGGAGACAGTTTGGCCTGCCTCCTTTTCAACCTCGCTATGGACAAAGCGATCCGTAGCTCGGGCATTCAGATCGGAGGCACTATAATAAACAAAAGAGTGCAGATTCTTGCCTATGCAGACGACATAGATCTTATAGGGCGATCTCAAAGCTCAATTAAGGAGTCCTTCATGAGGCTGGAAAGAGCTGCCTGTAAGATGGGGCTCAAGAATAACGAAGGCAAAACAAAGTATATGTGTACGGACGCTGAAGCCAATGACATTACTGTTGCGGGGTGCACATTTAGGGGTGTGGAAAGTTTTGTATATCTGAGAAGCCAGGTGGACCGTCACAATAACATGCAGCAATAAATTAAAAGAAGGACTGTAGCGGCTAATAGGTGCCTCTCTGGGCTGCACAAGTATATGAGAAGTAAACTCATCTCACGTACGTCCAAGGTAAGGATCTACAAGACCCTCCGAATGCTGGACTCTCACAAAGAGCGATGAACTGAGCCTGCTGAGATTTGAAAGAAGAGTTCTAAGAAAGATCTGTGGACCTATCCGTGATGGTGAAATCTGGAGACAGCGGACTAATCGGGAACTAGACCAGCTGTTCAATGAGACCGATGTAGTCCGGCTAATAAAGATAGGTAGACACAGATGGGCTGGTCATCTCGCGAGGATTAGCGAAGAGGAGATGCCGAAGAAGATATTGGAGGAGAAGATCCATGCTATACGCCGAGTCGGCAGACCAATCTGAGATGGCAGGATGGTGTTAGTGACAACGCAAGGTCCATACTTGGAGTGAGAGACTGGAGAGCGGCGGCAAGAGATCGAGACAACTGGCGTAAAATGTTGGAGGAGGCCAGGGCCCACTCAAGGGTTGTTGTGCCACATAGATAGATAAATAGACTGAAAGGCTTGACTCAAATAGACTAGTATGCAGATAATAAATGTAATTAACATTGGAGTAACTGAAATGTAAAAAAAAAAAAAAAACATGAGCAGCAGCAACGATTCCCAACCTCAATAATGACATTTTCTCTATAATTAATTGGAGTTTCATTTAAGAGTTTATCTTATATCACCTAAGAGCTCTCTATAAACAAGTAGATTTATGTTTACTTAATATTTTTTCCTTTAAATGTGTTGTTACAGATATTAGTTTATAAGATGTATAATTTGTTTCAGTCCATTGAATTCAACACTCTCTGCTCTACCGGCTCATGATCAAGGACAAGACTAAAAGCATTCTAGATAATGTGAGTGTTATATTAGTATTTAATACTAATAGCACCCCCCGTCGCGGCTTCAGCCGATCTCATAGTCAAAGAACTAAGAAGATAATTTTTACTAATAATTGAAGTTTTACTTGTTTATCGATAAAAATCTTCTATTGACTAATGCAATTGAGCACTATTCCCACAATCACAAAATTGCACTGATTAGGTGTTTGAAGACTACATAAAAGCATAATTAGGGCTCCAATTTTTAATTTTAATAAATGATTTGGTAATCAAGACGGACAGAGACTATTAAGGAACTCATGCAGATAATATCAGTGCTTGTAACTAAAGGCCCATGGATCATATTTGTACACACAATATCAAGAGCAAAGGATCGGCATTTTAATTTGGTGATGATTTTTATTTGGCATAAATAATTTTAATGATTTCATTTGGTTAGATTTTAATATTACTTAAAACTACATATAAATTACTATTGTAGTATACTTTATTATTATAAATTTTCCTAGAGCTATGAAGATGACTTAGTTAAAATTAAGTAAATTTTATTATCTTATAATCTCTATATAACACCTTATCTTTGTAACCTCTCTTGAATGGCGCTCTTCACCTACCAGTTAATTTTCACACTTCACTGCGCACCACATATTTATCCCTATTTTAATATAAATGTAATAGAATTTATGTAAATTTTATTATTGCTGAAACTTCCTCTCCCGAGTGGAGTTAAGCTGGTCTCTCATCGGGCGACTCCTCAGGTGGCGGATCGGGGAAAACCCTCAAGATATGGCGGGTACCGGGGAAATAAAATACACGGGGTGGACCAAAACCAGTCAGGAGATGGATCAACCCTAAAGCAGGAGAAGCTTGAACAAAAATCTCCTGGCCCTCCAGGTTGGGGGTTGGGCATTGGGCTAGTAACTCAATCCTGCAAAAACTCAACATACAGTGAATCCTCAGCAAAGAAATGCCGGACTGAACTCACGGTTACGATATAACGCCCGTCTAAAGGACATTCGACTCGGATCATGGAATGTTTAATCACTTAATAGAGCTGGGGCGTTTTTCTGCCTCGCTGTTTCCCCCATAAACGTATTCACCTTGCCACGGATCTAATGATGAGGTAACTTGAGATACGCAGGTTCCACCAGGAAGTGAACGCTAACAGGAAATAAAAGGACGCTATAAAAGGACGCTAACAGGAAATAAAGATAAAGTAAAACTTAAGTTATATATTAACAAAAAAAATAACAACAAAAGGGGTTCTTGATATTGTATGTTACAAAAAAATCATTGATAACTATTTATAAAAGTAGAGTCAATATGAAAATATTAATCATAATAAAACCTCAATGGTGTTTAACGTCTGTCCCTTCGAAACTAAAGTTTGTTGCACCCTACGTTTTTTTCCTATAAATTGAATTCTATTATTAATAATTTAAGTGTTACTTTAATTTTAATCCAAATTAATTAATCATAATTGATTATCTGGCTTCCTATCGCCATAACACAAACATTCATGAAATAAAAATTATTTTATTCTTTCGGTTTGTTATTAAAGCATGTTTCTTTAGATTTTAAAAACTATAATTTTTTGTTTGTGATCACTAAACACCGGATTTTCGTGCAGTATAAACCATTGAAACGTGCAACAAAAACTTCAAAACGTGCAATAAAAAAAATCAAAACGTGCAAAAACGTGCAATAAAAAAAATCAAAACGTGTAAAAAGATTTTGGTTTTTATTTTTTATCAGCACCCAAGTAGACATAAAATAAAGGAAAATATTGAATATAATGAAATTAATAATTTTCCTTTATTTATGGTAAACTATATTTTGTATTAAAATATTTAAATAAAAAACACTCTTAGCAACAATCATTATATGCCATAGTAAAACAAGTGCCATAATACAAAATTCTATTTATTACCATCAAGTAGATACATAATATTATGTTTTAAAAGAATATATTTTAAATCTGTCTTTTAAATTATAAAATACGAAAACAGCAGGAACATTTTCTAGGACAAGAATCAATTATTTAGACGATATAGACAATTCAATAAGACATTAACAAAATTAAGAAATCAATTTTTTCGTTAAAATTTACTACACTATACATTTCTAATTTTTTTTCTGTCAAATTATACCTCCTGTCATCGAGGATATGTTTTAAAAGAGGAAAAGCTCTTTCTACCAGGTATGCAAGTTTAAAATGTCGTTTTAATTCCAATAGAATGCGCTCTTAGCCTATTGAAGGATTTGCTTATCTCTAAACGCTATTTTGTTTGCTAGTCATTTGTTTACAAAAGTCAGTTGTTTTTAAGTCGTTTACGTGGACGTATCATACCTTTCTTTGGTGTTAAAAATGTCTAATTTTAAGCCAAATAAAGAGCATTTGCGGCATGTCATGATTTTGTTATTTAATCAAAAGAAAAAGGCATCTGAATGTCATCGAATTCTTGTTGAGACTTATGGCGATGTTGCTCCAACCGTCAGGACATGTGAACTTGGTTTCAAAGTTTCAAACGTGGTGATTTTGATGTTACTGATCAAAAACGAGAAAATCGACCAAAAAAGTTTGAGGACTTCGAATTGCAATCTTTATTAGACGAAGACAATACCCAAACCCAACAAATGATGGCAGAACAGTTGAATGTCACTAGGCAAGCCATTTCCGATCGCCTGAGAGCTATGGGAAAGATTCAAAAGGTTGGAAAATGGGTTCCATATAAATTGGACGAACGACAGATGGAAAAACGAAAAACTGTGTGCGAAATGCTGCTTTTACGCCACGAAAGAAAGGGTTTTTTGCATCGAGTTGTAACTGGCGATGAAAAATGGATTTATTTTCAGAATCCCAAACGAAAAAAATCATGGGTAACGCCAGGACAACCATCCACATCGAGTGCAAGACCGGATCGTTTTGGGAAGAAGACAATGCTGTGTGTGTGGTGGGATCAGAAGGGAGTAGTCTACTACGAGCTTCTCAAACCCGGCGAAACTGTCAATACCGAGCGCTACCGACAACAAATGATCAATTTGAGTCACGCATTGATCGAAAAACGCCCAGAATGGGCTCACAGGCACGCCAAAGTCATTCTTCAGCATGATAACGCTCCTGCACATTCAGCCAGATTGACTAAGGAAACGATTTCTTCGCTTGGTTGGGAACTCCTACCCCACCCGCCGTATTCACCTGACCTGGCGCCTTCTGATTATCACCTCTTCTCATCGATGGGACACTCATTGGCGGAGCAACACTTCAACAATTTCGAAAACGTACGAAAATGGCTCGATGAATGGATTTCAAATAAAGATGAAGCATTCTTTTGGAATGGTATCCATATATTGCCCAAGAGATGGACAAAATGTGTAGAAAGCGAGGGTCAGTACTTTGAATAAAATATATTATACTTTTTTTTAAATTACTGTGTATATATTTGAAGAAATAAACGACATTTTAAACTTGCATACCTGGTACATCAATACTGGTGAGTGGGCATTTTTTATATGATTTCCCTTTGTCGTTATTTACATGGACTCCCGTACTAATTATTGACCAGTAAGGAAGAGAAAAATGAGGTTGATTTAATAAGATATTTTCTTTACAGTTCAGTTCCAAAGAACCAGTTGTATTTTCCAATTCGAAATGGTCAATGAATATTATTTCAGTAAAAAGATATGTTTAAAAATGTTCAGATTTTGTCATCACAATTATTTTTTCTATTTTTTAATGTAGTGTAGTGTTAATCAATCATTGATGCTTGTTTAATTATTTACAGAAGAAACTAACATTGTATATTTCGATGAAGAGAGTTAGTGCTACAGGTGTTCACTGCTTGCGGTTTCTTTAACCTGGACCACAGTCTCATGGTTTCGGTTGGTAGAACTAGAATCTATTCTCATTTTAGAATTTCATTTTTTTTTTTTCAATTTTGAATGCGGAAAAAATTTAAAAAATCTGAAATAATTGTAGGTATTTTTGGTTTGGTATGTTTTCATGTTACTATTAGGGATGGGTATCGATATTTTTTTTCCGATAATCCGGTATTTTTACTTACGATAGGTCGATATATCTATACGTACCTTACGATATATCGTTTTCTCTATATTATACAAATGCGACATACGAGTAAAACTTCATATATTTAAAAAACAAGTAACAAAACCTTATGAAAGTGGTTTAAACATAAGAAAGTGTTTAATGTTTAATGTTTAATGTTTTTAATGCAACTATTCCAATTTTAAAATTTGATATAAATTGTATAAGAAATATTTTGCTACTGTTTCCACTTCAGTGCCAACAGAGCTACTATTTTTTAGGACAGGGCGAAATAAAAAGGAATAAATTATGCAGAAAAATTTTAGGATAGTTACTTTTTAATTTTGGAGGTCTATAACTTTTTGGGGCACACCCAGCCTCTACAAACTGGGTACCCAATGGGGAAAAACCTGGCGGTTGAGCGAGATTTAGGCCAAATCTCCTCCTTTCGCAACCGTTGGCCTAGTAACAGTAAATCCTTACCTGAGTATTGAGCCAGAGACCCTTCATGGGTTGTTAGTGCTACAGGTTTTATTTAATTTTTATTTTACTTTTTAATAGTTAACCTCATAATATTGATATGTTAGATTATGTACGTACTGCCTACTGTTTAATTCACAATGAAGTACTTTTAAATTTTAAACATTTATAATAATCGTGTTCCTATTTATGTTGTAAAATAAACTAATGTAACGAAATTGAACCAACCAATGCTCCACCCAAATACGTTAATAAGACCTTTAAATACTTTTATAAGATAGAAAACACTAAATCAATATTGAAATCAGGATTGTTAACTTCTGATAAACTTCCTCACGTTAGGAAATGTAAATGGGCCATTCTCAAAAAAATTGCCGTTTTGAGTTCAGAGCTGGAGTAAATAAGTCGAGAAATGGACTTCATTTGTATTGAACGAGTATATTTGTATTATTTCTTGCATCTGTTAATTTTTTTTAAAATGCTGTGTAATCATGAGATTTTTGTTACTTTAATATTTATCATTATTTTTATTCGAACAGAAGTGATTTTTATGTCATGACTGCTCACCTAAATTAAATAATTTCTTAAAAAGTATTATTTTGTTAGATTTTCTATGGGCTGCAATAAAATTATATCAAGGGACACCTATTTTTGCTTAGAATTGGTTATTTGGTTTTAAATTGTTTCTGAGGTCGGTAAAATATAACTTTTAGTCAGGAGTGTTACCAACTTTTCTATAATTTAGTTTCTATTATCAAAAATGTTGTTTTTTTTCACTTTGACGGGAAAAGTATCTTATTAAACATATTAAGGTCTTTACTCAACTGTTAACTGATGAACACATGATATTTGAGTTAACAAAAACTAAAGTAAAAATTTCAATCACAAAATTTTTAAAAGAAAAATTGAAGGTAACAATCATGAATTTATCATAAATTTGAATGAACTGCAACCATCCTTTTTAATGGTTCTTGGAAACATTGGACATTGGACTTGTTACCAAGCAGCCTCTACTATCTTTTTTCGTGCTTTTGTTTTGATGTAACGTGAAATAACATCAAAACGAAAGTGATTGAACAATTTTGTTAAGCAGTTTCTGAGGATCTGCCGTCTTCATCTCCCTGTGTTTCCAGGGATTCCATAATGACTCGGGAGTGGGTGGATGAGTGATGGAAACGGCCTGCTCTGTCAGCTGTATCCTTTCTCGAGAAGTGCTTTTCATCTTACGTAACCTCTTTTGCATTGATTTTTATTTTTTTTTCCTTTGAAGGCATATCGGCGATTTTTTTTGGATGCAATAAAAATACAGTCAAAAACATTTTTCAACGGTAACGCTCATGACAATGAATAAAATTACCATTTTGTGGAAGCTAAATAACCCTCTCTGCTTAAGGTTGTGGAAGGAAGTAGTTTAACCATCAGAAGACGATGCAATACTTTTGGTGCAAGTTCCCAGTACAGTAACACTCCTGACCAACATTTTTGACCCATACCATGGGGACAGCATTTTTATATATATATATATATATATATATATATATATATATATATATATATATAAAAAATGTCCCCATGGTATGGGTCAAAAATGTTGGTCAGGAGTGTTACTATACTGGGAACTTGTATATATATATTTTTTTTTTTTTTTTTTTTTTTTTTTTGGATGTCTGTTTAGTGTTTATTTTTTTTTTTTTTTTTTTACACGGATATTTTTCTTTAGAATTTGTACTTTTTTATATAATATATATATATATTTATTGTATTATATAAAAAAAAAAATACTTATTTTTGTTGTCACATTGAGCTGGTGATTTCTATCCATGAAAGTATGACAGTTTGGCAAACTTCGTTTCTGACACTCAAGACTATACATTTTAATTATTATTATTATTATAGTAAAATTTATTATTATAAATCTTTTAAGAACCATGAAGTTTCGTATAGTTGGGTTCAATAGTTTTACCATTGCAAACTTTGTTGCATAATGGCCACATATCGTTCGATTTTGTAAACATTTCTAGGATCCACAGGTCGCTCCATATATTTATAGCTTTTTTAATAACAATTGAATTGAAAATATAATCATATTTATCATAAATTTCTAGCCCTTGTGTTATATACCCATGGTGTTATATATGGAGAGGCCATTCCCGTATTTTCTTCAGTGAGGGGTGAGGCCAAAACACCAACCGGCCACGCCCACTTAACCACAACTGGCGATTTGCATTCCATTTGGGCTAGAGTATTTGCCCATTATTAAATGAAAAAAACCCGCATTAAATATAATAAAATCCCAGAATAAAGTCTAAGAAACCAAAATTTAAACTGAAAAACTTTTATTTTTTTTTCCATACATATGCTGAATATATGGTTAAATGAAAATGGCTGCGTCTACTCAGTTACGGCCTCATCGATTGAGAGGTAAGCCCCCTCCCCTTGTCTATAACTCCATGATACCACCGTACCTTTGTAACCTCTCTCGAATAATGTTCGCCACCTATCGGTAGATTACCAAACTTCATTGCGCACCACATGAAGTTTGGTCGCGAAATTTTTTTTGGCAATACATTGAAAATCTTTAAGGTTTTATTTTTAAATTTGTCTGTAAACCTTAAAAAAAAAACTATGAACAATGGAGTGGTTAAAATTTGGTACAGATTGGTTGAGTTTTTCGCGGTTAGTGATCACTAAAAACCGGATTTTCGTGCAATTGCATCTTTTTTCGCAAACTTTTTCATTAAAACTTGGATAGAAAGTTTTCAATCATCGAAAACCACGTTTTTCTGTACTTTTTTTTATTGCACGAAATTGCACTCCCTTTTGACGTTACAGCCGAAATTGCGCGTATTTTAAGGTTTTCCCGCATGAAATTGCACGTTTTAAGGTTTTATTTTTAAATTTGTCTGTTATTTAAAAAAAATCAGTCAACAAAGCGGATAAAATATAAACAAACACTATACGTTTTATAAAACAAGAGGAATAAAACTTGCGGAATTTTTGTGAATCTTGCTCCAAAAACGTAGGTGTTATTAGAAAATCGCAAGTAGACGCCCACTGCCAAACAAGTAAGTTTTAGACTTAAATTATGAAATACGTTTAATTTTATTTTTTCTAAACAGTTAAATTGCCCAATTTATGCTGACCTTTAAATCATTTATCCTGGTCTGTGTACCTACATTTTTTTACTTTATTATTTTATTGTATAGGCAGTCATAACAGGCAGTTGAGGCCGCTAAGAAAAGAAAAATCGTAACTCAACTTTTGATAACAGAAAGCTGTAATGGCGCCAATAAGAAGAATTCTTTTAAGCAGGACTTGTGTAAGGCATTAGTCTCTTCCAATATTCCCCTATTCAAGCTGTCATGTCCGCAATTCACAAACTTTTTAAAAAATATACCGGACTAGAGAACACAAAGAAAAAGTTATCTAAATGTCTGCTATGAACAACGATAGTTTATCAAATTTTTTCGGCCACAATGGGTATCAAGATAGGTTTTATGAAAATGCAAATGCTCAAAACTGGGAAAAGTGTTTTACCCAAACATGGTTCACCAAACATATTTGGTCTTAATAGAGTTGCCAGTAAAGTTTTCCAAAATGTAAATAAATAATACCTAGTGAAAGCTCCTCAGCGAGTGGCTTTATGAAGGAATGTAATGAATTTCCCCTTGCCCCCAGAAGCAGTTCTTACCAGGTGGGGAACCTAGGACCTGGATAGACGCTGCCCTTTTTTATTCCGAAAATTTGGATAGGTAAGCACAGCTAATAGAACATTTGGAAGAAGATGCTCTTGTTATCACCAAATTAAAAAGCATTGAAAAAAACAATTCAGTTAAGTCCGAATTGGCATTCATAAGGTCCCATTTTGGCCCAATACCCGTTGCAATAAAACGATCGTTAGAGGCCAAAAATCTATCGTTAGATGAACAAATCAATATCTTACAAAGTGTTGAAGAGACACTCAAAAAAGTAAATAACGAAAAAGGGAAATTAATTTATAAAAAATTTCAAACCGTATTTGAAAAAAATCTTGGATTTAAAATTTTAAACATTTAATGACATTTTAAATGGCAAACGTTCAGATGTAGATGTGGCACCAAACATTTTAAGTTCCTATAAAAAATGCCCAATTATCGGTATTGATGTAGAAAGAGCTTTTTCTCTTTTAAAACATATCCTCGATGACAGGAGGTATAATTTAACAGAACAAAATTTAGAAATGTACATTGTAGTAAATTCTAACGAAAAAAATTTATTTCTTTATTATTATTTTTTTTTGTCTTATTGAATTGATTATATCGTCTAAATAATTGGTTCTTGTCTTAGAAAATGTTCCTGTTTTGGTATTTTATAGTTTAAAAGATAGATTTAAAATATATTCTTTCAAAACATAATATTATGTTTCTACTTGATGGTAATCAACAGAATTTTGTATTATGTTTTGTTTTACTATGGCATATAATTATTGTGCCTAACTAAGAGTGTTTTTTATTTAAATATTTCAATACAAAATATAGTTTAAATAAAGAAAAATTATTAATTTTATTGTATTCAATATTTTACTTTATTTTATGCCTACTTGGGTGCTAATAAAATATAAAAACGAATATCTTTTTATTTAGTACACCTTTTTACACGTTTTGATTTTTTTATTGCACGTTTTGATTTTTTTTATTGCACGGTTTTGCATGTTTTTTTTGCACGTTTCAACGGTTTATACTGCACGAAAATCCGGTCTTTAGTGATCACAATCGAAAAATGGCTTGTCCTTTTATTTGATAATAGTATAGATTAGAAATAATAAATTCCAACAATCAAGCTTGAATTTTTAAATATGGCGGAGAAAAGCATCAGATGATAATTAAATATACGATATTAACCGGAGGAGAGGCTCCATATATGGAAACAAAAAAATATCTATGTAAATGTAAACATCTGCTGGATTTATGCATAATCTATTATTTATGGAACTTATAACTTTATCAGGCGGTTTAACATACCGATAGGTTCCAGCAACGCTTTTCATAGGTTTATAGAACTGTTAGTGTTGTTGATGAGATTTCTAACATTTTAGAAATCGGGCATAAATATATGTTGAAAGTCATTTTTTTACTTTTGATCAAATTACTCACATTTTTTTTTTAAGAAGTTTTTTATTGAATAAATATTACAATCTGCCTAACCTTAAAGCAAAAAGTAATATAGATGACGAAAAATATCCACACAATTGCACAGTAAAAATTCCTCACATTAATAAAGAAGGGATATATAGAACTCATATTCATATCAGAAGAATTTGGTGGAGCAGTGGTTCGATGTCATTACCTAAATTATTCAAAACGATATAATAAAGAGAAATATCGTTGTAACGAGCCGATATATTGTGTACCGATATTCAATGCTCAAAATATCTCACGATTGCCATCACTACTACAAGTTACTACAAACCTCATTTGTTATTTCTTTGTTTCAGATCATCGCCTCTGCTGCAGTATACGTCGTCATCTTGATCCAGTTCCGTTACTTATGGTATTAATAGAATCACTGAAAATGAACAGTTGTTCCTAAATAACTTCTCTACTAGATTTGATTTTTGAAAATTTTAAAAGATAAGTGACCTAATAATTTTTGTTATTGCTGATTCTCAAAGTAAGGGGAACTTGCAGATGGAGAATTTAAAAAAACCACCTGATCCAAAAATTCATGAAGAATTCTCAATGATCACTTTGATGATTGAGGTGCCAAAAACTTGTTTTGCCAAAATCAAAATTGATTTTTAGCTTCAAAATCAGTAATTACTCTGGAAAAACAAAATTACCGTGTGGTTTTAAAAGCCCAAGGTAATTTTAGGTTTACTGTCATAGTAATGACATTTTATGATACAAAGTCAATTATTTCGATGATCGTTTAGCTCCTAATGAAATAACCAATATATAATCGATAAATAATTCAAACATTACTTGATGAGATGATATGAATATTATCAACTAATAATTACCTAAGGTAAAAGCGTCCATGGTAATTACACTTTAAAAAATACGCACCTGTTAACCGCCATTTCACGTTAAAAACATGATTGTTACTGCTGGTTGCCATCTTGAAGAAGGCATTAGGAAGAAAATAATGCATTACTTAGCATTACTAAGCATACTAAGCATATAAGCTTGGAAAAATACGATTTTATTATTTATTTTGGAGCAGCTCTCAAGAGGACACGAAAATTGCTCATAGTTTGTTAATCACCCAGAAAGTCCTCTTCCCTTTTAAAGTCGGTAACTAATAATTCAATATAGATTATGGCAAGCCGTTCCAATCTGAAAACGAGTATAACGCCTTTAACTGACTTTACCTTTTTGATGAAAATAGTCCAATGCATTGTAAAATTATGATCAGCATCCATAATTAGAAAACTTGTTTAAAAAAACTTTTTTTCTGAATCTTCCAATACTTTTTACACCAGCTGTACCAATTTTTTTACCTTGTATTTCTTTAAATATTTCATAAAGTATGTTTTTTTTTTCTCTTCCTTTTTTTTTTTCATTGTAGACTATGAATGACCGAAGCGTCGGCACAATAAATTATTAATATTTGATTTTGATTTATTTCCTACACCATCTATTTCCTAGTATATTTCTACATTCAAATAAATTACTTTACTAAATTTTGTCTAAAATCTAAAAAGTTCTGACGTCTTTTTTAACTGTTTAAATAGATTAATGATAGACAGATGCATTATAATTTTCCATAAAAATAATAAAATTCATTAAGCCCCGTGCATTCTATTTTTTTTGCTGTATTGAACAACAGGACCAACAAGTACCCAATGCTCTTTGTAATAGAAAAAATAAATTTAAGAAAATATCTTTTCACCAGAACACGGTTTCATTATAGATAGTGCAAAATATATAATATCTATGTTTTATACTGACATATGTCTGATAGAAAAGGAAAGGATAATTGATAGTTCAAGCGTCTTTGTGTTACAACCTGCATTCATCAGTCTATACAACTCTCCTGCTCTTTGTTACATTAGGATTCGACTCCATTTCATAACTATATTATAATGCCTGCAATATCTTTACAAACGCTATATACTTACAAGGTACTCCTATTGGTAAGTGCCAAAGCAAAATAATATACTGCTTCTGCGATTTGTGACATCTACGTGTCATCAAAAGTCGAAACTCAGACGCTTCTGCTTCAATATAAGACATTCTCCTTCATAACACCAGATAATCTATACCTGAAGACTTGAGGAATTCGTGATGTCCGGATCAATCAGCCAAGCCATTGGGTCCGGTCTTCTCTTTAAAGCGTCCTCACTATTTGGAGTTTTTCCGTTCAGGTTATATGGAAAAGAACTGAAGATGGACAAGCCTCTGCTTCTCTATTCTGTTGTGATTTCAAGTTGTTTTACCATAACGTATGTATATTCATTCGGGGTCCACTGGTATAATGTAGGACTAATTATGATTCAAAAAGGAAGAGCATTCAGTTATTTTACTACCGTTGCTTGTTTTATGCCCCAATCATTAACATTCTCTTTATTTTTATATTGTATTTATCTCCATCGGAGTGCATTTATTGAATTTATTCACACTTTGGACGATTTAGAGCCATTCTTTAGTGAATTGCAGGAATATGTAAGGAACAGACCGATAGAAAAGAGGGCTTTGTTAAAGATCTTGTTAATTCCGCTTGTGGGTATCACAGTTTTCTATTTTGGGGGTAACACTGGAGGTAATAACGCTATTATCTCAATATACGCATTGCAACTTTTAGTGATAACTTTATTATTCGGGCAGTTCAATTGTTTTGTCGATGTCGTAAGCAACCTATTGGAGTCGAGTTCAAAATTTCTCATAAGAATACAGCACCTAGTTACAAAGGAGAATCTGGTATTTTTAGATAAATTTGTAAGTTATGTCAGCCAGTTGGTATCAATTTCGGACAAGATCAACGCCATTTATTCGAAACAAATCTTCTTTTCAATCTTCACTTGTTTCACTACTGCTATGTTCCATCTTTACCAAGTCTTCATTAATACTAGCTCAAATAATAGATCGGACTATTGGCTTATACCTGGGGATGCCTCAATAGTTCTCTGCTATTTCTACCGACTGTGGTCCTTGGCCAATTCTGCTACACGAGCTAATTCCCAGGTTTGTATAATTTTTTTTATATTATTTTTCAATTATGTATGTATTGTGGAAGTAGAGTCTTCGATAATGCAAATATAACATGTATTTCGGCTTTACAATTGTGATATTTATTACTTAATATACAATTATCCTGTTCATTAATATTTTAACAATAAGTACTTACCCGTATTTGTAATATCATTTTAAGAGTTTATCTTATAACACCTAAGTGCTCCCCATAAACAAACAGATTTATGTTTACTCGATACTTTTACCTTTAAAAGAGCTGTTCAAAATATTAGTTTATAAAATATTAAAAGAAAATTGACTTGAAAATTAGTCAAACTAGATTAATTATAAAAATTTAAAAGTCTTATCTGTCTACGTTCCTGCTAGGAGATGAAGATAGAATTCACCAGGCCGAAGCCTATACAGACACTAAATATTACTAGTTACCTCTGTTCCTGTATAAATTTTGAATTTAGTTGATTATAATACAAAAATAGGTAAACTTTCTCGGAGGTTATCAGTATATTACTGTATTTTTGGGTATTTTCTGATATTTGTCTAGTGATGTCGTTTAGTTACGATGTCCATCTAATTTTTAGTGGAATAGTTTGTATTGGATTCGTCTGTTATCGTCAACAATGTCAATTGTTGCGAAGTTCAGTATGTTAAATTATGATGCTTATGTACAAGGGAGCTTTTGTGATAGTCCCGAATGTTTTTACAAAGAAAAATTGGAGTTTGTTAGTTGTATCTTTTAAGCTTTTCCTCTTAGCGGTTTATCGTCCAAACATATGTCCAAATAGGTTTCGGTAGGTATAAATTCCCCAGTTTTTGTCTTTTTGTTTATGTTCAATGAATGGACAGAAGTGATCATAGAAGTATTGAAGTTATGACTTGAGGGTATTCCTTTTTTTCTTGTGCAACCCATGCCATTCCGAGGTGATTCGGCAGACCTAGGAAGTGTCAATTTTTTGTCTGCAGAATGCGTATCTTGTCAAGAAGAAAACTCTGACCAATGAGGGACAGAGAAAAATCTATCAGAAAGGAACGATTGACTGATATTATAGTAAAACAAAAAAAAAAAGCCCTGTTTCAACGAAAAGTGCCTGTCGAAAGCTTGGGAAAAATCCAGATATACTCTAGTTGTACACAATTTTTTGAGTTACTCTGTATTATTTAAGTATTGTTAAATATTTTGTCCTACATCAGAATCGATAGTCTGGTACTATGTCTAGGTTTCACAACCCATGTAACTGTAACATTTTATATAATAAATTTAAGAGGAGACAGGTAGTAAGCTGACGCTTCGATCTGAGGAAAGGATATTTTTGTGTCTGGTTTGTGTATGATTATAATATGTGATTCATTTTTCTCAATTGATCAGAAAAACGTTAGAAAAACATTGTTGCAAGGTTAAAAGTTGCTGATAAGGGTTTTTCGGGCGGAAGCAGGGGCCAACCAACTTTGTAAGGTAAACCCCAAAAACCCTTTGAAACTATTGATCTCCTACAAGCATCAAAAATCATCACTTTTTTCCTCCCCAAAAAAGTACCTTTCATCAAAAATAGAAACAATTTATAAAGCCCATTGCTAAGTGATTATATCTCCAAGCTGTCTATTGTTTTGCAATACCGAATAACAGAACCAAGACTCACTCAAAGATCTTTATAATTGCAAAAATGAATTTAATAAAATACATTTATGCTAGATTAGATTTAATACCATAATAAGTTTCATTATAGTTTCATTTATGCCCTAATAAATGCAGTGATGTACATGTATAAAGCTTGGCTCTCGTGTATCTGAGCCTTTTTCTGCATCCAAAGGACTTAAGCAGGATTGCTGTATGTCACCGACGCTGTTTAAAATTTATGTACAACGGGCAGTAAAGGAGTGGAGCGCACGATGGGAGAGAAAAGGTACAGACATTAACGGGCATATGCTGCTGTCCCTTTTCTATGCCGACGACCAAGCAGTGGTCACATATAACCGAGAAGGCCTGGAAGAAGCGTTAAAGGCCCTGGAAAAAGAATAAGCTTGTGGGGTCTAAGAATAAATTTTGATAAGACCGAACACCTGCCAGTAAATTGCAAGGAGGCCGCGGACCTACAGATTAATGGGAAACAGTGTAAAATTTTAGGTTCCTTTAAATACCTAGGATCAACAATAGATAGGATCGGTACGCCAGAACCCGAGGTTAGGAGGAGGGTTGCCCAGGGAAGAAGCGTGACTAGAATGTTACACCCAGTCCGTTGGAACACGATCATCTCAACGGACAACAAAAGACGCATTTTTAAAGTTGAGTTTTTATTGTTGAACCATCCCTCAGCTACGCCACAGAAACCTGGACACTTAACCGAGGACTCAACACTAAACTGCAAGCGGCAGAGGTGGATTTCTGGAGGAGATGCCTAAGGATTACCCGCCTAGACCAAATCAGGAATGATGAGATCAGAGGCAGGCTGGGCGTGACCGAAGGAGTCCAGAAGAGGATTGGAAGAAGCAGGCTATAATGGTATGGACACTGCTAGCGGATGCCAGAACGTAGGTGGCCGAAGAGGATTCTGTTGTTGGAACAACCAGGAAGACCCCGAACCCGGTGTGTTGGGAGGAGGACTGGTGGGATAGAGAGAAGTGGAGGGACGCTCTGACTTTACCAGGCAACCCATTGCTCCCATTGCAGGCATCCCATTGAGGGATAACACCTGCAAAAGAAAGAAGATTATAGATAGTGGTTCCCAAACATATAAGATCTATATTTTATAATGACGTCTGATGAAATAGAAAAGGATAAGAGATGGTTCAAGCTGTCTTTCGCATTCATTCCTAATATAACCCTACCTCTATAGTGCATATTTATATTAAGATGCCTGCAATGTATATATATAAGTGATTCTATCTCCACGCTGTCTATTGTTTTACAATACCGAATAACAGAACCGTTTATATATATATATATATATATATATATATATATATATATATATATATATATATATATATATATATATATATATATAAACGCTATTCCTCACCCAGTTATTAGTAAGTGCTAACATAAAGTAATGGATTGCTTTAGAGATACTTTAAATCTAAGCATTCATTAAAATCCTTTATCGTAAGTGATTACACGCTTATCCTTCGTCACATCTGACACTTAGGGCTTCTGGAAGTCCCGACCATTTAGGATGGCTACCGGGTCTAGTCTTCTGTTTATAACATCCTCACTTTTTGGAGTTTTTCCGTTCAGGTTATTTGGGAAAGAACTAAAGATCCTTATGTATTCTCTTGTGATATCCAGTTGTTTTACGACTTTGCATGTTTATATTTTTGGGACACAGTGGTGTCATATCAGACAGATCATGATACAAAAAGGGAGAGCTTACAGTTATTTTATTACCGTAGGTTGTTTCATGCTCCAGTCAGTAACATTATGTTTATTATTATGTTGTTTTTATTTTCATCAAAATGCATTTCTTGAATTTATTCACTCCTTGGACGCTTTAGAGCCAATATTTAGTAAATTAGAAAGATATAAAAAGAATAGACCGATAGAAAAGAAGGCTTTATTAAAAATTTTGTTTATTTCTCTTTCATGCGCTGCAGTTTTATATTTCGGTAGTAACCTCAATATACACACAGCGAGTAACAGTGATAACAATATTATTTAAGCAATTCAATTGTTTCGTCGATATAGTTACCTACTTGCTTGAGGTAAGCTCAAAATTTCTTATGAGAATACAGCATCCAGTCCAGACCAGAGAGCTGGTAATTTTAGATAAACTCGTCGCCTCCATAAACTAATTAATAAGTCCAGCTATTTCAAGTATTATTTATTGATGAAACAAAAACTAGTAAATTAATTAGGCAAATGGCATAAGAAATCAATACTATTTTACTGCAATTTTTAACTATCTACTTCCTTGTATATTCCTACAGTCAAATAAATTACATTATTATTTTTTTCCTAAAATCGAGATAAGTCCTTAAGTCATCAATGCAAGTTTGACGTGAAATGTCTTGTCATGTCTATATCACTACTAAATAGAGAAATGATTTTCTCAACTGATGATTATCAACTCCACTAAGCTGGATTGGTTTTTCATCGAAGCAGTTTCATTATGGATAGTGGTTTCCAAGCATATAATACCAATACTTTATAGTGACGTATGAGATCTCTGATAGCAAAGGAAAGGAAAATTGATAGTTCAAGCGTCCTTTTGTTATCCTCTGCTATCATCTTTAACATAACGTTCCTCTTCTTTATAGTCTTAGGCTTCCTGTCTCGTTTATAACAATATTAAAATGCCTCCAATATCTATGTAACACTATATCAAGAAACTCCTAATGGTAGATGTTAAAATAAAAGTAATGGATTGTTTCAGACATATGTGAAACCTAATTGACCATTAAAAGCCCTAGCCAAAATAAATTAGACACTTCTGCTTCAATATTAGACACTCCCCTTCATCTCGCCAGGCACACTCTACTTTAGTCTTGAGGCGTTCGTGATGTCCAGATCAATCAGCCAAGCCATTGGATCCAGTCTTCTCTTTAAAGCGTCCTCGCTATTTGGAGTTTTTCCGTTCAGGTTATATGGAAAAGAACTGAAGATGGAAAAGCCCTTGCTTCTGTATTCTCTCATCATTTCCGGTTTTTGTACAATTATATATATTTCTTTTGCCGGAATTCACTGGTATTATGCAGGGCAAATCATGATTCAAAAAGGGAGAGGCTTCAGTTATTTTGTTAGTTTATGTGGTTTAATAATCCAATTAACAGTATTTAATGTATTATCATGTAGTTTTTATTTTCATAGAAATAATTTCGTAGAATTCATTTGCTCCTTGGATACTTTAGAGCCATTCTTTAGTAAATGGGAGGTTTATACTGAGAATAAAAAGATAAGGAACAGAGTTTTGTTAAAAATCTTGTTTATTTCTCTTGTGTGGACTCCAGTTCTTTATTTTGGAAGTATCTCTAGAGGTAATATTACTTTGGCATTAATAATCACGTCGCGACTTGTAGTGATAGCTTTATTTTGTGAACAATTCAATTGTTTCGTCGATACAGTTACCTACTTATTTAAGGTAGGGTCGAAGTTTCTCATAGGAATACCGAATCCGGTCCAGACCAGAGAGCTGGTAATTTTAGATAAACTCGTCGGCTCCATAAGCCAATTAATAACGACATCGAAAATGTTGAACATAATTTATTCAAAACAACTGCTCCTTATAATTTTCATCTGTTACAATTCGATCATACATCATCTTTATTCTGCCTTCTTTCATGCCAGCTCGAATAATAAATCGAAATATTGGCTTATACCTGAAAAAGCCTTACTGTTTCTCTACCATTTCTACATAGTATGGTTCTTGGTCCATTCTGCTGCACAAGCTAATTCCCAGGTGAGTATTTATTCCTTCTTTTTTTTCCCAATTATTAACATTTATATAACGCAAAACCATAGTCTTCAATCCTTCAACTATGACATTCATTTCTCCGAGTACATAAGGACCTTAAGCACCAACCAAAAAACAAAAACATTTTTTTACCCATTTGTTGAAATTTACAAATGTGCGTTAAAAAAAATTTACATCCAGTAAATGTAATAATAACAAAAAAATTGCTGTTGGATCAACTACCAAATGGTAGCACTTTAATAAAAGTTCTATATGAATATAAATTTCTATGTGAAATAAAAGTTTATCTCGGAAGGGAATGGGACGGAAGTAATTAGATTAGTGGGTTTGAATGGTAATTGTATTTACTATGAAAGGATAGATATCTGGTTTGGGCTAAATCTGCAACATATGGAACATTAAGATCATTATGGATAAGTCTATTGGTGACAAAGAAAGGTGCATTGAGGATTTTTCGAAGGATTTTGGATTGTAAGGATTGGATACGAGATGAATTGGGTGGTTTTTTAAAATTATTTTTTACTACTTTCGCTTGAAGATGTCATTCTTAATTGAAAAAGGAATATTTAAAACTATTCCAGTAAAACTTTATCAATCGAGTCGAGTTTTTATTAATTTTAAATACCACTTCTTTAACCACCTACGAGTACTATCCATCCAGATCCACTAAAACTGTAATAGTTATATAAAATATGAATATTTAAGTGATGAAATGGTCAGGGGTGCAGTCAGGTAAATTAACACGTCAAGTTTTTAAATGAATGAATGAATCTAACAGTTTCCCACTTAACACCATCAACTCCCCCGCACCTCCACCCTCAGTATTCTTATACAGATTCCTACCTTATATCCCCTTCCTCTCTGATAACATTATAAAACCTCTTCACTCAACCTTCCCTAACCTACGTCTAGGCCTTAAATCACATAATAAACTTCAAAACATACACACCAACTTTAAAGATCCTATTCCTCTCTAACGCAAATCAAATGTTGTTTACCGTATACCATATTCCTCTCCTAATTGCCATTCATCATGTATTGGTGAAACCAAAAACCACCATAAAGCCCGCATCTCCCAACACAAACTTTCGAAAAATACCTCCGCCTCCAAACTTTCAGAACATTCCTTATCATTAAACCACACCTTTGATTTCGAAAAAGCATCTATCCTTGCCACTGTCCCCAACCATAGAAAACGTTTATTATCAGAATCTATTTATATCCATTTAGAACCTAATCCTGTAAACCATAAAATTGATAAACAGTACATTTCCCTCACTTATTCCTAGGTATTAAATCTTATTAAAAAACTATAACCTATCCCTCATTATTTATTAATTTTGTTTTCATTTATTTATTTTTTTTTTTAATTTAATTTTTTTTTTTCTGCTGACGGTGATGTATTTGTTGCTGTCTTTATAGCTTCAGAGATTTTAGAACTTTTTAGTCAAATAAATATAACTTCACTTTTTTATATTTTTATTTCACACATTACTTTTTTACAATATGTAACCTTCTGATTTTTACATATGACTTAAATATCAATCGATATTTTTATATAATTATTAATACGATTTGATACCCTACATTACTCCTCTCCCAGTAACATCAGTATGTTACGATATCAATTTTGACTTTGAGATTACATTGTCATGCCAAAAAATAAAGAAAACTATCTAAATAAGCAATTTTTTTAAACTGAAAAAAAAAAAATTTACAAAACATAATTATACCTAACATATTTTACCTAACAATTATTTTCTCTTTCTAAAAAAAAATAAAACCATAACAAATTAAAAAAAAATAAATAAATAAAATAAAATGATAATAATCCACTTCACTCATTACCTATATTAATCACTAGTGGTATATTTCACATCTGATCACTGTAGGTAATGCTGGGGAAACCTGACTCTTCTACCCATTTTTGTTGTTACTTCATTATTGTATCTTTACATTTTCCTTTTTCCTCTTTTAAACAGATTCTTTTTCTTTTCTTTTTTTTTTTAAGTCACTTTTTCTTTTTTGGCTTTGGAGTGTGTTGTTAATATTCATTCTTCCATTTTTTTTTAATGAGCATTCTGTAACACCTTTTCTTCATCTTTTTTAATTTCAATTATAACTTTTTCTTCATTAATCGTTTTCTTTTGTTTCAGATTCTAATTTTAATTTTTTTCCTTTCTCTTTTATCTTCTTTGATTCACCTTCTATTATGGCTTTTCTCCTCCTTGTTTTTCCTATTTAGGTCTGTATGTTTTTTAATTACTTATTCTTCCTTATTTTTTCGTTAATTTCTGTTTTATTTGCTTCTTCAGCTTTGGTTTTATTTGCTTCTTCAGCTTTTGTTTTATTTGCTTCTTCAGCTATTTGTTTTATTAGCTTCTTCAGCTTTTGTTATGTTTGCTTCTTCAGCTTTTTCAGCTTTTTTCATTTGCTTCTTCAGCTTTTGTTATATTTGCTTCTTCAGCTTTTTGTTTTATTTGCTTCTTCAGCTTTTTTTATATTTGCTTCTTCAGCTTTTTGTTTTATTTGCTTCTTCAGCTTTTGTTATATTTGCTTCTTCAGATTTTTGTTTTATTTGCTTCTTCAGCTTTTGTTATATTTGCTTCTTCAGCTATTTGTTTTATTTGCTTCTTCAGCTTTTGTTATGTTTGCTTCTTCAGCTTTTTGTTTTATTTGCTTCTTCAGCTTTTGTTATATTTGCTTCTTCAGCTTTTTGTTTTATTTGCTTCTTCAGCTTTTGTTATATTTGCTTCTTCAGCTTTTTGTTTTCTGTCTTAGCCTCTCTGCGGCTTCAATTTTGTTTTTAACTTCATTACCTTTTAATATTTTTCTTCATTCTCATTGACTGGCTTAACTTTATTTTCTTCTAACACTATTTTCTTTTTCGTTTCACTTTCCTTCATATACTTTTATTTTATCTATTTCTGAACGTACTTTCTGTATCCAGAGTATATTTTCTTTTGGCTATTTTTTTTTTTTAAAGTTTCTGGTTTTATTTCAGCCACATCTTCATTTTTCCTTATCTTTGGTTCTGGTTTCTTTATTTTAGCTTTCCTTTTGGAATATTCAGTGATTTTTTTAAATTTCCAATTCTGGTTTAGATTCTACTTTTACTTCTTCCTTATTTATATCCGTTTCTTTGTTTTTCATCTGTTTCGCCATCATCACTCCCGTCTTGCGGCATCGTGAACGTCGGGGTCACCAAATTGTTGCTGTCTTTATAGCTTCAGAGATTTTAGAACTTTTTAGTCAAATAAATATAACTTCACTTTTTTATATTTTTATTTCACACATTACTTTTTTACAATATGTAACCTTCTGATTTTTACATATGACTTAAATATCAATCGATATTTTTATATAATTATTAATACGATTTGATACCCTACATATTTAACATATTCCACGCCTTTTTAATATAATTATATTATAGTAAAAAAAAAAAAAAATAGTTCAGTTTTCATCCACCATGCGCCCCCTTTCATATGTTATATTTGCCACTGCCACCCTTCCTGTCATTAAATACTTTCTACAAATCATTACCCCCCCCCCTTTCCCTGATTTTATTTTTTAAAAGTCATTGTTAGTCAATCCTTCATTCAGACAACAACCAGTAAATCCATTTATTTTAATTTCTCACATTTCCCCAACCTCTTCCTTCGATTATTGTTATGCCAACTTTATTATTTCTCTTACCCTTCTATCTTACCATTTTCCTTTTCATATATATCCCATATACTTATTTTTAAATTCATACTCGTATTAAAAGCATCTGTTGATAAAATTGTTACATTGTATTAGTTTACACGATTTAAAATATGTAGTATTAAATTTCAAATTATTTTTTAAATTATTTTATTACAGCTGTATCTTTGACTAAACTTTGCTACTATTTTGTATTCAATTATTTAATTAACTTCAGATATTCTTATAATTATGTAAACAGCTATTAATTCTTTCGTTGACTAATTTACTTTGCATTATTATTTTTTCTTTTTTTTTTTCATTTCTAAATTATTTTTATTAATTCATTTTTTAAATATTTGTATCATCTTGGTCACATCCAATTTTTAGTTATTTTAGCCCTGATGAAGACCTGCAAGGCAGGTCGAAACGTCGGCACTCCAGATATAAAGTTTTTCATTTAAAAACTTGACGTGTATTATTTACCTGACGCACCCCTGACCATTTCATCACTTAAATTACAGCTAACAGTCAACAAACAAGAATCATCATCATTAAAATATGAATAGTTTATATACATAAAATTTTATTGCATTGTACAAACTGAATCAAAATTTATTAATGTTTTATTTTTTTTCAAATAATTATTATTATTTGTAATTTTTTTTCTAAAAATCATTTTTTCATTTTAAGGCTGTGAAGACCCTTGACTGTACATTATTTTTTCTTCTTAAGGGACTTAAGGTCCCAGAATAAATAAAGAACTTTTTTTAGAGTTTGTGAGTAAATGTAGTAAAACAGGCTTCCCCTCGAAATGAAGGGACTAAAACATGGAAATAAATCGGAACAAGGTTAGAATCGATGAAACTGTATCTGGTTGGACCGCCTTGTCAATACTCATACCCAGAGATATTACAGAATTTCGGAAAACGATTAAAAATTCCATACTCCAAAAGTGCATGACTTTGACTTATACATTTCTTTACCACAGCCAGGGACATATACATAATCTTAATTTCTATATAATAAATACATGTTCCTTTAAAATACACAGTAAAGGACATTAGTGTATTGGATGTACAATTTGTTTCAGTCCAAGGAATTCAACATTCTGCTCTACCGGCTCATGATAAAGGACAAGACCAAAAGGATTCTAGATAGCGTGAGTGTTATCTTAATATGTGATATAATTGTTAAGGCTGTTAGGTTTTACTAATTTAAATAATCTATTTAGTTTAATTCTTAAATAGTAAATAATTAATAAGGAAGTCCTTACTTTATTAATTCTTTACCAGTGAGGACAGAATAAATCAGGTTGATTTAGTAAGATATTATCTTTACACCATCGAGTAGAAGATAGAAGATAGTTCTCTTCCAATTTCGAATCGTTAGAGAATATTTAGATGTATATGTCTTCTGGCTTAGGGTTTAATATTTTTTTGAAGTAACTTTTTTTCACATTTAAAAATGCAACATTTTGACACGCTCTAGGTTTGTTTGTGATGCTCTGATCGAAAATTTTACTGCAATTTCCTAAAAATAAATACTTTTGTTATAAAGGGTCCCAGACATAGTGTAAAAAAAAAAAAATGGATAATACTGCATACTAAACGGGGTAGAATGGCGCAGAAACTTGTTTCATATCTCAATCTGTTGAGGAGATAGAATTTTATTTGTTTTTATTTTTAAAATCTTTATTTTTTCTGAAAAATGGCAGTTTTCTCTACTTTGGTTTAGCGTAGAAACAAAAAAGATGATATTTTCTTAATCAACAATAAATTTTCTAAAATATGACATAGGTCTAGTTATTTTAAATTTACTTTTAGAGGGCCTTTTAACGCGCTAAACACAAAACATTTATTAAAACTTAAATTTTTAATATATTTGAAAATTTCTCACTCCCCACTGGAGCACCCTAGAAGCCGTAAAATTTCCCCAAAACTGCAGAATTTAGTTAGCTTTTTAGTGGTGTAACTCATGATACAATTGCACTTCACCTTTTGAGTCCAACTGAAGTTTTTCTGATGAAAAACACACTATAGAATAAATACTTGATTGCTTCACGTACCTACTAGATTGAATAAATGTATTAGTTATTTTATCTCTTGCCCATATGCATGAGGGGTAAAGAGTTGTGAAGGTGGCAAGCCCTCCCCCCCCCCTCCCCCTCCCAAAAAAATCTTATTAATAGGGTGTTAGGGGGGGGGGGGTGACCCAAATTTATGCTGATTACCTAATGTTACATAAACGTACTTTTTTCTTTCTTATTTTTTAAATATAAAATATAGCAATTTAGGATTATTTGAAGAAATTAAATACGCCAACAGGAAAATAACCATTTCATAATGTGCCTGCTACTCACTAGCCCAGACAATGATATCACGTTCTGATTAGTTAAGCTTTGTAAACAATTATAATCCCACTGTTTGCAAAGGTCATAAGAAGTTGTCCTCTCGTTTCATGGGCTTCAGTTACAAGTGAGTACGCAGATATGATTTTCGTCAACGGGTTCTGGCGGGTCAAAGGCAATGCGCTAGCAGCTCAGAGAGAGTATCAGAACTGATACCCAAATCGTCGGGTTCCAAGCTAGTAATCAGCAAGAATTTGGGTCCCCCCCCCCTTAACTCCCAATGAATAACATTTTTTTGAGGGGGAGGGGGAGGGAGGGCTTGCCACCTATATGACGAAATTCATATCTGCGTACTCACTTATAGTGAAGTCCATGGCTGAAGAGTGAATGGCAATTGATGCAGTCATGAAATGAGAGGACAACTTCTTATGACCTTTGCAAACAGTGGGATTGGTTATAAAAAAATAAAGAAAAAAAGCACGTTTATGTAACATTAGGTAATCAGCAAGAATTCGCCCCCCCCCCTAACTCCCTATAAATAAGATTTTTTTTGGGGGGGAAGGGGGAGGGAGGGCTTGCCACCTTCACAACTCTTTACCCCTCATGCATATGGGCAAGAGATAAAATAACTAATACAATTATTCAATCTGGTAGGTACGTGAAGCAATCAAGTATTTATTCTATAGTGTGTTTTTCATCAGAAAAACTTCAGTTGGACTCAAAAGGTGAAGTGCAATTGTATCATGAGTTACACCACTAAAAAGCTAACTAAATTCGGCAGTTTTTGGGAAATTTGACGGCTTCTAGGGTGCTCCAGTAGGGAGTGAGAAATTTTCAAAAAATATTAAAAATTTAAGTTTTAATAAATGTTTTGTGTTTAGCGCGTTAAAAGGCCCTCTAAAAGTAAATTTAAAATAACTAGCCCTATGTCATATGTTAGAAAATTTAATGTTGATTAAGAAAATATCATCTTTTTTGTTTCTACGCTAAACCAAAGTAGAGAAAACTGCCATTTTTTAGAAAAAATAAAGATTTTAAAAATAAAAACAAAAAAATTCTATCTCCTCAACAGATTGAGATATGAAACTAGTTACTGCACCATTCTACCCCATTTAGTATGCAGTATTACCCAATTTTTTTTTTTTTTTAACACTATGCCTGGGACACCCTGTATAACATTTGTCGCTAGGATCTACCGTTAAGAACTACATTCCTTTGAATGAAAAAAGTCACGATTGCCTTTTTTTTTTTTTTTTTTTTGTGTGTGTGTGTGTGTTGTGCGCTTTTTCACGCTATAGCTCAGTTGGTGTTGCTTGGATCGAACATTTAATGACAGCTTTCCGGTAATAAAGAATATTTTATGTTAAATACCATTCGTCGGTAAAAAAAAAAACTTCACAGGATCATATCTTATTTATTTACTGAGAGAAATACGTCCCATTGATATCCAACTAAGTCCAAAGTGGCTCGCAAATAATTTTTGAGCAATAGGCATTCAAGGTGAACGTTAGATAAAATTCCATACAATGCCTACATTCCATCCACAATGCCTACCTTTCCTTCAAGTGATAACTAAATTTCTCAAATTTCTTTTTTAATAATACAATATTGTTTTTAGAAACTTTCACATGAGAATAAGTACGCAGAATTTGTTCATTTAATTTTACGTAATGTTGTTGACCCATAGGATTCAGCAAATATTAAATTAATCACGCTTTGCCGAGAACATTATTACAAGTTCGGTCAGGATCTAGAATGAAACGAGATTGAACGGTTATAAGTAGTTACTAAGACCAACTTACTACGAGGGTGAATCAAATATAAACGGTAATTTTCAAAATTATATTTATTGAATAATATTATACAGAAACTATACCTTCAACATTTTTCAATGTAGTCTCCTGCATTATCTACACACTTCTGCTACCGATTTGGAAGCTTGAATATTCCCTGTTCATAAAAAGACTGAGGGCGAGTTTTTAACCATTCGCGCACGTGCTTTTCGACGTCTTCATTGTTTTCAAATCGTTTTCCTCCAAGTGATTCTTTTAGGGGCGCAAACAAAAAATAGTCACAAGGGGACAGGTCTGGACTGTAAGGAGGGTGTTCGAGAGTTTCCCAGCCCATTTCTTCCAATTTATCCCTTGTCAACAATGCGGTGTGAGGCCTTGCGTTGTCATGGTGAAGGATGACATCTCTAATGGGCACACCTCGTCTTTTGTTCCGGTAACTGGTTTTTGCTGACTGTAGCACCTGGCAGTAGTAAGCCGCATTCACTGTTCGTTGATCGTGAAGAAAATCAATGAGTAGAACTCCCCTTGAGTCAAAAAAAAATTGTTGCAAAAACTTTTCCGGCTGAGAGACGAGTTTTGGCTTTCACTGGGCAGCCTTCATCCTTCCTTCGCCACTCCTTACTTGCCATTTTCGATTCGGGGGTGTAATGGTGGACCCACGTCTCATCACATGTGACGATGCGCCTCAAAAAATCTTCACCTTCTTCTTGAAATCGTTGCAGAAGTCTCCCAGCAATCTCCGACCTGACCTGTTTTTGATTTCCGGTCAACAACCTCGGAACCCAGCGAGCACTAATTTTTCTGAAGCCAAGGTGGTCTGTGATTGCAGACTGAACACTCCCATAGCTGATACCAATTTCCGACGAGATTTCTTGAACAGTTAACCGGCGATCACCTTCAATAAGCTGTCGAACCGCACTAATGTTGTCATCTGTAAGACTTGACCTTGGGCGTCGACCGTGACTTTCGTTTTCAACACGTTCTCGGCCATCCCTAAATTCTCTGGCACACGTATACACTCGATTTTGAGACAGAGTAGTGTCCCCAAACTGTGCCTGCAAACGAGTAAAAATTTCCGAAGGCTTAACACCTTCATTTGTTAAATATTTTATGACGATGCGTTGCGCAACAGATGGATGTACCTCTCGCTCGGTCATGGCTGTACTGAAGGCAGAACACAACGCTAGTGTGAGGCAAGCAGTTCCCCCCACTCCTATTAAGCAACACTCCAATCGCCCACAGCCGCATCACGTCCGAACGTGTTTGGTACAGTCAACAGCAAAATTACCGTTTATATTTGATTCACCCTCGTAAGTATTTACAAGACGGATCTAGAACAAATGATAATACTGACTATGAAGTATACATCCCAAAGTGTAGATATTCCGCTCAATACAAATTACCTAACAACACTTCTATTTACAACGCTGAATTATATGCTATATTTCAAGCCCTTCAGTTTATTAACAAATCAGATGAAAATAAATTTATAATATTAACTGATAGTCACCTACCACAGCATCCCCATTTAGGCCTATTTCCATCCTATCAAACCTATCTAAGCCACTAGAAAGAATAGTCCATTCTCAACATGCTACATTCCTTGAAAATAAAGATCTCCTAACTCCTCTTCAATCAGGCTTCCGTTTAGGTTATTCTACACAATCCGCTTTTTTAAAAAGTACCCAAGACATTTATTCTTCAATTGACCAACAGAAACTTCTCTTTCACCAACTCTCTTTTCAGTTTATATTAATGATTTGATAGACGCTATTAATAATTCCCAATTTCATTTATATGCTGATGACTTTCAAATCTACTTATCGTTTCATCCTTCTTAGATTTTTGAGGCAACTCGTAAGATTCAAGATGACATTTACAGCATAAACAATAGGCAGTGGAGAATAAGTAACGACTAAACCCAGAAAAAACTAAGGCAATGCAAATTGGATCGAAACCCTCCCGTAATTCCCTTTCCTGTTATCCACTTCTTTATCTGAATAACGTTCCTATCCAGTTCACAAACTCTGTCAAAAACCTCGGAGTAGCATTCGATCAACATCTGCATTGGAATAACCATATTTCACACATTACCCGAAAAACCATCTCCATCCCCAAACAGCTCCTAAGATTCCGTGAATCATTCCCTCGCAAAACCCGTCAATTGTTAGTACCCTCCCTCATCCTTCCCCACCTCAATTGTGGATGCTTAGTATACGGAGGACTGTCTACAGAGCTTGAAATGAAGCTGAAAAGATTAATGAACTCCTTTATAAGATTCATTTTTGGGATCCCCAGGCGTTCTCACATCACTTTCTGATATTCCGAGTTGAGGTGGCTTTATCCAAGTTTTCGGCGACAATACTTCCTTGGTTCCTTTCTATTCAAATCCTTAATGTCCAAAAAACCTTCGTACATTTACGACATCCTTGCCGTTCGTTCTTCCATTCATCTTTTGAACACTAGATACCAGCCTATAGATTTGTATATCCCTTCTCATCGAATTGCTTCGTTTGAAAAATCCTTTATTAATCGTGCAGCTTTATTTTGGAATTCCATACCCATTTCGATCCGCGATGCTCCTTCTCTCACTTCCTTTAAACATAATTTATTCATCTACCTCCTCAATTATCAATCTTCCGAAATTATGTAATAATATATTAGTGTTAGAATATTTCTTTTTATTTTATATTTTATTTTAATTTTGTTATTTACTTATTTTGTTTTCTTATATAAACCCATAGACTTGTTTTTAAATCTCAAATTTCACCTTATATATTTATATGTATATAATTTACATTCTATATAAGTTGCTGCCTGTTATGTACGCAGCCAGACAATAATACCTTCTCGAAAATGACGAGATAGACCGCCTTGCAAAAACTTCAGTCAATCTAATGCATACCACAGACATAAAACTATTGGAATACTTTTCGATGTTAAAAAAACATACGCTTAATAAGTGGGAACAGAATTATCAGGAGTCATCTACAGGCATATAGTATAAGTCTATCGTACCACAGATTTTAAAGGAACCCTGGTTCTTTCGATTAAATTTAACCAAAGACGTAGTTAAAAATTTTGCTAGATTCAGAACTAATCACGGTTTATGCAAAGTTTATCTTCAACACATAGGAATTAAGAAAAGCTCAGTGTGTGATAGATGTAACAAGAGAGAAACTCTCCAACACATAGTTATCGAATGCCCGGCTTACAAAAAGAGAAGAGTTTCTTAATTTTATTAAATCTTTTAATAATAATATCCGGTATAAAAAATTATTAGCAATGGACAAACCAGAGGAAATAATCAGCATAATCCAATATTTATATTCAATAAATAAATATATTTAACATATAAATCGTAAAGACCTAAATAGATGGCATTATTTCAAGATTGGCTGTATGGATAATTCCAATGCCATAAAACCAAGAAGAAAAAACAAAATAAAAAAACTAGGGAAATGTAAACAATGGTGTGTTTTGTAGGACGTTGACCTTGTATGCCTATTATTCAAACATTATTTGTGGGCCACGTTGGACGAAGTTGGATAACAACGGAACGTATTTCTCTAATTAAATACCTAAGATACAATCTGTGAAGTTTATTTTTTGGAGGAATTTGGAGCTACTTTTTAACAAACAATAATGTACTCGAAAAACCCTAAAAGTAACTCCAAATATCCTCGTTTTATTATTTTTTTTTCTTCTTCTCATGGCGCTACAACCCGGAGACGAGTCCTGGCCTCCATCACCAGCCTTCGCCAATCATCACGGTCCTGGGCAGCTGCCATCCAGTTCCTGGCCCCCAGGAATTCATTTGCATCAGCCGCCACTCCGTCGGCCCATCTCAGTTTCGGGCTTCCTCTTCTTCTGGCTCTATGGAAGGGCTCAGTTAGTATTTTCTTAGGCATTTCACCCTCCATTCGAGCCAAGTGTCCGGCCCACCGCAACCTGCCCACGTTAATGACCTGGACGATGTTTAATTCATTAAAGTTATTTTAAACCTCTTGATTTTTAAGTCTTCTCCATACGCCATTTTCACATAGTCCACCAAGTTCCCTTCGCAGGATCTTTCTTTCAAAAGTCAGGAAGTCCTGTTTGTTCACTTGTATTTGTCAGAGTCCAGGTTTCTGAACCGTACATCAGAACCGACAAATTGTAGTTTTATAAAGGTGGGATTTTGTCAGTCTTGAGATAGTATGTCCAATTATAAGTTTTTGTAGGCCAAAATAGCATCGGTTAGCAGATATTCTTCTTCTTTTTATCTCAGCTCCACCATCATTATCCTGCGATACCATTGATCCCAGGTATACGAAGTCTGCAGTCTTTTCAATAGTATACTCTCCAAATGAAACGCTTTCATTTGGGTTTGATTTATCTCCCGTCACCATATATGGTGACGGGAGATAAATCAAACCCAAACTAAATATATATATTTAGTTTTTGATTCATTCACTTTAAGCCCGAGTCTTCCAGCTGATTCCACCAGTGCCAAGAAAGCTTCTTTGCCAAGGAGCGTCCTACGATGTCTACATCATCAGCATAGGCTAAAATTTGAACTTCTCGGTTAAATATGGGGCCACCGGTCTGTATACCTGAGTCCTTTACTGCTTTTTCCAAGGCGAGGAGGCAGGCGAGAGCATCTCCTTGCCTTACTCCTCCTGAGGCGTTGAACTCTTCTGAAAGCTCTCCACTTATACGAACTGAGCATGAGACAGTTTTCATTGTCAGTTTAACCAGCCGTATTAGCTTTCTGGGTATCTGCATTTCTCTCATGGCTTGGTAGAGCTTTTCTCTATTGATACAGTCATATGCTGACCGGAAATCTATAAATAGGTGATGTGTCTTAATTTATTTTTTTATTTATTATTGGCACTGCTGTCCTCCAAGGACAAGTGCCTGGTCACGTTTTATCCTCGTTTTATATGAACCTAATTTTTTTTTATAATAAAACCATCACAACCGACTTTTTCTTAGTTTAAATACACTTGTGGGTCATTTTCAAATAAAATGGCAATTTAGCTTTCCAGAAAACCCAAAAGTCCTCAAAAAAAAAAGTTACTTATTCATGTTCTGTGGCATGATGTTGCCAAACTACTAGAGAATATATACCTGAGTGGGTTCGTCAAATTTTCGCTTCCTTGATTTTTAATGAATTTTAAAAGAAATAAAACCTTTATTAATTTGACACCCGTAACCGGGTTTGTAACTTGTCAGCATTATGATTTTTATTCAGGTTTTGGTAGAGGATCCTAAAGGTTGCTAATTTAAAATGATTTCTCAGGAAGAGCAATACGTCAAAAATATGTTCACACTTAATGGTGACTAAGGAAAACATGTAGAAAAATTGAATTTTAAGAAAAAGTCCATAAAAAACAATATTATAAGTATTTATTATGTGTTTTAGTAGGTGTGAGCTCCTGTAACAGCCAAAAAAAATAGCTTTTAGTTTGAGCGACATCAACAACATTACAAAATGCTAGTACCTAATTTTCATTTCTAGCTATCAAAGTCTTTTCCATTGTATATTTATATATTAAAAGAAAAAAAAACCTTTATTTCATAATTCTTTTCTTTTTTTTTTTACTATAAATTTAACAAATGGAACCAAAGATTTAACGTACGTTACAAAATATTTAACACACGTTACTATAGCGGTGACGTATGTCAACAGTAACTTATGTCAAATTTTAGGGATTGTAATTAAAAAAAGACTATTTAACTAAAATATTTTTCAAATATAATGAGATTGAAACATTTTTTAAGTAAAAAACTATGAACTGTAAAAAGTCAGATTGGAAGTGCTGAATTCAATGTGAGAAAACAATGGTAACGTATGTCAAAATGAATTAAGGCACTCACTATGTTTTGAGAATCAATGTCGTCTTACTTTGGTTAATACAGCGACATGGTCCCTTGGTTGGGAATGGTTACAATACATAGTCTGGAGGGTGTTGGAACGTTATCCCGACTCCCCTAGCTCCAGAACCCACTCTTCTAGACCCGTTTATGTACATCAAATGAATAAATTCGGAAATTCTCGGACACAAAGAAAATCTTCTCTCAAGCCCCCAAAATTTCATATTTTCAAAATAAGGCTCTGTTTTCAGTAAATATACACATAATCCAATAGAAATAACAAAGAGAATAAATTGAAAACAAATTTCTATACTCTTTGTGAAGGTTAGAAGTTGAAAACCTGACCTGTGGACAGTAACGTACGTCAAAATGTTTAACAATTAATTTTGTTTTTTTCTTTATCAAACATTTGAAATTGAAGTTTTAAGGCCTACATAAATTTAAACAAAAGAACTTGACAAGATAAAATCAACAATAGTGAAATATTGCTTGTATGTTTGTTTTTTTTTTTCCAGCCATTCAAAGTGCAGGGACAGCAAATTGCCATTTTATTTGAAAACGACCATTGTACGAATTAAAACGTATTGATTATTTGAGATTATATCTCATTAATTATCAGTAAAATTAAAAACTTGTAGGAACAATCAAAAACATAAGATACGATTTCATGCATTTTGATGTAAATTTTCATTCTTTTTTTTTTTTTTTTTTTTTCAGAAACAGCGTTTTTTCTACTTATATCTGGAACAATCGAATTTGTAACTATTTTTTAACACGCCAATTTCCAATTTTGAATCGTCAGGGACTAATATTTCAAAACTGCTCAAAACGTTCAGATAAATATAATTTGCTTTTATTAATTAGTATACAGGGTGTCCCGAATTTAATTGCAAAACTTCAGGAACTTATAGGGGACCAAAAAACTAAGACAAAAAGTCCTTTAGAGATTTGCTCGTTTTGGCTTAGTTTTAGAGAAAATCGTAAAAAAAAGAAACAAAACAAGTTTTCATTTTTATACTTATATATTTAAATTTATTTTTATGTTATGTTCTTTTTAATTTAAATATTGCTCAAAATGTTGTCCTCTTGCACCAATGCAAGCATTACATCTAGCACTCACTTGATAAATTGCAGCTAAACATTGTTCTGATGATATTTGGTGCACTGCATCTATGATTCGGTCTCTTAATTGCTCTCTTGAGTTGATTGACACCGAATAAACTTTCTGCTTCAAGATTCCCCATAAGGAGAAATCCATGGGTGTCATATCAGGTGATCTGGTTGGCCAAGGTACTACTCCTCCATGTCCAATCCATTGTTGTGGATAATTTATATCCAGCCGAGCTCGAGCAACTCTGCTATAATGAGCAAGACATCCATCGAGTTGGAACCACATTTCAATCCGCTGCTGTAAGGGGATGTCATCTAAATAATTAGAAAATTCGTTCTCCAAAAAATGTGTAAATGTGATACCATTCAATCTTTCAGGTAAAAAATATGGTCCCACCAGTAATCCGTTCCAAATTCCAAGCCAAACGTTAGTAGCAAATTCATGCTGAAACCTATTCTCTCTAATAGCTCTGGGATTTTCAAGAGCCCGTACATGATAATTTCTTTGATTAACAGTTCCTCCTCTTGTAAAGGTAGCTTCATCGGTCCAAATAATTTTTAATGGAAATAAATTATCATCGCGAATTTTGTCAAGAAACCAGTTACTAAAATTCAATCTCTTGACATAATCTTGAGGTAATAAATTCTGAAATTTTTGAAGATGGTATAGGTAGCGATTATCACCTTTCAAAGTTCGCCATATTGCTTACCGCGATATTGCTAATGCAGCAGATGCTCTTCGGATGCTAGTCTCAGGATTGTTATCGAAGTGGCGTTGGACACAATTTCTTCTCGATAATCTGCTCTTATGGCTGCCTGGAATTGGTCGCCTTCATTACCTATTAAGAATGACCCAGTCTCTCGTAGTCTATTAAAAGTTAACGAAAAGACTCGTCGATTAGGCACTCTTCTATTTGGAAATCAGCGCGCCTACTCCCGCACCGCTTCTAAAGCATTACCGTTACAGAAACCATACACAAAAATCATAACAGCGTATTCAACATTAGAATATGTATGCGGCATTGTGGCTGATGCTATTCACACAAAAATGTCTGAGTAACTGACTGAAGACTGATTTAGGAATAATAATTCTAGAAGGAAGCCAAAATTTAAACAAATAAAAGAATGTAAAGGATAACATTAAGTGTTTACATATCTCACTGCCTAGCCTTGAATATCTAATTTTGAAAGGTGATAATCGCTTTTGTTTTGTTTCTTTTTTTGCGGTTTTCTCTAAAACTAAGCAAAAACGAGCAAATCTCTAAAGGACTTTTTGTCTTAGTTTTTCGGTCCCCTATAAGTTCCTGGAGTTTTGCCATTTAAATTCGGGACACCCTGCATAATGTAGATTTTCTTTATATTTTCAATGTAAATATAGTCTTTGTTTGTTTGTTTATTGTGGTTTATAGGCATAAAACCCTAGGGTCATCAATGCCTGTATAAATAGAGTATTATTTGTTTTAATTCTAGTATAGATTGTTAATCAACCAATTGCGGAAAATAATTGCATTTAAAACAAAATTAAATTTAGATACTATTTCTTATAATTGATAAAAATAATTAATCATTAACGTTTGTTCAATCCTTTACAGAAGAAACTAACATTGTATATATCGATGAAGAAAGAGGTGGTGTTCACAGTTTGCGGCTTCTTTAACTTGGACTACACTCTTATGTATTCGGTTGGTATTACAAGATTCTATTCGTTATATAATTTTTTTTTTTTTCAATTTTTCAGCAGAGTCAATCTATCAAATTTGAAATTTTTGATTTGGTTTGTGTTAATGGCATTAGAATTATTTAAATCAAAGCAAATAGTTAATCATAATTATTGGGTGATAGACAATTCAATTTTTTTTTTTCGTTTTAGATCATCGCCTCTGCTACAGCATACTTGGTCGTCTTGATCCAATTCCGTTACGCTTGGAATCAATAGGATCAGCTGGAATGGAAAATAGTTCCTGGATAACTTCTCTACCATATTTCATATTCTGTAAATTGATGGGTTGAGAACATATAATGAAAATTTAATTAGATATTACATTAAAAAGATCTGATCCAATAGGTGTCTGAACACATTTATTTCAATTAATAAGTGATTCAAATATTAATTGTATTACAATGTAATTGAATTTTCCCCAATTCTGACAAAGATTGATTGACACAAACAATGAATAAATAATAAAAGCATTACTTTTATTAATGTACTTACATTATATATTTAATGTAAAACTTTTTTGATAGAATTATCGTAATGATACTCAAAATTTGTAGAACTACGTATTGAACAACTGAATAAATACATCCAAATTATTAAATTTATATAATATGTACCTATAGTACAAAAATAATAAAATATTGAAGGTTCACTCACATATTTCGAACATTATTTCACGTAAATTTTGAAGAATCTTTTCAACTTTTATTATTGAATCAATTTTAGTTTTACCTGATCCCCCAAAAAGGGTTTATTATGCCTCTTATCAGAATTATCCGAATCGGTCATATGAAGCAAGATGTAATGTGACATGTAATGATGTCTATGCTAGATGGTCCAAGCCCATTGCTAACATGTCACAAACTTCCGGGTCGAACGATTTCGTTTTTATTTTGGTATTTTTCTGAGGTTAGTTACCAATGGATCGAAGATATTAACAGCCAATTAAAAACGTCCAAAATATTATGAATTCAAAATTGATAAATTATTTACAATATTTTAATTTTGCGCTAAGGATTTCAAATTTATAAAATTGCAAGAGCTTCTATTATCATATTACAATGGTAGTTTTGCATTTCTTCCTGCTAAATTTGTCCATATATTTGTCCAATCCCAAATTAAATTTTTCCATTTTAAAGTTGGTTAAATTTATTATTAGATTCCAAATATAAAACTGTGATTACCATAAATCTTATAAAATACCCACTCCAGCACCCTAAATGAGTATGTTTCGGGAAAATATGACAGTTTTAACATGTTCAGTGAGCTGGAGTGGTTGCTTCACTGGATTTAATTAAATTATATAAATTAAATTTAACCAGCTTTAAGATGGAAGTATATTTGGGATCGGACAAATATATGCGGAGTTATATCGAAAAATGTTTTCTAAAAACTTGGATTTCACAACAGTACGGGGTTTTAGCGTGCGAGCATGTGAATTTAAAGAAACTTATTAAAACTTCATATACAGAGTCTAATAGAAAATTCAACCAGCTTTAAAATGAAAAAAAGAAATTTTGGATCGGACAAACAGATTCGGAGCTATAACCAAAAGAGTACCGATAAACGTGAATTCGCGGAGAAGTTGAACTGACTGCAAGTTAGCCAATCTCTACAATTTTCCTAAAGTCATAACATCGCAAAAAATGGTCCGATTTCGGTATTGTTATGTTTTTATTTCGTACATACTAAATCTCGCTACAATTTACTATATAAAGGCATTCTTCGAAAAATCCTACGTTGTCTTATTATAGGTAAATACCAACCGATTTGTCGGTTGTTTGAAATTCTGGGTACGAAGCCACGCGCAGTATGGACAGAACAGCTAGTCTGCAAAGAGTGCAAAAGTAGTATTCTTCGCAAAACCATACGTTTTGAAATCTCATATCTTCTAAACATATTAAATTAAGTAAAAGCACCATCTTATCACCCCCACCAGGGTTATCAGGTTATTTAATTTTTTTAAGGGAAATAAAAAAAATTATTTTTTTTACTTTTAAATATGAGAGCAAAATTTTAAAGGTATTGATGCCACTAGATTCAATAAAATTTCGCAATTTTATTGAAAATATCTAATAAATAACAGATAAAATACTAAGGAAGCTATCAACGAAAATTTACATTATTTGGATTTTTTAACTTTTAGGCAAAAGAAAATTTTTATTTTTAATGATTTTATAAATAAAATCAACTTAATATATTAATAATAATTTTTAAAAAACATTAAAACTATCTATTAATGTATTAATAACATTAAAAAAATTAAATAAACAAAGCAAAATGAACTTTTAAAAAGATTTCATTATTCATCATCATCGTCATATTCATCTTTGTGTTCGTCTGATTCCGGTCTTCATATCCTTTTCAAATACCGAAATTTTAAAAAAAAATGTTGGATGTATTACCTACTTGTATTGGACATAACAGATAAAACAGGTTCTGAAGAATAAATAATTAATGCCACAAATCAGTTATATTACTAAGACGAGAACTCTTGTTCTCCTAGAATTGCTGTTTTCCCCACTATGCGACGACTGCCGTGGTAGCAAACTTTAGATTCGGATTCAGCACCCCATAAAACATTAAGATCCGTTGAGAAAAAAAGTTCAGCAATTATTTCCTGAAAACGACTTTCTGGAACCTTATTTTGCTTGCTGCCGCCATCTTGGCCGTGTTTGACAACGGCAGCAGTGGTTTTCTTTTACACAAAAATTTATGATCTTTCAGATAAACATTGATTTTTTTGGAAGACCTATGATGACAGGTTTAGTGTCGTCGAGTCCTAGACTAGTAAAAGTACAAGCCATTTTTCGTTTGTGATCACTAATACTAAAACTCCATAACCAATCTCAACCAACTTTTAACTACATCATCTTCATAGTTCAAGGAAGGT